>JAWNLC010000831.1:2602500-2655000 GCA_035041535.1 Drosophila cognata
GCCATATTTGTTCAACTAGAGACATATACATATACACATGTAGATATATATAAACTCAGACATGATTTCAAAACGGGCCTGAACAAAACGGTTTCCGTCGAAATGCAAATTAATAATCATTAGCTGCAAAGGCAGGCAGAAGATATTCCAATGTTTCGGTTTCCATTGTTATTAGGTTTGCACAAATTATGACATCATGCCGTCTTTATTATCGCTTCTGCGTGAACTTCATAAATACACACTTAGGAAACCCACACTTGGATACATATACTTTGATATACATACACATACCCCCATATACATACAAAGTTATATACACATAAAGTTATATACTTGAACCTTGTCAAGGTGTTTGTTACATACGATTTATTTTGGGAATTCGCATTGGCATTTACTACAAAAACAAATTCTTGTTAATTGATGCTCATGTCATCAAAGTCGTGTTTTTTTTTTTTATCGTAAATAAATATTAAGAACATAAAATAAAACAAGACGAATGTTGGGTAGGTGTTGACAAAAAAATCAATTCACATTTAAGCAATTTTTCGCCTGATTCATAAAACTCGAGATAAGAAATAAGAATAGTCGAAAGTAACCGCGGCTAGCAGATACTGTTGCATACTGAACTGCTACATATTAAATCATGTGTAAACTTTCAATAAATAACAACTGAAATTGAAGTTTCCTCAAACATTGTTTTCTTCTCGATAAGTTTTTAATGAAATTGAGATTCCAAGAACATTCAAATATCTTATTACTAGCGTATTTGGACGTCGTTAGCAGATTGCTTCAACTTTTGTTTTTCTTTTTTTGTTAACATTATGTTGTTGCCTTGAACTCATACAGCAATATTTGAAATGAGCTCATTTTGTTTTCGCCCCCTGTAAATGAGCTGTGCCGCTAATCAGCAAGAGGGCCGGCAAGCGACAAAATTCCTTTAGCTTGAATCAAACATAAAACGGGCCACGTAGATTGGTATGCTCTGCTGGCAGATGATGAATCATTTGCATATTATGCAAACAAACACAAACACAAAACAAACAAGTAAGAAAAAAAAGAAAAACAATTAACAGTTTTGTTGCGAGTAGGCTCGCTCAACGCATCCACACAGTTTTCAATCAACACCATGCGTCATTTCCGACAGCATTTGATTGCCATTTGATGTGATTCGTTTAGATGGCTTTTGCTTAGTCTGTGACTTGATATATATTTTATTTTTTTATTTTCTTCGGGAATAAAGGGGAGTGTGGAAGAGAGTGCGCTTGCTTTCAAGCTTACCGGCACGAACGGAAATGAGAATGATTGCGCAGAAATGCGTAGCGCAGGATGAGTGCAGCTTAAGTTATCGATGACAGTCACACGGCAAAAAGCAAAAAAGAAGAGGAATATGTCCACCTGCTAAGCACTGATATTGCGCTTACATAATCTGGCTTGGGTTAACCCACGCGCAACATTTGCTTAATGTTTAATATCCATTAACTGCATTTAATGAGTTCAAGATAAAAGCAGCGGGGCAACGGTTACGTTTAAGTTTACGTTTACGTTTACTGCTTGACCACCGGAACAACAGCGCAAAGCACACACACACACACACACACAAAAGACATACACACACATACAAAGCCAAACACAACTAATGAGCTTTTGAGCGCAAAGCGCACGTAAAACAAAAACCCAAAAAAAAAAAGAAAAGAAAACAAAGAGCGACGTCATGTTCATATTGCGTATGCGCAGCGGAACGCAAAGCAGCAGCGCAATGGAAGCCAAATAACTACAGACATGAAAGCGAAATGACAACAGCACCAACAACAACAACAACAAAAGCAAATGCGGCGTGCTTCTTACACATTTGCTTTTACTTTTCATTTTCATTTCGAGTCGTTAAGTAAGCATCATAATAATAAGTAAACATCAAATAAATAGCCAGCCAACAACATTTTCTTCGCCAAACTTTTAATTTCAACAATTATGCGTTTTTGTTTTTGTTGTTGGATTTTTTTTGCATGGTGCGTTGATTTTCGTACAACCATCTCTTTCTATCTCCCCCGCTCTCCACGACTCTCACACGCTGCTTGCTTACTGTGGTCAATAATTAAAATTGAGCAATCAAGCGATTGAATAGATATCTCTCTCTCTCTCTCTCTTTTTGACCAAGTAAACTGTTTTTCTTTTTTGCTTGTCGCTTTTCGATACCCTACACAAATGTACAAGGAGTGGTTGGTAATAAAATGTCTTGTGTACAGTTCAAGTAGTTTTTGGAATGTGATCAACTTTTTATTATTTTTTTTTCCGATTGCCATTACTTTATTTTCTTACATTAAATTATTTAAGTATACTTTGTTTTTCTAGAATTAAAATCATATTTAAGCTTCTAAAACTTGGCACGGAACATCTCTAGATCGGGAACACTCCTCGCCTCCGGTTCATTCTCAATCTGTTGTCTTTTGTGAATGAGAACAAGTAAGAACAAGTAAGAAAGACAGAAAGAAAAAAAGACAGTCAGCAAAGAAGGCGAGCCGCAAGGCGGCTTAGCAACAATTGCTAATTACGGGTTTTAAAATAATGTGTATTTTTAGTGCAGCTGTTAATTATGAAAAAAAGCTCAGATGGCAATCGTATTTGTACTAAAATTGTCTAATAACAAGATCTACTCAGACGCCAGAGACACCAAAGAACAATTAATAAAATACAAATGTGACAATTTAATGAAGCAAATTAAATGTTCTTGATAGCAAACAAATGGGGCGCATGTAAAGGAAACAACAGCAGCAACATCCAAAGGGGGAGAACATGGAATGTGTTGGGTAGCGGGAGGAGTGGAATAAAAAAAATATATAACAGCAACGCAACACCATAATTAATATGACACGCACAAGCAATATATTCAAAAGAGTCGAGAGAAGTGGAACAATGCGGGAGCATTTACCAACCAAGTAAACTCAAAGTTGCATTGAAAATGACACCTCATTACAAAAAAAAAAACACTCTATACGACAGATAGTGTGTGAGAGAGAGAGAGAGAGTGTCATGCTCGCATCATTGTACCGTTAGTCAAGCGACCAAGCGCGTTCTTCGTATTTTATTGTGCTACTTAGTTTGTTAATTGTTTTTGACAATGTGATAAAAAGTTGCCAACAGCAAAAAACACGCACACACACAAGCTCAAAGCAAACATTGTGTTTTCGCTTTTGTTTATATGGTTTTTCTTTTGAAGGGCAGCTGACAGCAGTTGAATTTTTGACAATTTTTTGTTGTTTTGCAGCACAATCAATGGAAACTTTTTATACAAGCTAATTTGAGTCAATAGTTACTACGTGTTTTTTCGTGTGCTGCTGACCAGTTATAGTAGTTGCGTTTGTTGTTGTTGTAGAGTATGTGTCGCACCATAATAATCTCAATTGGGTTATGTTATATAACGAAGACGTGTCGCTTATCAGTTTTGGAAACGTAAAGTCCGCCCACCTTACGTGCATTGGAAGCAAACCTCAAATTGTGAACATGTTTTCCGTTTTTATTGCCGTGTCCGCAAAGAGGCAATCAAAATAATGCCCAGGGTTTTGTGGTCGTTGTCGTTGCGGATAGGGCGGCTGAGAGAATGTTTCATGATTTGTTCAACCCAGTAAACAAAAGCAAAATAAAAACAACACTAAAACAAATGCAATTCAAAGCAAAAATTAAAATAAAATTGCCATTGCAATGCGAGTTGATTTTTTTTTTGTGTTCTCAATTTTTGTCAACGTCACACTTCCGTTGGCAAACTATTCTCCCGTATTTGTACAATGAAATCATGTGCATATCTTATCTAACAACACACACACACACACACAGACTCACGCTCATTTGTTTGGCAATTGCTCCAAAAATAATTTATATCAGCATTTTTAATGCGACCCAAGCCCGAGCCCACAAAAAGAAGTGTTCCGAAAAGACAGAAAAAAA
Organism: Drosophila cognata; assembly: GCA_035041535.1. Classification (NCBI taxonomy): domain Eukaryota; kingdom Metazoa; phylum Arthropoda; class Insecta; order Diptera; family Drosophilidae; genus Drosophila; species Drosophila cognata. The sequence goes on from JAWNLC010000831.1 coordinate 2,606,440, forward strand.
CCATTACAAATTGGCAAATGAACAAACAGCAACAGACAATTGGGGTCGTTTGTTTTTTTTTTCACCACCCACAATATTGCGTTATCGATAACAAAAGCAAAAGCAGTAAAGAAGCAAGCACGCACTCACGCACGCACGCACTCATTCTCTCTCGCTCTCCTCTATCCTATGTTCTTTTACACTTTTACACTAAATGGCATGCGCTATTTGCTTGACGCCGGCTTATTCAGAAGTCCCCTTAACCGTTACACCGAAAAAGCTCATTTGAATAGACAATGCTCTTCTCGCAAGACGTGAGAATATAGCTCGTAAAAAGTACAATATAATCATCGCTTTGATTTTTGTTTTTTAATTTTTATGCGCTAGACTTAATACGGTCACACCTGCTCATGCATGCAAATGAATGTAAGTATTTATTACATATATATATATATATTTATATGTATGTATGTCAGTCAACGTTTGCTGTTTCATTTTCCTTTCGTTTCGCTCTGCGTGTAAGACATGCACATTCATACCCACATATTTACAGTGCTGGCAAAATATATATGACTATTATCAATGTATTTGCTTTAAATAAAACAAAAAAGTAGCCTTTAAAATTGTACTTTCAATGCATGCACATATTTGAGCCTTGTGTTAATTGGATTATTAAAAAATATCATTGCAAAGATTTATATATATATATATATATATATATGGATACAAATGTAATTATTTTTGCATGAATAAAGTTTGGTTATGAAACTACAATTTGTGTATGCAAAACTGTGCGCCGAGCAATTTATTTATGATGCAACGCAGCACACACACAGCCTAAGCGTTGGAGCGCAACAGAGATAAAGATATTGGAGAAGTCAAGCGACGAACCGTCGTCTCATCTGCCATTTGCTGTTATTATTTTTATTATTTGCAACTCATTTTATGACAGCCGCAGCCGCAACTCGTTAGGTAATTTCAAGACAACAACAAAGCCAAATACAATGAAATAACAAAAACAATAAGACCCCCATAAACAGTAGACACACATTGAAAAAAAAAAACCAAGTAATAATATGCGTGACATTGAGATTTGAGGTTATACATACGATATATGCAGTCGAAGCCTCAATCACACTTCAATTGTAGAGTTTCCCAAAGTCTCCACTTTGAGTGGTTTATGAGCATGTGCATGTAAGTGTGAGTGTGTTTTTCTGTTCAAATATGCTGCAGTCTTATCTATCAGTCGCTAGTTAATTGACAACCCATCCAATCTTAATTTGGGACATCCGCTCAAAGTCCACAAATCATAGTGCGGATTAATACGCTTTGCTCTTTGATTGATTTATGCGGAACAAAGGAGAACAAAAAACAAAAGAAAAAGCCAGAACAAGCAACAAGCAACAAGAGAAAACACGAATCAACGTCGTGACATATCGTGTACATCGCAGCTGTCATTAAAACAACATTAAAACTAAAGCAAATACAGCGGCATCAAATTCAACTCACATATCGTGAGAGAGAAAAGTAATTTTTCTTGGTAAAAGCGCTGATGTTCTTTTGGATTGAGCTTGCACAGCTCCTGCGAAACTTAATCGCCACATACAAGTGTGGCCAGCCAGACATCAAATTAAACAATTTATTGGCCAAATGGGTCATATGATAGCGAAAAAGCAGGCATAAACAATCAGTACGAAGAAAACAATAAAAAAAATATATTTTTATAATAAAGAAGAGCAGATCAAAAAATAAAAAGAAGGCGAAGGCGAAGTCGACAAGAGAACTTATTCTGAATCAGAGACAATTGCTTGGCTTGTGTAATGATGTAGGTGTGTAAGTGTTTTGGCCAGATATTTATCAGAATGTCTAACTGAGTATGGGTATGGGTTGGTTATGGCTATAAACGAGTATTGGCGTCATTGAGTTTTAACTGATTCATCAGCGCGAAGCGCCGTTAAATTAAATTGTGTGCCACTGACGATTTTTACCTTGACGCATCCACAAAAGCAAAAGCAACAAAAAAATCACATATACCAAAACAATCGCAGCAAGTGCACAATTAGTCATTTTATCAATTAATAATTTGTTATTTTTAAACGTGCTGGCAGCTAGCTACTGCTGTTGCGGATGAGCGCAGAGAGAGAAAGATAGCGACAAACACACACACACACACTAATGTGCACAGTTTATTAACAAGATTTATCGCAATTTTGTTTACACCTTGAACTTTGACGCAACAGCACTAAAAAAGGCGATCTCCAGTGCAAAGCTTGACATAGAGGCAGGCAGAGAGAAAAAAGGTTGCGTGCGACGAAGCCAATGAGCAACAACTAAAAGCAATGCCTGCTGTAGTATCGTATCAGTGAGCATTTGTAAGCACTCACCTGTAACAACAACAACATTCATTTTGGCATGCTCAAATTAAAGAGAACCTGTTCCCTTACATATTTTTTAATTTATTTTTTTTTTGCGGCTTTTGACATTTGCGCTTTGACAAACACAATTAAATCAATGGAATTTGGAAGGCTGAGAGTCAATGAAGCATAAATTTTATTGAGATTAACTCACCGCATTCAGGTTAGAATACGACGAGACTCTTTGTGACCTTCAACTGAGAATTTTATTCCAGTTTACGGTTCTTTTTTTTTTCGCGTTTCTTAGCACATTAACAACATTTGTTTCGAGATGCTAAATACATAAGAAATTGTATTCATTGAGCCCCTGTGAATGCTGAAGAAAGCTGCAAAAAGACAAAAGAAAGCTGCGGAATTTTAGCAATGCGGCCAATGGCCTCCCTTCTCCTCCTACTAACCACCACCACCAGCCCCCCCTGTACCCAACAAAACAGCTAGACAACTCTGCAACTGCAGAAATGGGAGAGAGAGGGAGAAATTGAAAGAGATCAATCTTCTCCGCTGAACGCTGTAAAACAACGTTTAAACTAATAACAACATAAATTAAAAGAGCCAATTTAAATGCATTTTGAGCACGCGCAGCTCGCATGCCATTTCTTATTAACTAACATTTAACGCAAACTATTTGAACTTAGTTAAAGTAGCTGCATTTGAATGCAATAATTTAAGCAATCATAAGAATGTATCGAAATGAATAATACAAAAAAAAAAATAATAAAAAAGGGATTTAAATTTGGAATTGCCAATTCGAATGCAGGATTTGCGTTAGTCTTGTGCGAAACTCGTTTTTTTTTTTGTAAGCATTTTTCAAGCTGGTGCTGAAAGATAGGCCATGATAATTGCAACTGTTGCCGTTGATGTTGCCTGACCAGGCTAAGTAAAAGCTTGTCAAAAACACAATTGAATTTGGCTGATGATAATATTGCTGTCTATCACAACTACTTGCCTATGAGGCACTGACTCTGTTTCTGTGTCTGCGATGTTGTAAACCTGACTGCCGCTTCCCTGGCCTGCTGTAAGCAGCGTTTGCTTTGTGGCACTTAGCCATTACTTGTTGTTCTTGTTGTTGTTATTGCTTTTTGCTGGTCAGACTGGCTGTTGTTGTTGCTGCTGCTGCTGCTGCCTGCCGCTTGACTAGCGCTTTTAGAAAGTATGTCAATTTAGAAAAGCCGTTGACTGGACAACCAGCCAGTCAGCCAGTTAGGCAGCCAGCCAGTCAGGCCAGTCGGCGGGCGATTTCTATGCATGTGTTGCTTGGTTTAATGTATTAGGTTCAATTTGATGTTGTATACCAACCAAGCCAAGCGAAATAGTGTTGTTTTTTTTTTATTTGTATTATTTTTTGCGGCGGTTTTTTGTTATTACCTTTTATACAAATTGCACTTGAACACAACACACGAAAAAAAACGACATTTATTCTAATTGCAATTTCCACGGAATAAAACCGAAAAAAGAAAAGAACTTTGTGTCTGATTGAAACGAGCGCGCCGTCGCGACTGTTTAACAAAAAAAACAACTTGCTGCTGCTGACTCGATGACTCCCAAAAAGAGTAGAGTTGGCGAGTGAGCGCGACGAGTGAGTTTATTGAGTGAGTGTGCGAAGGGGGGCGACGGAGGGCGGCGGTATTAAGCGGCTGCTCAAACTCTGCTCAACAAGTGGTGGTACTGCTGCTGCTGCTGCGTGCGATGCTTTGTACAGACGCGTTAGCAAGTTTGCTGCTGACTAAATGGCAAATTTAATAATAGCGCAAGTTATGCCCTGAAACAACGTCAAAGCTTAACAGCAACAGCAGCAGTAACAGCTTACGCTGGAGAGAGAGAGAGTGAAAGAGGGAGAGAGATAGAGAGAGAGAGAAAGAGAGAGAGAGCGAGAGAGAAGAGCACGCAAAGACTGTCAAAAGCAGTAGCTGGAAAACTTTGTTGCTGCTAACGATAGTAGCACAGGAAATATCACACTCGCACTCACACTTACAAAGTAAGAGGGAGAAAGGAAAATGCGGCATTTTGTGTGATATGAGCGACTAGGCATATCAATAACAGTGCATAAGAAGTAATAGAGACAGAGAGAGAAAGAGGCATAGCAACTGCTGCTTCTGCTGCTGCAGCTTCACACAAAGACCCACAGATGGGGCTGCAGCATATGCAGTTGCAGTGGCAGGTGCAAGGCCATTAATAATAGTAATAATAATAAGAAGCTATGTCAACAGTAGAGAAACACATGAATCAATTTACAAGCACATCACGAGAAATATTCGCGGCTCGCAGGCGTCATCGCTATCACAACCCAAATTAGAACATTACGTGTGAGAACGTATGTGTGTGTGCGTGGCTGTGTGTGTGTTTAGTTAACCACTGTAAAAATAGTTTATCTATTTGTTGTCTTTTGATAAACACACAAAAAGCAGAACGATACACCATAAAATACGCAATCAACAAAAATAATTATATTTTTGAAGGCAGGAAGAAGAAAAATTTGGTTCTTCTGTCAGACAAATGAATGCACAATTTTTAGCATAGGTTTAAATGTTTAACATTCATTTAACATTCGCACATCATCATCAACACAGGGGATTACAAAAAAAAAAAAAAAGAACAGAATGAGAAAAAGCACAATAAATTGCAATTCAAAGCCACTGACAAAAGAGACAATAAAAATGAACGGGAATTCATTGTTGGATGTTGATGTCTGCCTTGAATTACACTTTGCATATTGTCCCGTTCATCTCTTCTTCATACGCATTGCACTCATTCGCACTCATTGTAAGGTCAGCGGCGCTGCTTGACTTGCCAGCCAGTTGGCGTCGCAGCAATCGCCGCTGCTTCACTTTCAAAAGCATTTCGAGTAAAAAAAAAAAAGTAAAAGCTCTCCCACGCCGTTTTTTTCTTTTTCTTTATGGACAAACCATGTGGAAAAGAGAAAGAAGAGGAGATCGGCAGAACGTCGACGTCGACATCCATCCTAGTGTGTGTGTTGCACGCAATGCTTAAAGACTGTTTGCAGATAAGATAGCAACAGAAAAAGACAAACGTTTTTTTTGAGGGGTGGTTGGTGGGTGAGGGAACGGGATCATTTTGGGTCGGCGCCAGAGGTCGATCGGCATTTGACCCACTAAACGAGTAGACGACGCCGACGCAGACGCAGAGACTCTGCCTGAGTCACGGCGAGGGCTTTTGTTTAAATTCTTCACTAAGTGGGTGAAGGGCAAGCAATTCTGATTGGATAGCAGCCGCTGCTCAGCAGCTTGACAATTTTAAGGCGTTGTCAGTCAGCTCACAGAAGAGTGGATGAAAGCGAAACGAAATTTACCAAAACATGCACATGCACATGCGCTCACATACACACACAGAAATATTTGAATGTACTTACATGCAAATACACTAAATTTAGTCAAAGATAAAAGCGCGCGCCAAGTTCTCACTATAATCCACAGTTGCGCTCGCGCTCTTGCACTCTTCTCTCTCTCTCTCACTTGCACACGTGCAGAAAAACAAAAACAAAAAAAGGAAGAGCTAAACTCACAATGAAAGTAGCAGTAACAACAGCAATAACGGTTGCTCAACACTTTTTTCGACAGTTTGTTTTCTGCGCTGCCGCCGACTGCACGTACCGAAAGTCAAATGCGAAATGAGCCGACGGACGAGGCGCAGCGCAGCGAGTGCGAGAGCACAACGTTTTTATCTGTGTGCAACGGACGATGGGAGGGGGGGGCTTTCGGTTCTCATGAGATGCTCCCATGAGAATGTAATGGCCGGCCAGCAGCCCCCAAAAAGCTAGTCACGCGGCTGGAGCTGACAGCTTGGAGCTTCAAAACAACAACAACAACGCACATGCATGCGCACAATTTGAGTTTTGAGTGAGGATCGCTGAGCGTAACACAAGTGTTGGTGGTGGAGCTGCTGCTGCCAGGTGGCAACGCTGGCAACGCTCATTGAAATTTGAAAGCAGGCGCTCGCTTTTAACGTATTTCGTTTTGTTACATAACGCGCGACGTCGCTGCTTCTGCTCCTACTACTATACGTTGTACGCGCCGCTGCCTCGGCGCCCGCTTAATTATTCAAGCATAACGAACACAACTCGTTTTGGTTAATTTACATAAAATACGGTACTACAAAATAAAAGAAACAACAACAGCAAGCCGCTGCACACACTTGTTGCACAGCCCACAAAAAAAAACATGTAAAGCCAGCCAAACGCAGTGCAGTCGACGCATGAGCAAACAAATGAGTGAGAGTGCAGCGACAGCGACGACTGCGCAGTCGGCAGTTGTGTTTCATGGCCAGCACACGTGAGAGACAGAGAGAGCGACCAGAGAGTCACAGAGAGCGACAATAAAGCAGCGTCTCAAAAATTTCAAGTTCGAAAATTAAGTTCGAAATCTTGAGTGACGTCGACGACGACGACGATGTTGCCATTCACTGCCGCCGCTGTCGCATCGCTTTCTGCGGCCAAAATGCAAATTGTAAATTCTGTTTTATTTCCATTACCTAAAAATATTCGCCCCTTCTGAATAAAAATTCAACAGGCGGCTGGCTGTCGATGACGTCAGTGCGCGTCTTCTGTTGCTGCTGTCGTTGTTGCCTCTTCTGCTTTCAATTGCTGTTGATTCTTGCTGTGCAAAAAAATTCAATGCCAAACAGACACTGACACACACACACACCCATACACTATTAAGCAAAAAAAACAACGTTAATTTGTGGGTACTATTAGGGATGAACGCGTCGCTAGTCACGAGCACGAATAAATGAAAGGGTGAACAACAAATAATACAGAATAATATGATGTACTCTCAGCGCATAAGCGACACTTTAGCAGCGTTCTTGTTGTGCAACTAAATGTTTTCTGTAAAAATATAAAAGAATTATTCACGCTCACGCGCCGAATTCTCATCGCTATTCAGCAGTGGGGGCGGGGGAAGTGGGCTGTTGCCGCTGCTGCTCCATCGCAGCGCTTTGTTGATGCAAGTGAAAGATACGCAAATTTCGCACAAAGTGGCAACGCCGCCACTCAAAACAGGTTTTGTCTTAGCTTACTGGATGAGCAGCAGCTTATATATATGTGTATATATATATATATATATATAAGGTGATAATTGACGAGATCTAGAGCTAGAGAGTGAAAAGGGAGAGAGTGAGGCACTAATTTTGCCGCCTTCCAGTTTTGGCCATGTTTAAGAAGCTAATTACGAATCGTTCTACTTTCGACCGATAAATCAAATAATGAATGAACACACACATACATGTATATATATATATATATGTATATATTGAAAGAGAGCGCACTGGCGTTGCCAGTCCAGTGAGCGAGTGTAAACAATAGCGCCACACAGCATCCGCTGCTTAATCAATTTTCTGCTCCTCCCGGTCTCGGTCTCTGTCTGTTACTCTTTCTCTCTCTCTCGGTCCGGCGACGCAGCAGAGAAGAGTGAAGCTGCTTAGAACTTGGCTGCTTTGCGGTTTTATTTATTTTTTGTTTTCTTTTTTTTACTTCATTCTTTTGCGCAAGTTTGTGGCGACTTTCTTGTTGCCACTAAACAAACCGTTACAAATAGCTGGGGAATGTTGAGTTGAGTTGAGATGCTGGACAAATCACAAAGAACCAGAACAGCAAACTAATGTGCCGGTTCAATAAAATTAAAAAAATAACTGTAATAAGTGTGTGTTGCAAAGAAAAAGCGGGCAAGTGATGAATATGCAACCAGTGTTGCTATTTCAGCCTTTTAAACGTAGTTTTTTTGAAGAAACTCTCTGATTAAATAAAAGAAAACTAATTAAATCAAATACTGGGAAATTGTAACAAAAAGCGTTAGCACAGATTACAATTTCTGACATGCTGTCGCCTCTATCGATTCACAAATATTATAACTTATTTTGGTTAGCTTTTTAATCATAGCTAAAACTAGCTTTTTTACTGGGCAGCACCGGCAACTTCCAACTGGAAAATGCGCCTTAATGCTAATGAGATATGCTGCTAGCTACACATACATACACACATACACATGTATGTATGCTTCATGAGTGCATATTATGTATGCACACGTATATAAGTGTGTGTGCTGTGACATATGATAAAGACGGAAGTGAGCAGCGACCTGCAGACACAAAGGCAGTAACACAAAACCAAGAAGAAGAAGACGACGAGTTTTCTTTGTGTTCGCGTGGAAAAACTTTCGACGACGATGATGGAAAAACGGTGGTTGCACCGCGCCATTGATTGTAATTTTCACACGCTTTGCCAAACACACACACATTAGCAAAGCGCTTGCAACAGCACAAAAAGGTAGCCGTCGGCCAGCGACAGTGATTTATGGCAGCTGGCGCATTTCACATAAGAAAACAAAAAACAAAAAGAAAAAACAATATTTTAATTCTCACATTATTTTGCATTGTTTCGATCTCGCTCTAGCGCACAAGGTGCGCGCGCGCCAACAGCTTTTAAGGCGAACTTGAGCTGCGATTTCAAAAATTTAACAGACTTTTTGGCGAATTTGATTTATGGCGACGGCGAAGAGAGCGACAGCAAATCGCACACATTATTCAGCATTGAGCGTTGAGCATTAAGCGAACGCCTCTCTCACTCTCACTTTCCAGAGTGTTGCCACTGTTTGATTGGGTTTGGTTTATTGTTCATATTCTGGAACTGTGTTAGTTGCATGTTTTTGGCAAGTAAGTACAGCAAAATTTGCAAATTATGGAAAACGTTGACACAGCGGCGCGCAGGCCGGTTAATGACTCACTCAAACCAACTGCTCTCAACTCAAGTCCCTCTCACTCTGTCTCTATCACACACACACACTCACAACCACCAGTGGGACACATGCATGTGTATGTGTATGCACGTACACACAAGCAAAGAGACACCGGTATTTCAACATTGCGTTACACACTCATTCTGTTTGCTCGATTCTCGCTTGCTTTCTTGCCATCCCACTTCATTTTTTTATTGTCTTCAATGCTGCTGCATGATCACACACAAACACACACAAAAAGGTATATATGGTTATGTATACAATTGCATATACTATATAGGTGTAAGACATGAAAACCAATTGACTCTTTTGGTTGAACTCACCTGCAAATTCGGCTGCTGAAACCGGCACAAAGTGTTTGCGTGGAGTTTTTTCGTTTTGGGTTTCCCTTTTACGTTTTATATGTACAACGCAACATACACACTAAAACAGCAATTTACTATAGTTGTCCCTTATTGGCTATAAATGCGTAGAGAATCACACAAAAGTTCAACGAAAAAAAAAATAATAGAATAAAACTGCTTCAGTGGCGCGGTGGGCACAAAAGCACAAAAATTACTTCGCTATTGGTTGTCGCTAGAGCTGCACCACAATCGATAGTATCGATAGTTTTTGTCACCAGACTGCGCAGCAAAAACATAAACAAAGACAGCTACCGAATTTTACCTGCGGCTGCTATTACCAAATTGCTATTGGGTACTTTTTTTTTTTACTTGTTAGCGTTTGTTTAGGACGTCGACTTGTTGCGCCGAATTTACTACAATTTAATTAGTTAATCTTTCTCTTAAAAATGCTCCAATTGAAAGCAATGCGCATTGACGATCGCTTATTTTAGGGGTGGCAAAAAATATCGATAAGCTAAATGCCACAACAATTGAACTCGATTTGGTTATTGTTTATAGAATCGATTTATTTCATTAAGTTACTTATCGAAAATTTAAATAAAATCACATCGGTATATACACCGAAATTAGAATACAGGCCCTTAACAATAGTTTCATTTGTTTTGTTTTTACTGGCACTATAAAATCGGCTGCCCTCCACAAGGCAACGATGATTTCGTTGGCGCTGGCATTTGAAATAAGTCAGCCAAATATAAATTTAGACACAAAAAATTATCCTGCGGATTAAGCAGCATCTTGACCAAATGCTCCACAGTCGGCCCATTAGGCCCAGGGATTCGAGGGCTCGCCGCGTGCTCGGTCCAATTGCCACCAACTTCCACTGATCCGGCGCAATGTTGTGCGCCTTGAAGTACTCATTCGCACAGTTGACGCCCGACGGCGAGAAACTCAATGTTCTCCGCATTCAAAGCACGCTCCATGCACTCGGCCAGCTGGGGACTGCACTTCGTCTCATACACCCCGCAGGCATCCACACAGAACCCGTTCTCAACAGTTTCCAACCGCCGGGCAGCTCGGCCAGCTGCAGGGACTCGGCCACCTCCTCCACACAACGGGGACTCGTAAAGATGATGCCAGCATATTTGTCCGGCGTCTGCAGCTTGGTGCTCAGCGGCCGAAATTTGTGACCCTGCAAGGGCTCCGCATACACATCTGTACTTTCCGATTCCGATTTGAAAATAATCACCGTCTGTTGCTGGCTGCTCATCGGCCAAATCGATCGATTTACACTTCCCTTGTCTCGCCTCGTCTTGCTATAGAGTAGGTGGTGATGCTCTATGGTGTATCTATAGAACCAATGGTGCAACATGCAACGTTTACTGCCGCCTTTGTCCAGTGGCTCAGCAGTGTTTTTGTTGCTACTCTTTCTTTTCTCTTTTGGCGTGCAGCTGTTTTTTCCGGCCGGTCACAGCGTTGCCACCTGCACTGCGATGCATTGAACATCTGGCAGCGTTTTTAACGCTTTTTAATATTTTGAATTTTGTTTATTTCCCATATTTTTTTTGTTTGCTGTTTAGATATGTGCGTTATATATAAAATTACAAATAAAATACTTTGCAAATTCAATTTAATTGGAAAATGTTCAAATCAATCAAGCAAGAAAATTCGATTTGATTAAATCACTTCATTTATATTTTAAACTTTATATTACTGCTCATGATCAAAATCTCTCATACAAATACTGCTTAGTGGCAACGCTGCCATTCAAAACTGGTTTTGTCTCAGCTTACTGGATGAGCAGCAGCATATCTATGTGTGTCTCTACATATATATATGAGGTGATAATTGACGAGATCTAGAGCTAGAGAGTGAAAAGGGAGAGAGTGAGGCACTAATTTTGCCGCCTTCCAGTTTTGGCCATGTTTAAGAAGCTAATTACGAATCGTTCTACTTTCGACCGATAAATCAAATAATGAATGAACACACACATACATGTATATATATATATATATGTATATATTGAAAGAGAGCGCACTGGCGTTGCCAGTCCAGTGAGCGAGTGTAAACAATAGCGCCACACAGCATCCGCTGCTTAATCAATTTTCTGCTCCTCCCGGTCTCGGTCTCTGTCTGTTACTCTTTCTCTCTCTCTCGGTCCGGCGACGCAGCAGAGAAGAGTGAAGCTGCTTAGAACTTGGCTGCTTTGCGGTTTTATTTATTTTTTGTTTTCTTTTTTTTACTTCATTCTTTTGCGCAAGTTTGTGGCGACTTTCTTGTTGCCACTAAACAAACCGTTACAAATAGCTGGGGAATGTTGACTTGAGTTGAGATGCTGGACAAATCACAAAGAACCAGAACAGCAAACTAATGTGCCGGTTCAATAAAATTAAAAAAATAACTGTAATAAGTGTGTGTTGCAAAGAAAAAGCGGGCAAGTGATGAATATGCAACCAGTGTTGCTATTTCAGCCTTTTAAACGTAGTTTTTTGAAGAAACTCTCTGATTAAATAAAAGAAAACTAATGAATTCAAATACTGGGAAATTATAACAAAAAGCGTTAGCACAGATTACAATTTCTGACATGCTGTCGCCTCTATCGATTCACAAATATTATAACTTATTTTGGTTAGCTTTTTAATCATAGCTAAAACTAGCTTTTTTACTGGGCAGCACCGGCAACTTCCAACTGGAAAATGCGCCTTAATGCTAATGAGATATGCTGCTAGCTACACATACATACACACATACACATGTATGTATGCTTCATGAGTGCATATTATGTATGCACACGTATATAAGTGTGTGTGCTGTGACATATGATAAAGACGGAAGTGAGCAGCGACCTGCAGACACAAAGGCAGTAACACAAAACCAAGAAGAAGACGACGAGTTTTCTTTGTGTGCGCGTGGAAAAACTTTCGACGACGATGATGGAAAAACGGTGGTTGCACCGCGCCATTGATTGTAATTTTCACACGCTTTGCCAAACACACACACATTAGCAAAGCGCTTGCAACAGCACAAAAAGGTAGCCGTCGGCCAGCGCGACAGTGATTTATGGCAGCTGGCGCATTTCACATAAGAAAACAAAAAACAAAAAGAAAAAAACAATATTTTAATTCTCACATTATTTTGCATTGTTTCGATCTCGCTCTAGCGCACAAGGTGCGCGCGCGCCAACAGCTTTTAAGGCGAACTTGAGCTGCGATTTCAAAAATTTAACAGACTTTTTGGCGAATTTGATTTATGGCGACGGCGAAGAGAGCGACAGCAAATCAAACACATTATTCAGCATTGAGCGTTGAGCATTAAGCGAACGCCTCTCTCACTCTCACTTTCCAGAGTGTTGCCACTGTTTGATTGGGTTTGGTTTATTGTTCATATTCTGGAACTGTGTTAGTTGCATGTTTTTGGTAAGTAAGTACAGCAAAATTTGCAAATTATGGAAAACGTTGACACAGCGGCGCGCAGGCCGGTTAATGACTCACTCAAACCAACTGCTCTCAACTCAAGTCCCTCTCACTCTGTCTCTATCACACACACACACTCACAACCACCAGTGGGACACATGCATGTGTATGTGTATGCACGTACACACAAGCAAAGAGACACCGGTATTTCAACATTGCGTTACACACTCATTCTGTTTGCTCGATTCTCGCTTGCTTTCTTGCCATCCCACTTCATTTTTTTTATTGTCTTCAATGCTGCTGCATGATCACACACACAAACACACACAAAAAGGTATATATGGTTATGTATACAATTGCATATACTATATAGTTGTAAGACATGAAAACCAATTGACTCTTTTGGTTGAACTCACCTGCAAATTCGGCTGCTGAAACCGGCACAAAGTGTTTGCGTGGAGTTTTTTCGTTTTGGGTTTCCCTTTTACGTTTTATATGTACAACGCAACATACACACTAAAACAGCAATTTACTATAGTTGTCCCTTATTGGCTATAAATGCGTAGAGAATCACACAAAAGTTCAACGAAAAAAAAAATAATAGAATAAAACTGCTTCAGTGGCGCGGCGGGCACAAAAGCACAAAAATTACTTCGCTATTGGTTGTCGCTAGAGCTGCACAACAATCGATAGTATCGATAGTTTTTGTCACCAGACTGCGCAGCAAAAACATGAATAAAGAAGATAGAATTTTGCCCGCGGCTGCTATTACCAAATTGCTATTGGGTACTTTTTTTTTTGCTTGTTAGCGTTTGTTTAGGACGTCGACTTGTTGCGCCGAATTTACTACAATTTAATTAGTTAATCTTTCTCTTAAAAATGCTCGAATTGAAAGCAATGCGCATTGACGATCGCTAATATTAGGGATGGTAGCATTATCGAAAAGCTAAGTGGCGTAAAAATTGAACTCGATTTGGTTATTGTTTATATAATCGATATATTTCATTAAGTTTACTTATCGAAAATTTAAATAAAATCATATCGGTACATACACCGAAATTAGAATACAGGCCCTTGACAGTAGTTTATTTTTTTGTTTTTACTGGCACTATTAAATCGGCTGCCCTCCACAAGGCAACGAGAATTTCCTTGGCGGTGGCATTTGAAATAAGTCGGCCAAATATAAATTTAGACACAAAAAAAATCAATTTATTTAGCTTCAATCGAGGTGTGAGTATCTGGCATCAAAAATAACTTAAAATGCGCAACATTTCATGCTGGGCTCACTAATTTTGTACTCATCGAGGTCACACATAGAACAAGATAGAAATATGTAGTCGATCCTAAAAAAAACCATGACAACTAAATAAAAAAAAACACTTAAACTAAATTAGGCTAAATCCTTGCGTTCCATGTCGCGAACCAAGCGCTCACGACTCTCCTGCGGATTAAGCAGCACCTTCACCAAATGCTCCACAGTCGGTCGCTCAGCGGTGCAAAAGACCTTTAGGCCCAGGGATTCGAGGGCTCGCCGCGTGCTCGGTCCAATTGCCACCAGCTTCCACTGATCCGGCGCAATGTTGTGCGCCTTGAAGTACTCATTCGCACAGTTGACGCCCGATGGCGAGAAGAAGGCGAGAAACTCAATGTTCTCCGCCTTCAAAGCACGCTCCATGCACTCGGCCAGCTGGGGACTGCACTTCGTCTCATACACCTCGCAGGCGTCCACACAGAACCCGTTCTCCACCAGCTTGGAGAGCAGTGTGTCCGTTGCCAGATTGCCGCACGGCAACAGCAGCGGCAAATTCCTCGACCCATCGAACGTGTCCACAATGAAATCGGCTAAATTGCGTGCGTTTCCCGTCTGCTTTCCATGGGTAAAGAGCTGTTGCAGTGTGCTCATCGCCAGATTATGCGTAACCTCGCCGACGGCATAGTTATGCAACAGTTTCCAACCGCCGGGCAGCTCGGCCAGCTGCAGGGATTCGGCCACCGCCTCCACGCAACGGGGACTTGTAAAGATAATGCCAGCATATTTGTCCGGCGTCTGCAGCTTGGCGCTCAGCTGCTCGAGATTCTTGTAACCGAAACTCAGTGTGGGCACGAACAGTGGCCGAAAATTGTGACCCAGCAAGGTCTCCGCATACACATCTGTACTTTCCGATTCCGATTTGAAAATAATCACCGTCCGTTGCTGGCTGCTCATCGTGCCAAATCGATCGATTTACACTTCCCTTGTCTCGCCTCGCCTCGTCTTGCTGTAGAGTAGGTGGTGATGGTGTATGGTGTATCTATAGAATGCTTGAAGACTGCGGACTGCGAACCCACGGCGCAACATGCAACGTTTACTGCCGCCTTTGGCCAGTGGCCCAACAGTGTTTTTGTTGCTAATCTATTTTTTTCTTTTTTTGGCGTGCAGCTGTTTTTTCCGGCCGGTCACAGCGTTGCCACCTGCACTGCGATGCATTGAGCATCTGGCAGCGCTTTCAACAACTCTTAATATTTTGAATTTTGTTTAATTTTTGTATTTGTTTTTTTGTCTGTTTAGATATGCGCATTAAATATAAAATTACAAATAAAACACTTAACAAATTTTATTTATTTGATTCAAACATTTGATTTATATTTTCAATTACAATCTCTCTGGTATATCATGTCTGTGTATGTAGAAATATATCCT
The DNA here is from genome assembly GCA_035041535.1 of Drosophila cognata. Lineage (NCBI taxonomy): Eukaryota > Metazoa > Arthropoda > Insecta > Diptera > Drosophilidae > Drosophila > Drosophila cognata. Next base: position 2,622,013 of record JAWNLC010000831.1, read on the forward strand.
TAAATTTCAACTGAACAAATCACTTGGGATTCCGAAAACAACATATAGGAACTCATCTTCCGAGCGATCGTTCCTATGACAGCTATTTCATATAACTGTTATATGTATATTTGGTAAGTTAAGAAATGATGGGAGTAAAGAATTTTACTTTAATTTTGATGCGGCCAATTTAGCTCAATGCTTTTCATATTTATTTACGTTAAGTTTAGTTAGATAATGCTATTGCAAAAGGTAGTTGCTTTCGCAAGAATAAAGAGCAGATTTTGCATTTTAGCAGCAGTAACAATTCCGAAGATATATGCTTTTAAGAAATAGGCGCAATGAGAGCTTAAATCTATTATACTATCTTTCCTAACAGTTTGTTTCGTATCGATAATGTTGGTTTTGCTTGGTATGCAGTAGAGCCCTGGTCAAAAACTTTTTTGCAACTGGCTATTCTTTCGGTTATTTCCTTCCTATGCGAATATATAAAACATATCGGATTATACATTTGGAGTTCTATAATTAGTAACGAGCATTTATTTCTTCATTCAGTTCGGTTGCCGTTATCGATATCGATTGTCGATTGTCAAATACAATCATATTAATTAGCGTATACATGCGAATGGCAAGCACATATCATTTGTTTTGTTGTTGTATTCTAAAGCCGCTCGCGCGTTGCACGTGTTTATACAAATATTGTATGTTGCATTGATTATTAAGCGGAAGCGTCGATAATAACACAGCCAGCCACAAAATGCAGCACGACGATGTAAGTAGAGAATTTATTAGATAATTGTGTCACCAAATAATGTCAATGTGTCTCTGTCTCAGGTGGTTTGGAGCATCATCAACAAATCCTTCTGTTCGCACAAAGTCAAGTAAATGAAATGGAATAATATAAAAATATAATTTGTATAAATGCAATTTTTTGCAGAACCGATACGCGCACATTTTGCCGCCACGAGTACAATCTGACGGGCATGTGCGCGCGCCGCATGTGCCCCCTGGCGAATTCACAGTATGCGACGGTGCGGGAGGAGAAGGGCATCATTTATCTGTTCATGAAGACGGCGGAGCGGGCGCATATGCCCAGCAAATTGTGGGAGCGCGTTAAATTGTCGCGCAACTTTGAGAAGGCCATCGAGCAGATCAATGAGAATCTTGTGTTCTGGCCCAAATATATGATAGCGAAGAATAAGCAGCGTTTCCTCAAGATCACCCAATATCTGATGCGTATGAGGAGGCTGAAGTTGCGCCGTCAGAAATTGATTGTGCCGCTCTCGACGAAGATCGAGCGACGTGAGAAGCGTCGTGAGGAGAAGGCTCTGATTGCTGCTAAAATTGATAATCACATTGAGAAGGAGCTGCTGAATCGCCTGAAAATGGGCACGTACAAGGATATCTATAACTTTTCACAGACGGCGTTCAATAAGGCCTTGGACGCGGAACAAATTGATGAAGACGAACAGGAGCAGGAGATGGAGCAGGAGGACCAAGAGCTGGATATGGAAGATGCACGCGAGGCAGCCGAATTGCGACACGCTCTCAACGACACCGAAGAGTTTGTTGAAGCCGACACCGATGATGAGGATGATGATGATGATGATGATGATGATGCGAATGATGATGATGCAGATAACTACGACAGCGATTCGGGTCAGCGGGAACAGGTGGAAATGGACAGCGATTTCGCGCAGTCCGATGATGATGATAATGCTGATGATATCGAGGTACATATTTATTATTTAGTCATATCCATATATATATATATATATATATGTATATATATAGAGTATTATTGGCATTTTTAGAGCTACGAATTTTGGAATGCTGAGCAGTATTTTTGGTGTATTCAGAGCTGATCAAAGAATTGTGTTTCTTGAATAGAATAGCTTTCAGAAATCGGTTTTTAAATAGATAAACAAAAGTGGCAAATAGGTAGTTTAACTAGATAAAACTGGATTGCCACAATTTGTAGGCGTAATTCGAGAATAGTTCAATATCATATTGTAATCTAAAAAAAAAGAAGGTTAAATCTACTTTTGCTTGGCAATGTTATACATAAGCAACAAGGTTGTGCAACAGCACGCGACGTTATTGTTGTTGTTGGATAGTATTCACTGAGCAAGCCACTAAGGTAGTAATTTTAGAATTGTATTTACCAGAGTAGAATTAATCGCCAATTGAGGTGTATTATTATTGTTATTCAAGGGGAACAACTCATTTTTATACACACATCTATAAATCGCTCGTTGACAAAGGTTTTTGCTTGCTTAGGATTTTGATCGTGCTGAAATGCCCTTACACATACCTATATATATCTATATATATATATATATATATATATCTATCTATATATATTTTTGTTGTTATTCGCAAATTGGCAATTTGTCTGTGTATTGGCATTTGCCTGTCATTTGGACTCGTTGCATTTGTTTTATTTATGCAACGTCGTTGCATCAGCCTAATTACCATAATTTGCAATGAAAACAAGACAAGTTGAACCTTTCAAAACTCGCTGCTCAAAATAAAGAAAAGACACAAAAAATCGCTTAGCTACTTGTTTTTGCCGGCCGGCGTCGCAGCAGCAACGCTGCTCAAGTTGCTGCTGCTGCTGCTGCTGCTGCGTTTTATTCTGAGGCTTTTTTTTTATATTGAGAGCGACAGTCAGCTGAGTCGCGCGCGCGCAGCATGACTCCTATTTGTGGCGCGTTTTGAGTGACAAATTGCCAAAATCAAAAATCAAAACTCGAAAAATTACAAAATTGTGTTTAATTAATTGAAAACTTAAACTCATTCCACAAAGGATACGCACGTCTCAGCCAAATCCCCAACGAAGCTGAGCGACGACAAGAGCAAAAAGAAGTCAACAACAACAAGAAAAGCAACAACAACAACAACAAACAAACGACGCAAACCCAAACTGCAATTGAAATATGAAATGGAACTTGAAACTGAGGCTGCTCCAGCACGGAAAATGCGTAATTAGTGAGGTAGAAATGCGGCAAATCGTAATCGCAATTAAATTAGTAACAAAATTTACAATTATTACTGTATAGAGCATATGTAAATTGTAATGCGCATAAGAACTATAAAAAACACACACAAATTCTGTCCAAAATTATTATTTCACTTTCCATGGGTGTTCATGAGTGTGTTTGTGTGTGTGTGTGTGAGCAGTCCAAAAAAATTGCATGTACTTGACATTGATGGAGTGAAGTTTTCGTTGTTAAATCACAAAAATGTTTGTTTTCCTTTATGGCTGCAGTTGAAACCGCAGGTGAAAAACCAGTTCTAAATGCTTATAGCGAAATCAAATTGCTAAGCTTGCGTAAATTATACGAAATTGGTGGCTAATTAAAAATTGTATGTATGAGTAATATATACATATATATATATATATATATGTATATGTTCAAGTTCAATGCTGCCAACGCAGACGCTAACCAAGGCCGCTGCTGAGCCAGCTTCAACTTTGCGTTTGCTGCTGCGGCTGCTGCTGTTTCCATTGCATCATTTGCTCGCACTGCGGGCTTCTGCTCCTACTACTGTCGATCTGATGAGCAAAGGTTCTGTTTACCTCGCACACACACACATTGGGTTTGCCATTAGTTGACAGGAATAGCCAATTTTATTTATGGCAAACAGTACAAACAGCTAAACTGAAGGTGAGCATCTCATTTGAAATTTGACAAAACGGCTCCATTTATCTAGCCTTTTAAGTTATCTAAAACTTGCAAGCTTACGAATATACTGCTTAGAATAAGTTATGGTTGTTGTTGTTGGCATTGCTTGAAAACAAACATAGCAATTCAAAAAAATTACATAACTAAACTTAAATTCAAACCATTTCATACGATAATGCTAACGTATAATAATAAATTGAAATTCAGATTTGAAATCTTAATGACGCATAGCTCATAAATAGCAATATACTGCAAATAAATAAAATACTATACTATATACATGTATAATATATAATGTATATATACTATATACATGTATAAATTTCGATATATCAGAAAAGAGCAACTTGTGAAAATCTGAATAATCAACAGAAAATCTTTCGTGAGAGTAAAAAGTAAATGAACGAAACAATTGGGCTAAATATATCATTTATAGCAGAATTGCAACATATTCAAATCGGGTTACTAATTTATATTAGTCAGCGGACCAGTTTTCGATATTTTCGAAATCGCATATTTGTTAGGCAAACTCTACAGATTCGATATCGAAACGTATACATTTTCCGAGTTGCTTTGTAAGAGTCCATCAATTGATGAATCAGAATGATTATATTTATATATATCTATATATATAAGTGAAACCGTAATGACCAGTGCATAGTTGGTTCGGATAAATCACAAATGGATATTTTCCAATTGAAGTTATATTTGGGACCCCAACAGTAAATGCAATAAACACGCTTTAGTTAACTGTATATACAGTGGCTTACAGCTTAATGCGAGCAGTGTCAAGTAAATAATGTCATTGCCTGCCGTAAACTAATTAATATACATGTATTATTATTATCGTTAAATACAAAAAAATTATTTTATTTTATTTTCATTTTTCGTTTTGTGGGATCATTCGATTGCCTACAAAACAAATACAGTCGTTTTTTCCGTACGAAAAACTAATGCAAAAGTATAAAAAAAAAACCGCATACGTAATGCCTCTCGAGTTAGATGATCCTTAGCTGATTTGCTAGAATGTGGCAGCAACAAGTTTAATTTGTACAAAATTAATTAATGCCCGCCTACCATTTTAACGACGCTCTCTTTCTGGCCGCCCTGCCCTCTCTCTCACTCTCTCTTTCGCAGACAACACACATAGAGGCGACGAATTGCCAAAAAGTGTCTCAGATTTTTCTGTTCGCAGAGGTCACCGCGTCGAAAATTTTGCAGGGGTCGCATGAAGAGCAGCAGTCTCAAGACATCATGTCACTGCTCGTCAAGCGATCCCTGCAAATCTTTCGACACGCTGAGATTTGAGCAAGAAATTTGCCAGGCAACAGAAAAACAGGATACACTTTTTTGCCGATTTGACGCCTCTATATGCTGTCTGATTAGTGGTATTAGTAACAATTATTTTGGGTTTTGTTTTGCTGCTGCTGCTACTTCTGCTATTGTTGTTGTTGATATTTGGTTAGGGTTTTAATTGGGGGTTTTCTAGGCATTTGGACTGAAGGCCGCCTGGCGCAGGAGAACGTAAATCTTCTCCTTGATCCAATCCTTGTTGTAGGGCGCATACGTGTTGGTGCTCTTCTGATAGACCAAGCAGCTAATATCGATGAGCGTATCTATGAAATCAAACAGCTGACTGATATCATAGGTAATAGTTGGTGTGTTCGGATTGCGCCTCTTCAGATGCTCCTCGTAAATCTTGCACACGCCCTCCATGCACTCGTTGACGCTCTCGTAATCGCAATATGTTCGCGTCTGCGGTCGAGGGCCCGGCTGAACTAATAAAATCGTATGCGACATGTCTCAGCTAGCTCTCTCTTTCTATAAAAATCTGGTAAGGAGAACAAAAACAGAAGCAACGTTAAGTTTAGAATTATGCATGCTGTGCTTGCTATGATGAATGCACTCACCAGAAACGGTATTGGTTGTTGTGCTGCAGCTGCTGCTGCTGGTGTTGTTGTTGTTGCCGTTGTTTCCGAGACTGAGCCAAATGTTTTGAATTCGCTGCTGCGACTGCTGCAAATTTGTACATACAATGCAAACATAATTAATTAATAAGGCAAATTGAAAAGAAATTCGGCACAATTTTCAATTTTCATCAAGCTATTTTAATTCTCTCTCTCTCCATCTCCTTCTGTCTCTCTCTGTCTCGCTTCATGCTGCCATTGTTTTTGCCGCCAGGCAGCAAAAAAAAACACACGCATACACAAATATGTATTTAAATAACGCGGACGCTTAGCGACGGAAATGCGTTTTGCTTAAATAAATGCAACACTGTCTCAATTAACTGAACATTTACCTATTTAGTTGTAACATAAAAAGTTGTACTTAAAAGTTGTATGCTTTCAAACGTTATAAACACATTTTTCGTAGCTTGGTCGGCCTCCGCTGCTTCTACTTTGCACACATGCAGTGTTGCCAAATGGCCGGTGCGCCAGTGTCGTCTAATGCCGCTAATTATGTAATCTGGCAGCACTGACAGCTGTTGCGTTAGGTGTTGCCACATCAGCGCTTTAACTGTTAGCCAGCTGATTCGCACTGATCGAACCGAAATGGACCAATGCAAGCGGCAGCGTTATCAGGTGCTTCGGGTACGGGGGGCTTAGCGTGCGGCAAGCGTCACATGAGAAAATTGGATTGCTATTTGTGATTTATTGTTAATTTCGCTGCTGCTGGCTGGCTGTCACAATGCTGTTACCGCATTGGGCATTGGGCAAGTGAAATGCAAAGTAAAGGCGCAGACGCAGCCCACTGATTTTTAGTTTAGAATTATGCATGCTGTGCTTGCTTTGATGAATGCACTCACCAGAAACGGTATTGGTTGTTGTACTGCAGCTGCTGGTGTTGTTGTTGTTGCCGTTGTTTCCGAGATTGAGCCAAATGTTTTGAACTCGCTGCTGCGACTGCTGCAAATTTGTACATACAATGCAAACATAATTAATTAAATAATAAGGCAAATTGAAAAGAAATTCGCCACAATTTTCAATAAGCTATTTTAATTCTCTCTCTCTCTCCATCTCCTTCTGTCTCGCTTCATGCTGCCATTGTTTTTGCCGCCAGGCAGCAAAAAAACACACGCTTACACAAATATGTATTTAAATAAAGCGGACGCTTAGCGACGGAAATGCGTTTTGCTTAAATAATTGCAACACTGTCTCAACTAACTGAACATTTACCTATTTAGTTGTAACATAAAAAGTTGTACTTAAAAGTTGTATGCTTTCAAATGTTATAAACACATTTTTCGTAGCTTGGTCGGCCTCCGCTGCTTCTGCTTTGCACACATGCAGTGTTGCCAAATGGCCGGTGCGCCAGTGTCGTCTAATGCCGCAAATTATGCAATCTGGCAGCACTGACAGCTGTTGAGTTAGGCGTTGCCACATCAGCGCTTGAACTGCCAGTTAGACAGCTGATTCGCACTGATCGAATCGAAATGGACCAATGCAAGCGGCAGCGCTATCAGTTGCTTAGCGTACGGGGGCTCTGTGTGCGGCGAGCATCACATAAGAAAATTGGATTGCTGTTTGTGTGTATGATTTATTGTTGTTTTCGTTGCTGTTGGCTGGCTGTCGCAATGCTATTGCCGCATTGGGCATTGGGCAAGTGAAATGCAAAGTGAAGGCGCAGACGCAGCCCACTGATTTTTTCATGTGCCACACAAATAATTTAATTAAGTGACCAAAACGGAAAAAAATAAATAAATAAAAAATGTAATAAACAATACAAAAAGACGACGTAAGCACTAGCTAATTGTGTTTTGTTTTGTTTTTATTTCTTTGCCTCGATGCTGGCGCCGCTGTTAGCCACCAAAAATCGACGTACGCACGCGTGTTGAAGTGTTTTGTTTTTTTTTTTCTTTTCTTCTCGTTATTAATTTGCTGTTCTATTATTATTTTTTATTGTTGTTGTCTTTTTTGTGCTGTGAGTGTTATATGTTAATATTGCTGCATTTATTTGTGCTTTCTGCTCAATGTTCTCCGCGGGCAACGGAAAAATCAAGGTGCTGCCTCTTATCCAATTTCAAATAGAATTCCAATCTGAATATTTGCGCTTATTGGAGTTTTGCTGTTGTTGTTGTTTGTTTGTTGCAGTTGCCGCCACATGATACGGAGGCGGCCGTCTCATCGACGCTGCGCTGCCTCCTAAATGGACCATTTCGGGATCTGCACTTTAATGTCAACGATCATCGGCTTATTCCCGTGCACGATGTCGTCTTCCTCGACGACGTTCAATGTAGCGTAAAGCCGCTCATTTACAGGCCAGTCCTCGTCGAGGCGACGCCGACGTCGACGTTGACGTTGACATCATCGCTAAAGTCAGCTGATGGCAGGTGAGTGTTGATTTTGACCTTGAACTGCATTTGAAGTACTCGCTCTCTCTCTCTCTATCTCGCTCTGTCTTTAACATACTCATGAATTCATAATTTCCTGAATTTGCAGTTGAGCATCTGAAATTTTGAAGCTATTTGGTTTATTACGAAATTATTATTTAAATTCGCCTATTATTAAATATAATTATTAAGATTTCGTTCAACATTTACGTGGAGAAGTAGCTACTGCTAGTCATGGAAACAGACCCATTCGGGGAATTATGGCTGGAACAGTTGGTTCAAAATCAAGTGTGTCGCAATTAATAAAATATTTGCTTATTTATTTATTATTGATGCAAATTGCTGGATTAATTAGAGAACTGTCAAATTGCGCATTGCTTGAGCACATTTCAATGGTTTTTTATTCAGCAAAGGTTAGTTAACTTTAGTACATCAATTAATAGTTCGTTGCACCTTGATTCGATTATAAATATATTTCGAAATTTATATATAAATATATTTATTTACATAAACTACCGTAAATTGTTTTCCTATCAACGAAACCTTTTGTTCCGTTTTCAGTTTGCAATATTTGAATTGCCGGTTTAGTCCAGAAATCACAGAAGTTACCCAGAAACACTCTGGCCTTGTCGCCTGGCACTAATTAGTCACGTTTTACGACTGCTTAAGCGATGTCTGTCAGCTGGTTAGCGATAAGAACGGGTACGCATAGAAAAGCTGCTCGCTTCGCTTATCACCATCATCATCATCGTTGTCATCATTGTCATCATTGTCATCATTGTCATCATTGTCATCATAGTCATCGTGATCAACGTCACTAATGCGACGTCATCATATTTGAATTACGTATGATTTATGTGTGTATTTTTACAATTGTTGCCCATTCTCTTTGTCTATTTGTTCTTGTTACGTGTTGCATGACTGTGCGCAGCAGGGGGCAAGTTGAGTGCTCTTCTTAAAGTGTATTTATAAAACAATGGGCATGTGTGACGCATATGTCTGCATATATCTATCACATATATTTGCATACATCTCTGTGCATATTATATATTTAATTGAATGCAAATATTTATAGTCTCCTCTTTCTCTGCGCCCCCCCCCCCCCTCTCTCCCTCTCTCTCCCTCTCTCCCTCTCTCTTCTATCACTCTATGTCTACCCTATTTCTCCCTTTAATTGATCATTATCAAAGCTGAGCGACATTGTCTGAAGACTCTAAAAGAAGGAGAGATCGACTCGACTTGTGATGCTGATCGGGAATATATATATATATATATATATATATATATATTTTGTGGGATCGGCGATGCTTGCTTCTGCACACATGCATTATACCCTTTCTAAGGGTTTGCTTGATTTTGTCGTGCTAAAATCCTGGATTATCATTTGCACACAAAATGTTAATGTTAGTGTGTCAGAGATGTTGGGCTTAGGGGTGCATTATTATATACATAAAATACGATACGATAAAATGATAATACCCTCTGCAAGGGTATAACCAGAAGAAAGAAGAAGCGGCGAAGAAAACAAGCAATTTCAGCTGCGCCTTGGCATTGAAATGGCTCATTAAATGTGCGCGTTTTGCCTTTGTGTGTTGGCTCAGCTCATTTGAATTTTTTATGGTTCTCTTCGCTTACCGGCTTCCGGAAGCGTTGCCAAAGCGGCTGGCGGCTGGCAGCTGGCGGCAAACAGCCGACTAGCCAATAATTGTTAATAATATTTTGCTGCTTTTGCAAACAGCTGCCTTATAAGCTACCAGATACGACAATACAAAATGAGAATGATCCATCCAAGTGTTTCTCCAAGTATTGGTTATGTCTAAATTAATGTGGTCTTATGCAATAGTTTCAAAAACAAGAACAAAAACAAAAACAACAGAACAGAAGACTCCATTGCTGATTGCTAATTAGCCTGTTTTTGTTTTAGATTATGAACAAACGAATTCTGAGAAGGTATGTAGAATGGAATCCGCCTTTAAAACATGTTCATATATATTCTTGATCAGCATCAGCAGCCGAGTCCGTGTGATGGATCTCAAATGGATCTCGGAGACTATAAGAGTTAGCAACTTCAAATTTGGAATATGAGTTTCTCGTATACTCGCTTGAGCATAGATCCATTCATATAATGGGAACGACGATGTTTTGCTTTTGAATTTTGGTTCCGATTCCAGTGCTAACTTTCAATCGGTTAACATGCGATGCCCATTACGATTCTGGTCTTAGACATATTATATATTATATATATATTATTATGAACACATAATACTCAGTGATAAATCGCAAATGTAAACGTGTCAAACTCAATGGTTGGCCTAATTTGTTGAGAAGCCTTTGATAAAAAAAAATGGAGAAAAAGGAGGGTTATTGTCTTTACGGAAATGGCAGATTTCATATCATCAACTTCATATTGTAAATGTCTTTTGTATCTTAAGCTATTTGACGGCTGAGGCTCGAGCTAATGCAGCAGCTGCCACACGTTGGGGCTTCGCAGCAGTTGAGCATTTTCTGCAGCCACTTTCAATGGCCGCGAAACAATGTCGCCCCCAAAAATCGCTGACCCCATTTAAATGTGTGCGGCACTAATTGAATTAGCTGCAAAAACACAAAAAACACAACAAAAAAAATCACCTGGCGGCCTTTTTGAAGCCCCACCAAGTTAAGCGGCCAGTTTGGACGCTTGCTGCCAACTGGCGACGCACTCGCAGCGACAATTGCAGTTTTGGATGCGTTCGGTGCAAGTCTTCGGTGTCGTGTTGAATTTGAATTTAGACTGGATTGGTTTGGTTGCGTTCCTAGTCGACGAGTCGCTAAACGAAACGGCATTTTTTTTGTTTTTGTGAACGATCAAGCAAGTGTGTGTGTCCGTTGTATTCTGTTCTGTTTTGTGTGTGTTGTGCGTGTGTTGTTTGCTCGTGACACAGACATATAGTTGCAACTATGCCGGAGCGCAGCATTAGCCAGCGTGATGTCGACGAGATTGAGATCGAAAGTGATGAGGAGGATGACGAGCTGGAGCAGGGTGTCGGTCTGCAGGTGCGTCGCAGCGGCGGCGGCGGCGGCGGCGGCGGTCGCGGCGGCAGCGGTTCACCCGAGGACAACAGGAGACGGCGCATTGGTAATGCCACCAATGCTGGCCGTGGTCGGAGCAGCAGCAGCAGCAATGACCACACCAGTCGCGACCATAGTCGCGAACGGGAACGGGAACGTTTCGGTACTGACAATGCCGCCCAGGAGGCCAGATACTATGATGATGAGGACGATGAGCGGCGGGAAAGAGGCGACTGCGATGACAGCGACGATGAAGATGACATTGAAATGTTAGATTAGTAAGTGGCCTGAGCTATGTTTTTAATTTAATTAGCCCCACCATGTGGCTTATGTTTAAGTCTGTGCTTCTTCCTCTTTCTTCTTCCCAATTTGTATAATATATATATATATGTATATATCTACCAATTTCATGCAGTTTTCCACTAAAATACTCATTTATCAGAAGCGTTAAAAAATTCGATTATTGATTGCTTTATCTACTTGTGCATATTTTGTTGTTTTTCAGTCTCTGCCCCCAAACACTTCGTGCCCCACCCACGTCATCTGCCGCCCACTTCATCTGCCACTCTCATTGCCATTGGCCTTCTGTACGCCATTTTCTTGGCATTTTTTTTTCCGCGCTCGCATTTCAATTACAAATTTTCTTAAATGGATTTTCTTAAGCAGTGCAAAGGTAGTTTTTTTTTTTATTTGTATAAATCTTTTCCATCGCGTTCTGTTTAAGGTTTTAAGTTTCAAACGCAAAGATTAGTTGGATTAGCAATTTTGCTTTTTACGATTTTTGTTTTTGTTTTCATTGTTTTTGTTTTTTATGACCAGACCAAAAATTAATTTTAATTTACACGAATAGTTTCAGAAATTGGTCGTTGATATTTCACAAACTCAGTTCATGAATTTTAATCACTTTTCAATGGAATTATTTTATTCTGATTGAATTGAAAACTTTGCAGTAGCTGTTGTAATTAACTCAACTCTTAACTAGTTTTCAATCCATTTGGAGATTTTTTTGAATTTTCTCCTTCTGTTTTGCGGCAAGTAGAAAAATAACCACACTCTAGTTAACTATTAACCAGTCACACTGAAAAAATTCGCGTTATTTTACTTATGCTAAATAGCTAGTGCATTCGCAATTCCGTTTTTGATCTGCAAAAAGCCAGCCGACGCCAGACAACCAACCGTTGACGCAAATGATGCCAGCATACCCATAACCATCAAATCCGTAAGGCCTCCATTCCCAATGACAGCTTTTAACATTCCGAGCTGTGAAAATTCTCAAAACTTCCACCGCTATCTTGCGGTTGAGCCAAAAAGTTAGATCTACTTAGAAGAAAGATGTGTGTATGTTTATGTTGATGGTTATGTTTGGCTCGAAATGAAATGCATGAAATTTGTGGCGCATTGGTTAGAACCAAATACCAGCTCGGTTTTTCAATTAAAAGATGGAGAGGGACAGACCGAGCGGGAGAGAGAGAGAGAGAGAGCGAGAGAGAGAGAGATAAGGTTAGCGAATGTGAAAAAGCAAAAAGTCAACGACTAATTTGTCACTTTCGCTGGCAGCCAGCTAACAATATATTTGCCTACTTTTAGGCGCAGCAAGAGATGCGCTCGTGATTGGCAAGCAAAGCGTCAAAATCGAGTTGTCGACTAAATATTAAATGGAATGGATCATTTTCAATATTGCAATGTGAAGAACAATGAATATTTCGATTGCATTTTTTATAATGCTAAACTGGTATACGAAGGACAAGCAGGTTTATGCTGACCTAGTCCGAGCGTAATTCACCAATTTTTCAAGAAGGTTGCTTTAAGATCTTAAATCATGGAAGATACTGAATTTTTCGATTTTACCTTTCAAATGTTGGCAATTTTAACTCAAAAATTACGGAATATATGTGCTTTTCCGTTTTTGGGCGTGGTCTGCTTATTGAAGGGTGTTACTAGCATATTGCCTAGTGCCCTAGTTAAAGTAACACTCCAATTTGAACGCTATGTCTGGGAAGAACTTTAAGGATATCGAGGAAATTTGCGTTTATATGCACGGACTGACCGAAGTGCGTATAGACGGACATTACATACAACTAATATTTTGTTATACTTATCGTACCTCAATCGCCGTCCAATTATTTTATCCAACTGTGCCATTTTCAGCTTCATAGCTACTACAATCGAAGATTATTATTCAGAATTTCGCAGCAACAAACTTGGGTAATTATTAGGTTTTATTACAATTTGTTGCACTTATTACAATTTTTTCATGTTAAATTTGGATTTTTTCCTTCACTTTTTGTTGTAATTATGAATAATCATTTTCATTCGAAATTCATTTTCAATTATCAATTGAATAATCATTGTTTACACTGAGTTTTGGTTTATTTACTATTTCAATGATGCGCAGATCCCAGATTACGTGGTGCATCTCTAGGCGATGAGCAGGATGTGGAATACCTTATGGCATCTTACCAGGCGGCAAGGGTACAAATGGTATATTTTATGGCCTACCTCACATTTCGGGGCTCACTTTTTTGCCATGCTGTGGGCGCTTAATTAAAATTAATGAAGTACGTTGGCTTTTTTATCCTTTTGGCAGACCGAGAGCAGCTACTCCACCCCCCCCCCCCCCTCCCCCCGGCTGGTAAATACCAGATGTTGGAGCGGTTTCCCTGACTCTGTGAATAACTACGTCTGACTTTATTTTGCGTCTGTTAATTGAGCGGCAGAAGTCGCGTAGGTCTCGTTATGTACTTACATACAAATATGTGCGTGCCATGTGTGTGCCATGTGTGTGCCATGTGTGCGCCGGTTGTTGTCGGCACAGGCTTGCTTAATGAAGATTGAGCATGGCGGCAACAGGCCAAATGCTCCGCTGACGGGCTGCCTGACTGGTAGATGGACTACCTGTCAAATATTCAGTGCATGCGGCTCTTAATATCATTAATAGGCACTGCACCTGCATACCCTGACTCCACTCAAAATGGGTATGTTATGCAAAAGTGTATCCCATTAGGCATATATATATTCTAGATCAGCATCAGCAGTCGAGTTGATTTAGCTCTGTCCGTCTGTCTGTGTGCACAATTGCATATTTAAATTTGGATCAGTGGCAAAGCAATTCCAAACTGTTGTGAAGTTAACATTTGCCAAGAGCTGTTGCCTTATATCTATGATTCGCTCTGTGCCTTTCTACATTAATTGAAATAATAATCGGATTTATCTAGAATCGAATCACATTTGGGTTCCGATTCCGTTGCTGAGTTTCAATCGGTTAATTGTCAGTTCATATTCCAGCTTAAAAGCCAAATGCATTTTTCCGTTACTAAGATAACCGAACTGATTTGTGCAACGAGCTGATTTAATATGTTGCATGCATCTGCTGCAAGTCCGTAACGCAAAGAATGAGGTAAATGCCATAAGCAGCAACAAAAACTTAAAATAACTGGTCCAACAATGTCAAGTAAATATTCACTTGGAAATTGTTGTCAAAGCGAGGCAAATACTTTGCAATGGCTTTCCCTGGCGTGTGTGTGTGTGTCTGTGTGTGTGTGTGTCTGTGTGTGTGTCTGTGTGTGTGTCTGTATGTGTTGTGAGTGTGTGTGCTCATACGGGCCTGCCTTTGCATGCCCCTCGTGAATTTGAAATATTTAAAGCCAGCAGAGGCAACACAGGCAGTGTCAGCGTTGGGCCACATTCAGCATCCGCAAGTTTCAATTTGTACTTCTTTGCCCCAAGGTATCATAAAGTTGCGCTAATGCATTTGTTTTTCCATTCGCAGTCAGCCAGGTTTGAGTTAAGTGTCTCTAGCTTTCAAATTTATTGTCTGCTTGCTGTTGAGATATATGTATGTGGTTCCATTGACTTAGGTATACAAAACTTCAAAGTTTGCGCCAAAAACCTGTTTAAGACATGAGCATTTCCCATGCCAGCATCAGCAGAAATCCATCACCTGAATATGTCTGCTTTTTTTTTATCGATTCGCATTTATTTGATATCGATTTCTAGCTTCCAAATTTGAACAGCAGGACGCACAGGACATGGCTGCTACTATCCAAATCAATTTATATTTGTTCTACATTATCTATTGACCTGATTTTAACTTACATTTATTTTGACTAGAATTGATCAAATCTTACTCATAAGTGACATGCATATGATCCAAAGCTGTTCAAAGCATGGTTCACTAACAAATTGAATGTTATATTTATAAATCTGAAAATAATTGAAATAATAATCAAATATTTTTGTTCTCTGTTTCGTTTTAGCGATACGTGAGTACTGCACGAGCATATTTGTTCAACAAATCATTTGGCTTATTAAACAATATGCAAAAAGTCGGTAAATTGAACTTTTAACTAAATACTATAGATTTGAACTGACATTTTTGGGTGCTTTTGTACCGCCAACACCGCAGCAGCAATTGTATTTAATTAAGTATTGTGCAAGTTGAAACTTGAAACTTTCAATCGGAAATAATTCTAAACTCGAACTGCAAATGACAACTCGAAACCGAATACACAAATATCATATATAAATAATAATATAGTATATATATATATATATGTATATAAAAATATTGTTCAATTACTTAGATACTCTGACAGGTATATAATTTTTGTATATATATGGATTACTTTCATTATTGTTCAGTTGCAAAAATCAATTAATTAATTTCGATGGCTCACCCATTTTGTGGAAGAGGTGTGCAACATTTGTTTGTTTGTATATGGTGTGGTGTACATGTATCGTATCTATGTTGCATGTACATATGTTGAGGCGCCGAGAAGGCAACATTTGTGACAACCTTCCCACCTGGCACGGCGTTGTAATCATATTTCCCTCTTCACAAAACAACAATAACAATAACAACTCATAATACGAAAGCGAAAAAGGCAGCTGGGATTGGGATTGGGATTGGGATTGTAAGCAGAAAAATGTCGGATTAAGGGGTCCAAAATTGGGGTTGGGGTTGGGTATGGGGGGAGGGTGCGGGGTCGCGAGAGACGGCGGGGAGTCGGGTAGGGTAGGGGGGGGGGTGTGTGTGTGTGTGTGTGTGTATTTTGCACCCTATGCGTTTTATAAAATTCTATACAAATTCAAAGGCAAATCGTTTGATTATTTTCTTTTCTTCGCCTACGGCTCACACAAGCGGGCATTTCAGCTACACGATGTTCTTCGTAAGCGTCTATAAATATGTATATATTTTTTATAATTAATTGATAAATACACTGAAAGAAAAACTCTTTGCATTGAAACGTCTTCGCTACTTTTCGCTTTGCTAGCTTTGATGTAATATTTTTTCGTGAATTGGTCAACAAATTTATGTTTTGAATAAAGTTGATTTCAACACCATATTTGTTTTTTTGTATAGGGTATAGAGAAGTTTGCTACTTTCAGCGCTGGCATTTTGTTAGCTTCGTGTTACGCATTCGCCGTGTTGTCGATGCGACTGTTTTTTTTTTTTGTTTCCTGTTATTTTTATTTGGCTGACGACGTTGCGAATGCAAAGAACGCGCAGGTTTGCCCCAAGACGTCTTAAAGCCGGTAAAATTTGTGTTATAGCCAATGTCAATAAATTGTGTAGGCCAAGGACGTGCGGCAGATATTTGGGAAATTGATATTATTGCATAATCGTTGATTTTCATATCTGTGCGACTCACAAATTGTTGCAAAAAGCCAAAAAGCGTAACTAACATTAAAACATGAGTGGTTATTTTATGAGCAGCAAACATGATACTACCAAATATAATACCAACTCACACAAAATTCAATCCCAATATATATATATATATATATATATATATATGCAGATTTTATGCTTAAAATATGGAAGAGGTGTTTGGTTTTGCCGTGAGTTTCTCGCAAGTTGGGCAATTTTTCGTAGCTCATATTTTCTGCGAGCTGTTTGCTATTGTTGTCCATTGGATTTAAATTGCACACGCAACATAACCAGCTCACTGCCGAAAGGCAATCAAAATATATATATATATATATTTTTGCTGTCGGGTACTCATTGTTATTGCTACTCTGTGTGTGTGTGTTGATAGTATTTCGCTATTTTCAGCTCATTTGATTTGTTGCAATAGTCTGTTATACTCTGATACCGAAGGTGCCACAAAGATAGTCTTTCGGCGACAATCATCAGATTTTCAAGTGATCAAATTCATGTTCACACTCCAATGAGACATATGTGTGACCAGCAAAACCCGTCAAAGATCTGCATATAAATTTTCAGGCCACCCAAAATTGGAGTAGCCCATATCACCCGTAATTCCAGAGCTGCAGTTTGCGATCTAGGCAGCCCAGTCACACTAGAAGCTTCGCTGCCAGCTGTGGAGTCAGCTGGTATATTACTGGTATCAGAGTATGCCGCAGTCGCGTATGCTCGACTGCCATTTTCTCAGTTGGTTTGTTGGTTTTTGGCGTATTTTGATTTTGATTTTTTGTCCGGAAGCTGACAGTTGTAATGCTTTTAGCTAAATGCCAACCAATATGCAGCTTTTTTGATTTCACACATCCACTAATATGCTTTTCTACTATCTGTCACTATATTTGACTAATTGACGGATTGAACAGAAATCGTGCAGCGCCATATCAGCACACGATGCACACGTTGTCAAGGAAGTAAAAATGTGATGACTGAAAATGAAGGTACATATTTATGCACTCAGCAATGCCATTTCCGTCATGTTGTCATATTATCGGATGCCACAATAATAATTGAATTATGCAAGCTTATCAAAGTGCACTCAATATAAATCGCTCGAGTATATCAATGGAGCGGATAAGCTCAATTGCATCTTGAGTGGCAAATCAACGAATTAAGATTTGATGTGAAAACTGATTTTCTAATTCGAAAATGATGCTAACATTCTTGAATCGATTTTACGGACTCATTTTGCATGTTCCACTTGCTGGGCACTGCCCTCAGTTGCTGTCACGTATTTAGCTGTAAAGGTGTTTTAGCCAAATGCCGGCATGGGTGTCAACCCAATCAACCCCAGGGCATTCAAAATGGGAGCGCATTAAATATTTAATAAACGCGTATACGACATGTTGCGCCAGTTCTGTGCGCTGCGCTGTTGACATTTAAATGAGTTTTCAATAATTTTCTTCGTCTTCCCTTCGCTGCCTACTTCTACTTCGTTTTGTAGAGCAGGCGATAGAGTTGGCCTTTGAGCACTTTGCAGCGCGTTACAGGCGAGGCAATGCCACAAGGCGGAATCGTTTGAATAGTCAAGTCCTGCTAGCCCTGCAAAATGCCATTTGTGTCAATCTAATAAATAACAAAACCGCATTAAATTTGACAACAACAATAACGGCATCAGCAGCTCCAAAATGAGCGCCAAGGGGAAGGGGGGGTGGCTAAAATAGCAGCACGAACGTGTCAATATGACTGGGTCACAAATTTCATTATAGCAACAACCCAAAAAAAGACGCAAAAAAGCCCAAAATAAAAAAGGAATTGAAGACACAATAACGACAACGGCAACAAAATAAAAGTACGTGAAGCTGTGGCATATTCAAATCCAGCCCTAACTGACGAATATGTTGTAAATTATACCAAAGAGTTTCAAAAGGGTATCTTGAAGCTGTGCAAAAGCGGAGGCTGTAACAAGCAGAGGGATGCATATATATATATATTATTGATCAGCAATGTAAAACCTCTGTCACAGACTGTACACGATATTCAAGAAACATCACATTTGCATCAATGTGACATTATTTGATCGATAGCTTGCACATCTTTTCTAATATCGATAAATATCGATTACTGGCAGCATTGGCATAACATTGACAAGACAGAAGATACTCAAGAAAGTGTACACTTTTGCACATATATGGACTTGGTTACAGGGTAACTGCTAGTCGATTTTTTCACAGCTACAGCATTCTTGACGTTTTTTATCTTTATTTTTTTTTTGTGCTAGGGGATTTCTACTGGCAAAGGTCGCAGCATGCACCGCTGTGTAGTTTAGGCCAAATTAACATATCACTCAAGTCGCAGTCGCTGTCGAAATCATTGCCTGGGACAATCCTTATGGCATGTCCTTGCTTGGGACGACGCGCTGGCTTTAGCTCTGCTTGACTTGTCACTTTGAGGCAACTGACTCCAAGGCAATCGTGTATATAAACAGACATATCTAAATGGTAGGCATAGGGCTTACTCTCAACTGCTGTTGCTGCTTTTGCTTCTGGGCCATTGACTGGGCCAACACACCTACACGACCAATCCCCTAGCCCCTACCCCCACTCTCACAGCCGCATTCAGCACTCGGCAACGTCATGCCTCATATCACATATTTGCTTCTTGCCTGCTTCTGACTACTTTGCCGGCTGCTGTTATTTTATGCGTTGGAAGGCCTTATGAATCTGCGGGGAATGGCAACCAAAATGCTTCTTAACGTCAAGTGCTATTAGGGCAAAGTATCTGTGTATTTAATTTTGCATACGCCGTTTTTGTGTGTCGCTGCCTCCACAACGCTGAACCACTTCAAAACGTGTGCCAGATACGTACTTATTTTAATAGCTTCTCCATGTACAATTTGTCAATAGTATGTATGCGCTCATTAGATTGCAACGCTTTTCTTCAACTCAGTCTCTCTGCTGCCATCAAATGTAAATGTAGACTCGGAAATAAACAGAAACCACAGGCAACTTCAACTCTTTCTAGAATATAGTGAATGAAACGAGGTTGAGCTGAACGCTTGATTAAGTTTTATATTTTATTAGCCAAGTACTCGTACAACTACAAATAGTTTTGTTCTTAATGGGATGTCTGAACTAATTTTATCTTTTACCAAATATGCTTTCAGTTCAATACAAAAAATGAATAAAACTCAATTGCATTTCAAGCATTTACAGCAAAGAACTCGGTTCATAAGCCGAATGGTTCAATGGACGACCAGAACGACCGATAATTTGCCTTAAGTCTTTTCATCTCCATGCGAAGTCTTTTTATACCCTGAATCCATTTTGTAATGGGTAAAAAGGATATCATGGCTTTGTGCTAATGTACATATGTAACAGACAGCAAGAAGCAAATCTGAACCTATAAAGTATATATATTCTTAATCAGGATCAATAGTCTGTCCGAACGTCTGCCTGAGTGAACACGCAGATCTCAGATACTAATCGAATTGGCTCGCGCAGATCAAATTTATTTCATTCTATCGCTGAGTGCCTTCTTTTCACAAATATCGATTTATATCGATTTCCGATAGCAATAGAAGGCAGTGGCTTCTAATTAATATATAAGCTTTTGATGCACTGCTCATAAGCTATTGTGGAAAATATATTGTCATAGTGAATAAATATAGCCGCTGCTTTAGTTCAGTATTTGTACCGACCGTTAGATATACGAGCACTTTTTAAAATATTGGTTCCAGGGTATATCGTAGTCGAGCTCAGCATCCTTACTTGTTGTCTGTTCATTATTGTTCGCTTGTTTTCCAATTTTCTTTGGGCATATTCTACTTAAAGGCTCACTCTCACTCTCACTGTCGCTCTCGCTCTCGCTCTCAATCTAGCTAACAACACCAAGCGCTTTTTGTTATTGCATCGTTTTATGCGGCACACACGCACACACGCACACACGCACACACATTGCATTTTGAGAGTCGCCGATAAGCGCACAACTTTTCTGCATTCTTTGTTCGCAGCTGCTGCCCCGCTTCGTCCAGCCTTCTTTTGGCGTTCTTTATGTGGGTAGGTGTTGGTCAGTGTATGTGTGCGTGTGTGTGTGTGTGTGTGTGTGGATTTAGTGTGCATGCCTTTTGACCGAGCAGCTTAATGAAATTGAATTGCATTTATCGTTGCCTGGCCAAACACATCCAAACACTGCCATCCAATACAACCCATACACCCTCCTGTCAAATGTCGCGCAATTTTATTGAAATTCCTTTGTGCACCGCCACATCCACGTCCATATCCGCATCCTACATTCGCTCCGAACCCTCTGCTTTCTATATCCTATTTCATTCAATGTTCACACAACATTTAAGACAAAGCGCAAAATGATTCATTGTTCTAGGAATGCAGGTAATATTTTTTCTGTTTCCTCACCTCTGCTATCTCTCTCTCTCTCTCTCTCTCTCTCTCTCTCTCTCTCTCTCTCTATACTATATATAGTATATATATATTTTTAGAAGTTGCTCCTTTCTACTTGTTCGTTCTGCTTTTTGTTTCAAGTTGATTTGCTTGCTTTTTATTGTTCTTATTATTATTATCATGATTGTTGCTGTTGTTGCTGCTGCTGTTGTTGCTGCTGTTGCTGCTGTTGCTGCTGTTGCTGCTGCTGTTGTTGTTGTTGTTGCTGCTGTTTGTTATGGGCAGACAATAAAAAGCATTTCATTTGAATAATGTGAAAACATTTTGTTAGACAACACCGTTGCCTCCTCTGCCACCCTTTTCTTGCCACATTTTTAAACTACTCAACTGACACGCTCAACAAAAGCTCTATCTCTCTCTCTCTCTCTCTCACACACACGCACTGCCTATCTGCTCTCACACTCTATCTATCTGTTGCTCGATGTTGTTGCCTCAACCCCGCATTGATTGCCCATTGATAGCATTTTGACAAATAGACAATCAGACAGACAGGCAGACAGTCAGTCAGTCAGTCAGTCAGTCAGTCAGTCAGTCAGTCAGTCAGTCAGTCAGTCAGTCAGTCAGACGATTCTATATATTTATATATATGTGCATGACTTGGTCATTGTGCCATTAGCCCCCAACAGCCTTGTGACTGCTAGCATTTAAGGGTCCTATGACCGAAAGTAGGCCAACTTAACGGCGATTAGGGACTTTAAATAATATATTTTGGCTAACCGTCAATTGTTAGCTGCTGAGTTCTGTGGCCTATAAATGCGATATTACCAAATTTTTAATTTCAAAAAAGGCTTGCTCCGTTCAATAAATATCCTATAAATTACTAGAAAATGTCAAAAATTGATTTTTATTTTAATACATGAATTGAATTTAGCCGTGAATCTATTTTCTTTGAGGAAATATTTATAGGTGATTGAATTCAAGTGAACCAACGATATGAAATGTTTCTGTAGACTACAGTGTATGTCTGAGTCGGATAATGCATTTTGTGGTCTAGCACTAGTTGCTTGCAGCCCCTCAAAGTATGCCACAATTTATGTAAGTATGCAATTATAAGTATTTAAGTATGTGTATGTGTATGTGTGAGTGTATGTATGTGTGTATGTGTGTGTGTGTGTGTGTGTGTGTGTGTGTGTGTGTGTGCACTCTATTGAATTGTCGTTTATCAATTGGGAGCATATATAAATCATTTGTACCCGTTAGGATAGCTGTTAACACACAAGACTTCACTGCCAATTATGGATGTGGGTTACCCAATTGCGCGCATATCTGACGTTTTAGACAATTGCAATCGATTGAAAAGTAATTTCAAGTCTTATTTTATATTCCTACCACTCCGGTAAGGAAAAATGTCAATTGCACTTAACGGTAATTTGGTAAACGTTGTTAAACGCACACAAAATGACACCCTGACGGAAGTGCACTTAAAATAAATAATTGAAATCTAAACTGCACTAATCTATTTATGCTCCAATTCAATTTGACGATACCTATCACAAGTCAACACCTGCATGATGTGGTTGCAAAATGCCTAACAACTTTTGAACAATTTGTCAAAAATATGTTGCAAATTAGTTGAGCAAAGGCGATAACAGAGTATGGCTTTAGAAAAACAAATGCATCTCTTGTGTGCTGTTAGATGAGTGTATGATGAACAGTTTCGCCAACAAAATTTATGCTTTTGCTTCTTAGTGAATGGACGACTTAAAAAAAAAAATAACAATCAAGAACGTTGAAGTCGAATATAACAGGAAGCGGGTAGAGGTGGGTCAGTTGTGGATCGGGCGAGTGTCAATCATTGACAAGCGTTGCCAGTAATCTACCTTTGTTTTACCTTCTACAACAGAGTATACTTCAACATACAGTTCTACATTGAACCAGTGTCAAGTAGAGAATGTATTTGCCTGCCATAAGCTTATTATTCATTAGTTTTCACCAATATGAATATATGATTCTAAAAAACTGAGGTTTCCCCACCTGCTTTTTAGGTGTCAGCTTATTTGGAACAGGTACATTATGGACACCTGGGTGCCATAAATCCCGGATTTTTTACCTCAAGTTGAATATATTCGGTATAAATAGACCAATCCTTTGTAGTCAGTTTAGTTATATCCTGCATCTCGAGCGCAACATGGACTATGGACAAACGGACTACCATTGAACAACAGAAACTCATCCTGGAACACTCCAAAATTGGATATTCACATCGCCAAATAGCTGGAATGGTCAACCTGAGCAAGGGCAGAATGGTACCAAACAAGATTTTCACCGAAGAGGAAGAGTGGAGGATCATCAGGAAATTAAGGGAAAATCTCAAGCTATCGGCTCCAAAACTGACTCAACAGGTGCAGGATGTGTGAAAACTGTGCGCATGGTTCTGCGTTCTGGTGTTCATTGATACAATAATGGACAAGAATGTATACCTCTTACTAAAGGAAAATGTACACCAAAGTGCAGAGAAGCTAGGAGCCGGACCTACTTTCCGGTGCTACCAGGACAACGATACCAAGCATAAGGCCAATATAGTACAGTCCTGGCTCATTAGGAACTGCCCCCACATGATAATTCCACCGGCCCAGTCTCCAGATTTAAATGTTATTGAGAATTTGTGGGCTCTGCTGGAAAATAGCATCCGGAAGCATATCCAGCAAAGAGGATTTCAAAAATGCTCTGCGGGATGAGTGGAGCAGAATCAGCCCAGAAGCTACCCGGAAGCTGGTATCTTCTGGTTCAATTAAGCTGTGAGACACACTGTACATGTATACGTGTATATCAACAATGGAAATTGACAGTGAATCAGCTTAGCAATAAAGCACTCAGTTGCATTGACTCAAGCATTTGACACTCCCTCTCATTGACAATGCGTTAATTTACGCCGTCAATCATGGATGAAATGGAGCTAATAATGCACGGATGCGTCATTCATGGATGCGAGTGCCAATGCCGATGCCGATGCTGTCGAGCTTTGTGTGGAACGCTGCCAGGTGCCATGGATGCGAGCTGGACGAGTTCAAGTCAGAAGTAGAGCATTGCATGAGAGCAGTTACTGATTACCGATGACGGTGACAATGAATGTGGCGCTGCTCGCTGTGTGGATAAATATGTGGCGCTGTTGCCGGAACTGTTGAGCACGATGCGTATGACACTGGAGAGTGGCCCATAAGGAAGCGTGTATTGTTAATTAAAATAGTTGCAAATAATTAGTGCTTATCTGAAGTTTATACATATGTCGACTGGCAGACTGCTGAATTGTCGTGACTGCGACTATAAGTAGCAACGACTTTGACTTGAACGGCACAAAATAGTTCGGAAGAGTTTGTAGAATGCGTTACCAATTATTGCTGCTGCTGTTGTCCTCTTGTTGCGCCCTGCTCGTCACCGTTGCTACACAACCCGATTGCTTCGAATATGACAGCGAGGACGAAGAACTGTTGCCAAGTAGCTCCGAGGAGCAGCTGATGGCTGAGAGAGTGCGGGGGCCGTCCAAAAAGCCGAACGCGCCTGTCAACCCAAGCAAACAGTTTGAACGTAAAGTGCGTCGTGTGTTGCAACGCAAAGGATTGCTCCGGAAGATGCTGGCAAAGACTGTGGTGAGTGTGCTCTCGCAAAGTCCCGCTCAGCTGCGTCGCTTGGATGAACTGCTTCATGTGGAGGCGCTTAAGGGAAACAAATAAAATGTAGGCTACCTTTTTTTTCGGCTTTGTGCGCGTAAATGATTCTGCAATAAATGAGCTTGCCATAAAGTTTATGGCTAAACAGCAATCAGCAACAATAAGTAGCAGTCAGTCTAATGTGCCAACTGTTGAGTTTCCTACCGCGCCTAGCTCTCTCTCTTGTCCTCTCTCTCTCTCTCTCTCCCACTCTTTCTCTCTTCAGCTGTGCCGGCATCATTGTTTCAATGGATGCCGCTAAATGCCGAAAGCCGATTGCCGATTGCCGAAAGCCGATTGCCGAATGCCGAATGCCGACGAGTGCTTACAGGTGTTTGCTGTGCTTCGTGTGTTCTGCCGCGGCTCTGGCATGCTATCGTCGGGCTTGTTAGTAGCTATACATGTGTTGCGCTCACTGGCTTGCCTTGTGCGTTCACTCGCTCGCTTGTCGCTTGCGCTCTCTTTCTGTGTGCCGTTTTTATAGCGCTCGGTGCCTTTTTATATTCCTGGCGCTGATGTGCTGCCGCATCAGTTTCATTTGAACGCTCGACAGGGCGAGTTGTGCAGCAGCTGAGCAAAACCAGAGCCAGAATCAGACCTAATAACCAAAGTGTGTTGAATCAAAACGCTCAACATTCAAAACTCTCATTCTCAACTCTTCGAAATTCATAACATTTTTAAAAACGCCCATGTTGCACACGAACATCATCAACGACAACCAGAAGAAACTCACTATCAGTATTTATTTATATTTTTTGCTTGTGCAAGTGCAGTGCTTAAAAATCCCAACTTCTACCCAAAAATCAAAATTCTTTGAAATCAATCGCATTAGAATTTAGAAAATAATTATAAACTTTTGACATTTTTGGCGATAAATTAAAATCATTATTCGGCATTACTTTTTCTTTGCACAACATTCTGTGTTTTTCTTGTGTTCTATTATTATTTATTTTTCGGTGTAAGAATTTTTTGATTGTTTACGCACAAAATGTGCACAAAATTCTCATTGGACTCGAACGACTGAAAAGTGCGTCGTTCTCAAAACACTTTTGAAAAGGTAAGTCCTATAACATTTGCAATTTTTTTCTAAACTATTAACGAAATACTTGTTTTGGGAAGTATTTATTTATTTCAAAATCATTTTGATAGTGTCATTTGTGAGTGCTCGTCAAGTGTATGTGTGTGCAGAGTTTTCGATTTGTTTCCTTTTTTTTATATAACTTGAAACTTAGGTTTGTACTGTTCCCCAAATTTATGCGTTATAGCTTGAAGCATATTCGCTGTACATTTTTGTTGAGTGTTTTTAATTGTCTTCTGATACTTACATGCTCAATTTCAGTCAAGAAAAAGGACTTTGCTTTAGGCCTTGAACTTTTAGATGTGAGACACCAAATTTGGTTCAATGTGCTTGTTTTTGCTAGCTTTTGTTTCCTTTTGCACTTCGACATGATCAAAACATGTTCCAAAACTTGAATTCTGAATATGGCTGCTATAATTATAAATTTTTGACCTCAATTTACGGTAACTATTATGAAATGTGATTCAGCCCTGCAGGAAACACCTTTCCACCAGTTAGCAGACACGTATACGCCGCATGTGTCTACAACAACAACAACAACAACAACAACAAAACAAGAATACCGTTGACAACATAAGCGTTCATAGTCAGGCAAACTATACTTGATGGGGCTGTTTCAAAACTATTCGTGACACAGAAAACATTCACTTTATCGATTTTGGTTAAATTATAATCCATTTATGTGAAACATTTGAGGAGATATAAAATGTCACTATTGGGGATCAAATATCAGCAAAGGCCAAACGTTTTTATTGAACAACTGAACTTTTCACCGATCGTTCTCCGATCGTTATATACAATGCATCAGCTAATGGGCATTTGTAGTTTATATCCTTGCTTAAACTACACAAATACCATGACAAAGCTACATAATATCCTTCATAAGCAATTTGGCAACAGAGGAACTGGTTGCAGGGCCCTCGTTAAGACGCCGGCGGCATTAGCTCGGCTAGCAGTTTTTGCAGTCCTGCTTTGCCTTGCTTATGTAGGTAAAATGGGTGTGCATGTGTGTGTGCGTGTGTGAGTGTGTGTAAGGAGTGTGCATTCTGTACGTGTCTTTCTGTTAATCGCAGCGTTTAAAGTGCTTCACAAAAAATATTCAGCGTCGATTTTTGCGCAGGACTCCCGAAACACACGTGAAGCAAGTGAGAAAGATGCAAAGTGACAGAAAAAATAGAGAAGGGGAATGCGATCCTTGATTTGACATTTAGAGGCAAAGGTATGTTGTAGCATATGTACACTTGGGAGTTGCCGCAACGTGTCATTCTGTTAATCGCAATGTCCTGTAAGTGATGCACGCATTCAAAAGAAATGAGAAAAGGGTTTGACACCAACAGTTTGTTTGTTCCTTTAACTATCCTGTACTTCTTTCCTGTCTGACTACCTAATAAAAAAAAACAGACTAAATGCCTCAATTTAACTACACAAGTTTGCTTTACAAACTAACATTTAATGAAAAGATAATATCGACCACTATTAGTTGCAAAATTGGTCAATGTTCATGTGGAAGGGATAATGGATTTGTCTGTATTGGCTTGGGCTGGCAAAGTGTTTAAATTTGAATTTAAATTAATTATTTAACGAAAAAGAGTTGGTTAATTTTTTTATTTAAATATAAATATAATAAATATGTATATGTCATATAAAATGTTGTATAGTAGCAGTTGGTTATGTGCGACTGCTAAGTACTCGTTTGTTTCTTGATTGAAACTATCAAGCTTAGCTCGTTGCTGAAATTATGCCTGTGGCATTTGCGTGAGGCACATCGGGCAGCTGCCAACACATTATAAATGATACACCGTGTGGGGCCACTGTCTATCAAATTATCAATATTATGAACATGTGTGCTTAATGGCTCGAACTTGTTTGCTTAAAATGCTAACTAATAACAGCTGCTTCCAACTCGAGTCTCGAGCGTGCGGTTGAACTACTTTCAACATCATCTAGCATAGTGTTGCGGCTGCAATGCCATCAATTTTATGCGGTTTTTAGAGCGAATTGCGTGTCTGTTACCGGTCAACAATAAGCGACTCGTTGGCCAGACTCTTGATAGCTTGACCATCGTATACAACTATACAGAATCAAATCAGACCGCACTTCACCTGCTCTTAACGACGTCTGCCCATATTATATCACCAATTTCGATCTGGCTATCAATGACCAAAAGCACTTCAAACCCAAATGTATCTAAACGTTAAAATCACAAGTCGAAAATTTATGATAAACATACAATTTAGCAAAAATACCGAAACCAAATAAAGTAACAAACAAGTTTTGACAACAGTAGCCTTGAAGCTAAGCATACCCGGCCTGCAGCATTTCGGTGTGGGTATTGTACGCATAAATCCGTTCGCAACGAGTGCATTCGGTTTGTGGACACTTAAGCAGCCCTCGGGCTTGAGCTCTGTTAGCCGCAATACCATCTAAAGCTTAACACGGCTTATCGCGTATTAGAGCCTCTCAAATACACACACACACACACACACACACACACACACACACACAAATATATTTGTTTTTTATGCCTAGTCTGTTTGTCCACCTTATCCGTAGGCATTGAATCTTTCAATTTGAAAATTGGAAAATATATTTGGTTGCGAGGCTGGCTGGTGGTTCAATAACATCACGTTGACGTGTAAATCGAAATTGACAAATATATAAATAAAAATTAAATATTTTTGTGTTTTTTATCTATTAGTTTTTAGATACCAGAGTATTAAGCGGTCGCTTAAGTCCGATTGCGGCGTTCCCAATTGTTTTTGCTCTTTGCTAAAAAAAAATCACATTAAATATTAAATTTCCTCTTTTTACGTTCACAATATAAGAATAAAATCCAATAAAAGAACACACACACACACACACACATATATATATACATACATACATCATGCACCTAGAGACTATGGTAAAAAAAAACACTCAGACCGTGAAAAATTATTCGTAAACAATTCACAAATTTTGGCTTGTTGCGTCCTGGTGGCGACCGACCCTCAGCGATGCCATGACGATGGAGCTGAGGCGCTGTACGGCTAGCAGGCGGGGCAGGGGCGGGCGATTGGCTGGGGAAGAAGTGCTGTCGATTTATGTATGTATGTATGTGTTAGGTGCGTGGCGAGGCGTGTAAACACAAGCAGTGCATTTGAATGCAAATTGTATTCCGCTGCTGCTGCATGCACCACTGCCAAAAGTAAACGTCGCAGCAGCTGTTGTTGTTTGTTGCACCTGAAAAAAGACCAGCCAAATGCTTGAAATTTGTTTTGCGCATTTTTGATCGTGAATGAAAGTCAAGTCAATATCAAAGCAAACATGCCCGTGCTGCTGCAACTAACCAAAAAGTGTGGCAAGAGCCAGAAGAGGCGCTTGGCTATCTCACTTGGCATATGGAGGATATGCACAACCTGCTGCACAAGCGTCACATCGGCAGGGATCTGTTGTTTAGATATTTGCACACACGCCTGCCTGCCGGTCACCTCAACAGAGTGATTAAATATTGGAAACAGCGTGGAGGAGTAGGAGCTGCCACAACTCAGAGCCTCGCAACTGTTTATACTCACAACAGCAATTTACACATACACCTAATTGCGCGCAAATTTGGCGAATGGTCTTATGCCACACGGATTTGTGTGCAGCTGAAGGTGTTTGCCGCTGATGATGGGGCAAGCGAAGCAAACATTTGGCTAACATTTCAATCAGAATCTGTCGCATCCGGGTGTGCACAAATGTTCAAGTGCCTGCTGCGCACTGAAGCGAATCCACCGACTCTGCACACCCTAACCGAATGCGATACACTGCAGCAGGCACTGGCGCTGCCAGCACCCAGTGATACACTGGCCTAGCTGTGACTAACTTAAAGAGTTCTCGCTAATATAGTGTATGCAACCAGTCTGTTTAAATTTTGGCTTGATTTTAATTTGAAATATATATATGTCAAACATAAGCAAACTATAGATTTAAATTGCAGAAAAACAAGTGAAATTCGCAAACTATTTATTTAAAAAAAGTTGCCTACACTAAAAATGAAATTCCTATTAAAATCAACATACAGAAAAGAAAGAAAAACATATGAAACATTTCCTGTTCGTGCATACAAAACAAACTCATTTAATAGAAATAGGAAAATAGCCAGAAAATGCAGCACGTAATTTCCATTGATAATTAAGGCATTTGTAGCAGTGCAAAATTATTCCATTATTGTTATTTTTCTCCACTTCTGTTGAATGCATCAATCAAACTATGTGGCTGGCGATAAATATCATTTGGCTCGCTCCATCTCATTAAATATGTATATATCAGAGGCAATACATATTTTCATTTCATTGGTCAGTCCTCTGCCAGTTTAAGTGGAAAGCAATGTTGTTTTTCGATAGCACATTGATTGTGGTGCTAATGTTAGATTAATATTAGACCCACTCAACAACAATTTCCAACCGAAAATATTTTCTATCTTTCGATTTACTTGCCACGCACATCAATTGAAATTCACCGAAATAATGAAAAATTTCAATTTAAAATGCATAATGCACAATGCAACTAATTGCATTTATTTATGCGTGAATGTTTTCACTTTGATTTATTCTTAATTATGTCAATTGTATATAGACCTATATATAAATATATGCTGACATATTGTAACAATGATTTAATTAGAGCCAGAGTTTATTAATTCTGGTCAACAGAACAGAATATCTGTCAACAGTTCGGTTTTATACGTGCCTTTTTTGTCACTGTACAGCGAAACGGATTGAAGCAGTGCCCGTGGAGGGTGTTCAATCAAATGTAATATTTTCGGACAAATTTGATTTACAGTTTCCATTGCTTCCGCTCACATATAAACATAGAAAATAATTTCAATCATTTGTTTGATCTGAGAATCAGGAAATGTCAAAGCTTATTGGCAAATAATTTCACAATCTGTCAGTTGAATTTCCATTTACTTTCCTTATTAAATCCCATCAAAAGAAAGATTGAAACCAAGTAAGAGCCAAATACTTTATTTTATAAAACATATGCTTTTTTTTACAGTGAAAATTGGTGCTACTTTCTGTTCGAGCTGAGAAGTGAAGTTCTGAAACTAATATCAATATATCCTGCCATAAATTGGCTGGCAAAACTTTGTGTGTAAACTTTTGTACAGCTCTCCCGACACAAATAATATTAGCTTTATCTGTACCAGTACAGATCCATTGTTTATTCAGTTCAACCAGTTTAGCTAGTTTAGCTTCTAGTCGAGCGTTCTTCTTGTTTATTGACTTGCGGGTATACCCTAAAGTTTTTACATTTTTTTTTTTTGTTTTTGTAGAGAGTAACAATGTTTGGAAAGTTAGTAAGACACTCAAGAAAAAATGTCCGGCTAAGCAATATATTTGTTTAATGCACAGTATTTATGGTTCATTGATGAAAACCTTTTTTGTTTATCAAGTTCTTGTTCGTAAAAAATATATAAACATCGAACTAGCATATAGTTCTCATATAGTTGCAAGAAACTCTTTTATAAATGGGTGCATGAATTCCGCTCTTCAAGGGCATGAATTCTACGCCCTTGCTTAGATAGTTTTACTTCTATTATTTTTTTTGCTAGTATTGTTGCTTTTTTATGTATGTTTGTTGATTTTCTGAGTTGAGTTTGGCTGGGCAAGCTAACTGATTGCTGTTTTGGGTGTTAGTTGTTAGTTGGTTGGCGTTGTTGTGCTTTCTGTATTGGCACTGTAGTTGCCAATGTGTGAAGCTCCAGAAAACGTTTAGTAAATATTGTTGACAGCCACTCCGCAGCCGTTCCCCAATAGACGCTGACAATAATATGGCACAACGTTGTCATGACGGTCTTTTCGCCTAAAATTTGCAACCATTTTAGGCAACATCCAAACTAAACAACATATTCACATGGGCTATTTATGCCCACATGGCGTATGTGCCTTATGTGCTCAACATTAAGGCAACAAAAGCAGAGGCAGAAGCAGAAGCTGAAGCAGAAACAGGAGCAGCAGCACCAGCACTGTCAACCCAGTTATGAGTCTTTAACAGCCCATAGCAACAGCCAGTGTATCCAAGTGGCGTTCACCCCCCCCCCCCCCCCCTCCCTTTGTGGCAACTGCTGGCCGTAATAACTTACGTAGATGCCCAACCAATTTTGCACTTGTGCGCCTTGTGGGCCTTGTGGCAAGACTCCAGGACATCCATCCGACGTCGCTAGCCCACACATTAGTAGCTTAATAAGCAGTACTGAAACCGACTGTGGTCC
This sequence comes from Drosophila cognata, assembly GCA_035041535.1. Lineage (NCBI taxonomy): Eukaryota > Metazoa > Arthropoda > Insecta > Diptera > Drosophilidae > Drosophila > Drosophila cognata. The sequence continues at coordinate 2,654,123 of JAWNLC010000831.1, forward strand.
AATCCTTTGATATGCATCAACGTACATTTTGAAGTCACAGTCTCCTTACACAGTGGAGGAAGTTTATTAGCTTAAAGCAAATAAATTTTGTTATCATAGAGCTTTTACTACTAAATGGAGAGTTTTCCGGAAACTTTTGCCAGTGCTTTAATATATTTTTAATGAATGTTTCAATAATAGATTTTACCATCAAAAGCTAGCAACATTTGAAGCAACTCTAGCTGAACATAGGCAGATTGCCACTTGTGTGTGTGTATTCTTGGAAATATGCAATATCAAACTTGTTCTAGGAAATAATTCATTTCATAATTGTCACAATCTGAAAGGTAACCTCAAATCTCAATTACTTGAGCTGCGTATTTACTCAAGTGCTAAATATTGTGAGCCTACTTCTAGGAAATGTAAATGTGGTTTAGGTTCTGCCAGGCACAGTCCGACTCCGAATCGTCACTTTAATGTCACAGAGAACGGCAGGCAGAACGCTGCAGTATGTGCCTAACTGCATCGACTGACATGGACTGAGTGTGTGTAAGTATCAAAGGGAGGAGTGGGGAGTAAGGAGGTGCGGCTGCGGGTGGTGAATGATTGACGTGTGTATCTATTTGCATGTGAAAGCGTTGTAACCGATGATGTTACTGTTGATAAATGCTAAGGGGTCGACAGTATGACAAAAACATTACGTATACGCCATGCAGCACAGTTTCAAAGTTGCTACCATTATGGCCTTGGCAATGGGGTTGCTAAATTGGCACAACTGATTGACCAAGCCTGCTTTTATCTGAATCGGCTGGCTAAATCAAATCTAGCGTGGACAAGTTGCGTAATTGCTCATCGGTAATCGGGAATCGAATTTATTCGATGAATACACAAAAAGCGTT
>JAWNLC010000831.1:2660000-2942500 GCA_035041535.1 Drosophila cognata
ACATCAATAAGAAATGCAATCTTATTGAAAAACTTTGTTAAACTCTGTTTCTTTTTTTGGGGCAGCCAATTAGTGCTGGCGTGGGCAATGGCGCCTTCGAACTTGACTAGCGGCTGACCTTAAGATACCCTGAAGGGATTTCTCTATCACTTTCCTATATATCATATTGAAAAGTATGTATATATACATATGTATACATATTTACATGTGTGTTGCAAAATAAATGACATATTCGAAATTTTGGTGATGCTTTCGTTAAAATGTTTAATTTCTGATTCCAGAATGTGCTTAAGACCGGATTAGGTCTTCTTCTTGCAACTAGATCAGCACCACATTATTTCAATTATATTCAAGCGAGACGAGGCAAATTGTGTTCACTTTGTTTTCACATGGTTAATAGAGCTGCTCGTGAAATGTTTGCCCTCTCTCTCTCTCTCTCTCTCTCTAATTGGGTGCCCTCTGCCTCACTGCCTCAGGCCATGTATATTGACGGCGTACCAAGAGCGTCAAGTTCAGTGACAAATAAAACGAGAAATGTATGCAAAGTAAAATTCTTTCTCAACATTTCCAATATTCAATCGAATTATATATGCACATTCTTTGCACCGTACATTACACGTACATACGTATGTGTATGCATGCATGTATGTATGTTGGGCTATTTGGATATTTTTGGCAATATTTTTGCAGCACTTTGTTCAAAGAAAATATTTTCATTTTCTTTTCAACAATCTAAAAATAGCCAATAAATGCTGCTGACGACAAAATGCCAAAAAAAAAGAAAGCGCAAAAAAAACGAAGCAAACAAAAATGCCTCAAACATGAATTTAATAAGTCCGAACAATAGGAGTTCAAAAGGTAAATATGTGTATAAATTTGTTTTGAATTGACTTTGAACCAATGTGAGCATAAAAACGAAACAAAAATTGAGCAGTGGTCGCCAAAAATGCTGCCAGGTGTTTAAATCATGACGTGATTTGACTCAGGTGGAACACGCAACGCAGCAGCCGGTGGCAAGTTTGCTAAATGGCAGCTAGATAAACACACTCACTCATAAATGCACACACATAAATGAATACACACGCACACACACACACACACACACACACACACACACACACACACACACACACACACACACACACACACACACACACACACACACACACACACACACACATTCATACACGTTAAGTGCGAAACATGGCATCATTTGGGACTGTTGTGCTTCGATTATTTCCACAGCTCTTGAAGATCGCTTGGGGTGCTTTATTTATAGTCAAAACAATGCAGACAGATCTGTCGAATTGCGGCTAGGATGATGGACGCACAACTCTGAGGAACTGACAATGCAAACTGTGGCATGGTCTGTGGCATGAACCCTCTTTGAGTACTTGTTGGTGCTTGTTGTATGTGTGCGTGTGCATATGCTTCTGTGTGCGGCTTTGATTGGGGGAATAGAAGTGGAAGAGTGGTGGGGGGGTGGGGTGTGGTGGGTGATGTAAGTTGATTGAGGGCGATACACACACGTGACGTCTTATTGGGCGGCATTAATTGCCCATTTCGTGCTATAATTAAACAGCAAATTCCCATTTTCGTTTCGGCCACATTGTAATTCATTCACTTTGCCATTGCCTTGAGTTGTGCAATTCGATTAAATTGGTATTACGTTGTAAACTCAGCCAGATGAATTATTAATCTGATGCAATGCATTTAGTTGGCGTCTTACCAGAGACTTAACTCTAATATTATATAGTAAATGCTTTAGTACGTGTGCCAGTCACTATTATCATTATTTGCTTACGGCTCTCATTAATGCTGCGAATTCCTGTAACTACCAGGAAAGGACGACGGATACTCAATTTGATAAAATCAACAACTGTCTTAAACGGATTCAAGCTAACATCATTAGCTCGTAGTAGTTAAGGTTGTTGTCTTTAAACATTTGGCTTTGCGGTTGCTTGACTATTCCCTGGTAGCTGACTGTCCTTGGTAAATAAAGGCATCTTGGCTTTTGCAAATGCGCAGTAGCCGTAAAAACCAACAACAATGCCAAACAAAGTTGATGTTGTTGTTGTCGTCGTCAATGTTATTGCTGCTGTCTTAGTGCCAGACGATTGCATCAAAACCAAAAGCTTACTTTTAATCACAAAACACTAGGCGATGAACAGATCAAAATGCAATAATTAAAATACTTTAACCACATCAGTTGCGAACACAACGAGTAGGCGATTCAGGAAGGGATTTTATCTCTGAATTGCATTTAATGTGCACTTTGTGCAAATGTTTTGCTAAATGGCCACAGGAATTTCACTACTGTAACAAATAATTGCAACATCAGCTTAAGCCACACTCGCAGCGATGGGTAATAAGGACGCGCCGGTGAATGGAACGTGGCGATAAGCGGGACAATAACAAGGACAATGCTAAAAATAGCAAAGTGCTGCATTTGAGCCACAAATATGACTGCCACCAGCCGAGATGAGCGACAACGGACAACGATGGCCCCAAACAACGGCAACGGACTGTGGACCGGGGATCGCTTACTTCGGATAAGGGACAAGGAACGATAAACGGCCCTGGATAAATTGAACGACGAGTGTCCCATTTAAGTTGACGCTGACGAATGTTGATGCAACGTTGACAATTCAGCGCTGCGTCACAGCGCGTCGCCTGATGCCCGGCAGAGTGGCAGCCACTCCCCTTGCCACTGCTGATGTTGCATTCTAACTAACGCACGCAGCTTATCATTTTTATACATATTTGTTGTCGCCAGCGTAAACTGTGTTTTTTTTTTTCAATTCTGAAAGTTGTCAAGTCTGTCAAGTCTTGTGCTCATCATTAATTTAATTAAACATTTTATTTTTCAGACATGGTTCAATATAAATTAAATTCAATTATAATTTGATTAAGTGAGCTGTATATACATATGTGTGTATATATATGTATATATATATATACATATATTCAGTTATAAAAAATCAATCATTAAAATCAATATTGTTGATGATTTGGACTTGATGAGAACATTTAAGGCGTTTGCACCCAAGTTGAGTTGACTTCTTGTTACCATGTCTCAAGCTAAGAATATTTAATGAATGAACTCTATATTTAAGGTGCTATTGTTCAGATCTAACGGCAACCCATTTATAACTGATCTGTATTTATGTGTATAGTATTTAACTTATGAGTCGATTACGAAAGCGACAAATCTTTTGATGCCCGGACATTATGTTCTCACACGTCTCTGTTCTCTTTCTCTCTGTTTCTCTCAGTTTCTCTCAGTTTCTCTTTCGCCCTCTCTTTGTTTATGCTAGCTATGCCTTTTGGCTGTCCGGCTGTCAGTGTTGTTTTTTCAGCTGATGTTGCCGTCGTTGCACGTCCTCTGCTGCTGTCAACTTGAGCGACTTATTTGCTTAAGGATGCAATTGCTTCAAGGCTTCCTTCTACTTTCGGCTCTGGGTCAGCGTTTAGTTGCGGCTTTCGGGGGATGAGCAGAGGCGTGTGTCTGAGGGTATCCAAGTGGTTTGGTGGCGCCTCTTAGTTGGCAATGTTGCACATCATTAAGAGTTGCTGTTGGCTGACGCTGCGCGAAACGTGCCAGCTAATTAAGAGACGGGCAAGTGCTCAACAAAAATGAAACGCTTGCAACTTGCACACAACGCGGCGTGATCAAGCCAGCTGCCTTCCCAGATTTTCATTTTCATTTTCATTTTAATATTTTTTTCTTCGCTCGTTAATTATTTGATAAATATATTAAATGCAAACAGGATGTGTGCTCTTTAACTGGCACTTGCCACGCAGCGCTGAATATCAAATTAAACGGACAATAAAACAGCGCGCGCGATTCCAGCGTTAATTAATTTTTAATGAAAATATATTGAAAAGGCATTAAAAGTGCTTGTGGCATGAGCGTTGACGGTTAATAGGCAGTATCGTTCGTGGAATAATTTTGTTATGATAATATTATATTTTATATTATTATATATTATATATATTAACTAAATTTTGTACAATACAAGATCAAACAAAATATTCTTAATTTCTTCGCATATTCCTCTGAAATGGGCAATCTTGCATGAACTTTGTGGTTTTCTCGAGCACATGAAATTCCTGAATCATGATTCGAATTTTTGGTTTTTTTTTTTTTTTGTGCATTTGAAAATTGAGAATTGTTCGCATAACAAACGAGAAACACTGGGGACAAGTCACGCCGCCTTGTCCTCTTTTAAGCTATGTCAAACTAAAAGTGGCACAGCTTTAAAACATATTTTTTTGCGCAAGCAAACACGCTCAGAGTCTGTTGCACTTGAGTGTGGTGCCTGAGGGCGTGCAAGGGAAGAGACTGAGGGGGTAAAAGTACTTAAAGCGTCGCCTGAATAGCTACTACAAGCCCTGTGAAAATGCTGTAAAAGAAAAGAAAAAAAGTGGAAAAAAATGTAACAGCTCAGAGAGAGAACTATGGGAACAATTCGGTTGACATAATAGCTTAAATAATGTTTAGTGCCTTTAGTGCCTTTACATTACTTAGAAATATTCTATAATAGCTGGAGAACACTTGATAATTGGTTCTAAACAGCTCAACAAAGTTCAACGTTCTTAATTTTCAGCAATTTTCATATTTTTTTTTGGGTATTTTTCTGTCGTTCTGTTTCAACAATCCTAGGGTATTATGTATTCGGCATATGTTTTAAATGTTAACCTCAATTTGAATGTTGTTGTTATATTTTGGCTTTGCGATGTTTTTTCTTTTTTCTGCTAACATCATCACCGACGACGACGTTGTTGCCATTTTGTTTGCCTCACTCTTGGCTTTGTTTGTCTTTGCTGTTGTGTTTGTTTTTCGCGCTTGGCTACCGCTAACGCTGCTTGTTGCTGTCCTTATGGCAACTGCTGTTGTTGTTGTTGCTGTTGTTGCTGTTGTTGCTGCTGCTGCTGCTGCTGCTGCTGCTGCTGTTTCTTTTGCATTTTTGGCTCATCTGCGTGCATCTCAGCCCAGCTTATCTCAGCTCAGTTGAGTTCAGCTCGCCTCACAATTCTGCCCACATTTGCAAGTCAAATGAAATTATTTATTTTGTGTGTTATCATGTGTGTTGTGTGTATATGACTTGTTCAAAATTTGACTAGATGTGTGCTGGGCATATTATAAATAAGCAATGCTCTGGCTTATACATAGATACGAAGTCAGACGAGCCAAGTCACATGTCTGCGATGCAGGGAAGGCCGCCTGCTCATAGCAAGGCCGATTGCAAATGCAAATTGTTCGGCTAATTGGAGAGGGCAGTGACCACAGTGCTCAAATGCAAATGCATTAGTTAGCCAGAAGAGAAGTCTCCGTTTGGCGGCTCAGATCATAAGTAGCGCTCAGCTAAAATCACCAGTTAAAGAGTCAGCAAAAATGGAGTCTGTGCTCGGACCATTGGCAAAAAGGGGGTTGCGGATGTTGGCTTTGAGGGCTTGGGGCATAATACCCAAGGGGTTCTTAATGCACATTTGCAGCATTACATTTTATGATGGCTGTTTGGCATTTCCGTTTTAAGTTTTCCATTTCCGTTGCACAACAGCGCAGATTTAATTAATGTATATTACACACACACACACAAAGAGTTGAGCCCAGAGGCAAGTCCTTAAGCTGGCACTCCGCCTGCCACCTACCCCAATCCCTTTGCATATGCAACAGTAATAACCGAAATGCATTAACAGTGGTTGCCACAGCAAATGACAACTGAAAATATCAATTTGCATGCGATTGCAATCGGCCATTACGAGACTTTTAGCCACAAAGCCATAAAAAGCCACGAACAAATATTTTACCAAAGAAAACTAAATTTTCAAAATAGATTTGCTGAGCTGTGGAAAGTATTCTCTCTTATATTTAGCTATAGCGTGAGACAGAGCGAGATAGAGCGAGATAGAGAGAGAGAGAGAGAGAGAGAGAGAGAGAGAGAGAGAGAGCTATATGATATAGTGATCCGATCCAGCCGGCGATGTACAGCTTGCAGCAAACAGACAGACAGATGTACGCCATGTCTCGTTAAGATACCTCCCAAACTGAGAGACTGGTTTGTATCGAGTGATGGCTAATGTATAGTGATGCAGATCAAGAATATGTATACTATATGGGGTCGGAGATGTCTTCAATGCTTTACAAACTTCAGTAAAAAGTGAATTTATCCTTTAAAAAGGAAGCGAGAACATGATAGACAAATTAAAGTTGAAATTGAGTTGAGCTGCCTGACTGCTGACGAATATACGTAAGGAAAATGAGGCAGAGAGAGAGAGAGAGGGGGGAATGAGTGCATGATAGTGCAAAAGAGTAAATTATCCGAGTCATTAATTAAACATTTTATTTATGTGAAAATTTAAATCACTTACATTGAATTTGAATTAAATTCCACAAACTATTCTTATAGTGAAGACAAATTGTATTTCAAACTTATTTGCCTGCTTTTCATTTACAGTTACACACAGTTAGCACACACAACCACACACACACACACACACTTCATCCCATGGACACCCACGTTAAGTCGTTCAAGGTTCAAAGAGTCAGCCTCAAAACTGCCCCAAGCGGCACACTCCAAAGTCTTTTGGGCCTGTATCCTTTTAATATATAATAATATAAAAAAACTACTTCAAATATTCAGAAACTGACAAAGGTTGAAGCATGAAACTCGTTAAGTTTATTTGAAATAATTGAATTTATATATAAGCTTGACAAATATCTGTTTAATACACAGAAATTCTGAGCTGCTGCAAATTTAAAAAGGATCGTTTGATAAACATGGCAGTTACATATGTAAACACAGGGTATTAGCTGGTCGAGCTCTCACTCGACCATAGCATTTTAAACTGCGTTTTGTGCTTGGGTAAAAGTGCCAGCTTGATTATAATGTTTGTGCATATTACGCATACGCCGCATGTGAAATCGCTGGGATTGGTGGCATTATGTTGACAATGATGAGTGGCACTCAAGTCAAAATTTTGCTAATTAAGTGTTAAATCATGCCGAAAATCTGTCCATTCAGCGTTGGGCGCTCAATTTAAAAACACACGCATATTACACACACACACACACACACACATAGTAAAATATAGAGTATACGTAGAGATATGCGAATGGGCTGTGCGCGAGTACTCAGTCATATGAAAATGAGTGCTCGCATAACTGCCTGACGGGCTGACTCAGAGGCAGCCCTTAAGCCACGCCCAAGTAGCACGCACTTTATGCCCAAATGAACACGCATTCACACTCACGTGCACACACACACACACACACACACACCCACACACGCACATACAGGCAACAGCAGGAACTCATTTATGAATATGCTGCCTCATGTCATGTGTGCACAGTAATTTACTTTATTTTTATTTATTTTTTCTTTATTTACTGCATATTTTTTGTTGGTTTTAAGGGCCAGAAAAGGGTAACACCAGATGCTAATAAATATGGAAAACGTTTCTTTTGGGAAAAATCACGCTCATAATCACCATCTGTGGCAATAAACTCTATTTTCAAATATTTTCTTCGAAGTGTGTCTTTAATTTGTATATTGCATTTGAAATACTAAAGCACAAAAATGAATACTCAAAATTTTCTCACATTTTTGTAGCGCAGCAGAAATATTAAATCTTTGTAAGCAACCTAATTGAATTTGTTTCAAATTAGAATTATATATTTGTAAATATTCTTAAATATTAATAAACGAGTTAAATGAGTTTCGCATTTTGCTGGCATTTGATCTATTCAATTAATATATATGTAATTTAACAGTTATAATCTGTATATATGTGTAGATTACACCAAGTTGGCTGCAGTTAGAGCATTTCATTTTCGTTGTGAAGGCAACTGCCTTTTGAGCAACGACTTTGTCTTCTAAAGTTATTGCTGTTGTTGTTGTCATTGCTGTTGCTCTAGTTGCTTGTCGCTTGTTGCCTTCTATGCTTTTATGGCCAATTTGAAGCTCATTTTATTGTTCGTCTTCAGCAGCAGCAGCAGCAGCAGCAGTGCAAAACAAAACAGAAAGCGAGAAAACATGTTGCTTACATATTTGGGCAAACATTTGTCAGCGCATTTTCTCTTTGTCTCTCTGAGCTTATGAGTCTGTGCTTATTTGTATATACATATATATATAATTGCGTATATATATGTGCGTGTGTTTGTGTGTATATGTATATTTAGCAAGACGTCATTAACATTTGGCCCTAGCAGCGCCTTTGTGCACTGCCTAAGTGAAATCTTCTTAATGCGTTGTTAACAACTCATATGGGGATTTGGCTCTTCAGCAGTTTATGCTTTACCTTTTGTTTTTGTGCCCTGTCATAAGCGGCTCTCGCAAAAACTATTGCGAAAACATTCATCTTAAATATTTGCCACTTGCCACTTTTTCGCCTGTCACTTCTGGCTTACCAGCGTAAATTATTTATAGAGCATTTCAAATATCCACAGCCTCATGCAAAAAAAAAACAACCGAAAAAACGAAAAAACCCAAATGTTGCCTGCTGTGTCAAGTGGCAAATCTGCGTTGTAATGTGCATATATAATTTTTCATATGCATACACATACATTTTCGCCCATTTATTTTAGATTTTTTTTTTTTGTATTTAAGCTTGAATGAACTCTATGTAAGAATTTCTCTTTTGTGGCAACGAGTACTTTAGGCCGTTTTCATATTAAGGAACAAGTAGAAAAGGTTATCGCAAATTGAATGAAATGATGATGTAATGATTGTGGTTCTCATTCTCTATAAGATTATGTATTAAATTTAAGCGATTAAGTTGCTTAAGCATATAAGGTCGGTCCATTCATATTCCTGACGAAGTAGGGTTTGAATTTAGAAAGAATATATGTGAGATACAACTATATATAGATTATAAATATCGATATCGATATATATCGATCGGGCAGTGCATTCAAGTTACTTATGAGCTATTTGCACTTGTAGTGCATTTAATTTTCACATTGGAAAATTGGTATTTTTGAGGGCATTTTGCTGGCGCCTTAAACTATGCAACGGTAACAGAAACAAAAAGCGGAGACTTGCTTGGCTAGATGTATGCCTTGAATATTTGTATGTATGTGTGTGTATACATATTTATATGTATACTTATGCAAATATGTGTGTAGACATGACTTGTGTTGAAGTGTTTGCCGTCTGATGTCTTTATTAAAATTAATTAAAATCCAGCCAAAATGTGGGCTCCCTTTTTAGACGGGCTTTGATTTGATATTAAAGCAAATAAGTCTCAGCAACCGTGTTAGAAGCGGCGGGATATCCACTGTTGAATTTTTAATGTAGCAACCAAAATAAATTTACTGCCTACTGGCAGCAAATGTCGAAAACTCATCATCATCAAAAGCAGAAGCAGAAGCAAAAGCAGCAGCAACAGCAGCAACAGCAGCATTAAATGTTGGAACTGAAGCTGTGTAGCTGGTTCTTGATTTTAGGTTGGTCTACGAAGGTAGCGCTTAGCGCAGCTTATTGCTGTTTAATCATCAATGATTGAAATGGATTTCAGCAAACCGGAAATGTAGCACACGTTTTAATTATTGTGCACACGAAGCGTTCTACAAGCAAGCCAACCCCCAATCAAACACCAAGCAATACGTGCCAAGTGCCGCTCAGAGCATTCTCTCTATGTGTGTGGCGAGTAGTAGGTCAAATAGCGCATTCACCCGATTGTAAAGGCTTAAGGGCGACACACACAGCAGCAGGGCTTTCGTAAGTTGAGCCTTAGCTGTGCTGCCCTGAACACTGAAAGTTGTGTTTCTCTTCAAATGTTTTCAATTATTCGCAAGACAACATATTTTTTGTGCCGACTGCAATTAACAGTGTCTCAAATGATTTGTGTCCCGCTGTCAATTAAGAAAAGTTTTGTGCAACACCATTTTGGCCTGGCGCACACTCATAAATTGACCCAAATTGTATATGTCTATGTGTGTGCATGTGTGTGTGTGTGTGTGTATATGTATGTGTGTGCATGTGTGTGTGTATATATGTGTGTGTGTGTGAAGTGAGTTCTGAGTTTTACATTTGCATGGTGGTTGCTTCACTGATTAGCTACCGTGCCTCTGAGTCAAATTCTGAATAGTCTTGCAAAAGTTCTCCCTCTCTGATTCTCTCTCTCTCTCTCACTCCCTCTCTCTCTCCCACACACATTCCCACTATGCATTCTGTATGTTATTTTGCTGGGCATCAAGGCTGTTACTGCTCGCCTATAACTCGTACACTGATAGAGCATGTGTTCTGAATACGCCTTCCGCTTGCCGGCACCTCCTTTGTCAGTCGTGTGAAATTGTGTCAGGTGAAAATTTACTTCACTTCTTCGTTGTATCAGTTTGTGAATCAATTGATCCCTTTACTCACCGTACTCGAATGGCGTCTATTGAGCCAACGGCTCCCACTGCTGCTCGTCCTGTGTGAAACTGCGACAGAAGGCTGGACTCAGTTGATGGTTTGCAGAGAGCTTCCTTTGATGTAATTATTTGCTGGACACCGATGATGCCCGTATCGGTGCAATTGAGGCCACAAATCTTGCACTCTTTCTGGCTTAGGCTGCATCGCATTAGGGCTGCTCTAAGCTAAGCCTTTTGACTCTATCCTTATTAACTTGCACTTTTGCAATGCTGTTTATGGGCAGCAAGCTGCAGACTGTGTGTATGTGTATGTGTATGTGATCCACGCCTCGTTAAGTCACGTATTTGGCTCGAGCACTTACAATATGCACACATGTCTGTGTATGACATGATAATGGCCACTTCTTGGGTGCGACTTAAAAGGTGGTCTACTCTGCAAGCATACAATGAATATTTCATGCTGGTGCATGTTTGCAATTACACACACACACACACACACACACACACACACATATGATGTGTGTGTGTCTCCATATTTTTGTATCCTTCATCAATTGCACTTAAATGGACGTCGACGTGGACGTGGACGTGGATTGTCTCTGGTTTGTATGAAAAACGCTTTGCTCATCACACAGATTGTCGTCCCGTATGTAAGTGTGACTGCGTACGTGCCTCTATGCGTGTGTGTGTGTGTGTGTGTGTGTGTGTGTGAATGTGTGTGCGTATGTATGTATTTATGTGTATTTGTGTGCGTGCGAGATTGTATTAAAATGGCTGTCACGAAATGTGTAAAGCATTGTGGCAATACCAATCTATAAAATAGTTTTTCTTCTTTTTGCTTTCATGCGGTCAAACAACTCCATATCTCTACATTTATGTGAGTTTATTTCACATGTTAGTCTGGTTAGTTAAGTGTTAGTGGCAACAATTTTTACGTACGTATCTTGTACATACATTAAACAGCTAAAAGCTAAAATATAAACTGGCTTCAGCGAGATATGTTTCGACTTTTGAGTTCTTAGACACTTGCAGCTATGCAAAAGAACAGAATCTTTGGCACGCCACAGCTAGATCTTGATCCGAATTTTATTTTATTATGCTCCGGTTGTATTAGTGTCTACATGGTTTCTTGGACAAGTATCACACACAGACACAGTGTTTACTGTAGCATTACAGGCTAATCAAAATTTGTGCAAAACGAGAAAGAAACGTACAAGTTGTGCTGCTGCTGTCGTATCACTGCACATATGTATCTGTATAATTTGATCTGTATATATATATATATTCTTTTATATATATATTTGTATGTGTTTGCTATTGAATATGATACTTTGTTGTTTGCGCTGTTGAATGGTTTATGCAGCAAGTCGTATTTCAGCCCCAGGTCTAAACCCCTTTGATAATGCAATGCAAACAGCAATAGCAATTGCAGTAGCAACACTCTTTTAGTGTGTGTGTGTGTGTGTGTGTGTGTGTGTGTGGCATATAAATGGTGCTACTTTGTCTTGTTTTGCAATTTAGGAGTCATTCACTTTGAGCCCTGCACCAAATGAGCAACGAACTCTCCAACTCAACTAGACAAACAGCAACAGCAACAGCAACAACAGGAGCAGCAGCAACAACAGCAGCAGCAACAACAACAGCAGCAATAATCAATGTCAGAACAAGGAACACTCATACACAGCCAGCAGCTGTTGTTTGAGCACTTTTGTGTATGTGTCCACAGTTCGTTGTCTATTTTATTGTATTTTAATTTTTGTTATTTACGCCAAGCAGAGTCAGTGTACTTTTGCCGCTCGCTCCCTATATCGTTCACTAGCAAGCTCAGTCTTATGTTCCCTCTCTTTCTCTCTCTCTCTCTCACTCTCACTCTCACTCTCACTCGCACTCGCTCTCTCTCTATCTCTCTCTCTCTGTGTGTGTGTGCGTGTCTGGCGTCGTCACAGCTGCGGTTAGTGCCACCCAAAGGGATTTGTACTTTAATTTCTTTGCTAATGCCAAAGACCGCCAACAGCAGACTCAGTGTCTCAACAGTGGTATCGGGTCTTGAATCCGCTCCTGGCGTTTACTCAAGCTCCCCGACTAACGACTTAGCGCCCCATTCTCTTGTCGGCATTGTGCTCGTGTCACCGTCAAGTGTTGCGCCATAAATAAAGCTCGTTAACTGCCTGTAAATTGGGCGATGCGGCGCATTTTAATGTAAATACTTTGGGGCCGGAAAAGGTTTCACACTTTTTTCAGCCCATTTTCGAAAACTTAGCTCTATGCATCAAAGCCCGAGATTGCTTAATAAACACTTTCATTGAATATTGCCTGGAATGTTAAGTATTTTAGTTGCCAAGCTCTAAAGTATTCTCCAATAAAGTCTCAATAATTAGTTAAACCTAGCAAGAAGCCTTCAGCTTGCATTAAATGTGTAATTTGTTGATTTTTGCTCAAATGTCGTTTGTCTTTGATTACAAAATGTGAGAGCTCAAAGGCACAATGTAAACATAAATGAAAGTTTAAGCTTATAAGAGTTTAAATACCATCAATTGTTAAGATAAAATGTAAAGATTACTTTTCAATAACAAAATTTGCAAATTTGCGAGCTTTGATTTAAGCCTCACACAAATAGGAATGGATAAATGCAATCAAGCATCAAAGTGAATATTATTCAGTGCATGAAGCATGTCACTAATATAATTTACAAAAGAAAGCGCCTGGAACCTTTTAGCGTCTCAATTTGTCTCACTTGCAATGTGGGGCTTAACCCAGCACAAAATGAGTATTTCAGTTTTCTGCAATCCGTTCTTCAACAGTTCCTCAAATCTGTGTGCAAGCTCCTTAAACAGAAACTTAAGATACACACCACAATTCGTTATTTGTGTAGAATGTGCTCCAAAAATAGTTTCACAGCATTTTTTTGTTTTTTTTTTGTTTTTTGTTTTTGTGTGTGAGTGTTTTACTCATTTTCCTGTTGAGTTTAATTTGTTATAGTCATACGCAGAGCACCGGCTTTGTGGTACATTTGTTATTGCAAGATTTTCTCATTTCCATATCAAAGAGAAGGCCTTCAGGGTGCGAAAGCAGCCCCAGATTCATGCCCATGGGGCTCAGCAGTGTCACTCAGCAGCGCTCAGTTTTAATGTACTGAGACGTCCATTTAGCTGTCGCTTATTTGTCTGGCTCCATTTTGAAATTCTGTTGAAGTGGGTCCAGGCAATTGCGGCGATTAGCTGCGAATAACATTTAATATTAAATCGTCATTTTGATTTTAGCGATAGTTGGCAACCGATGCTATATTAAAATGTTAATGATGGCCAACTTCTGTGAGAGCTTGTCAGCTCTATCACTCCACTAATTATTTCTTACCCGAGAACTATCCGACAGTTTGTCGGAATGTGAAATAAAATTGCTTGAAAAATTTTACAGCATCTTCGAGCTTGGCCCCAAAACTAATTTAAAAATTCAAATGTTTTTACTCAACTCTGCGCTGAGCTCTTGCATGCTCTCTCTCTCTCTCTCTCTCTCTCTCTCTCTCTCTCTCCAATTCTCTACTTTTCCTGTTGCCGTCCTTTTTTTGGCATTTTACGGATTTGTCAGCCTGTTCAAATGGCATTTGAAAACACCTTTTGAGTTCTGTCAGACTTTTTAATAACTTTCAACTGTCGTACAGCTCGACGAGTTCTGTGCATTTTTTCGACAATGCGGACCAAAGCGGAAACAAGGGGGCGGGGCGTGAACGTGTGCGGGCCGAAATAAATTGCATTGCAAATGTGTGGCCTCAACTTTAAATTGTGATGACGAAAATTCCGGCTCTCAAGTTGGCTCGACGAAATTTCACGTTTTCACCTGAAGTCAGTTCGTCAATAATGCAAGTTGGCTTTAAGAGCAGCAACAAGAAGAACCAAAACCAGAACCAGAACCAGAACCAGAACAAGATATAAAAAAAGAACAAAACAACAGCGCCTGCGACAAAAGTCAACGCAACAAGCGGCAAAAAGTTTTTAAATTAGAAATATGTAGCAGGCCCAGAAAAAGAGGGCAAAGGAACAGCACAAAATGAACGGTAAATAACAGCAGCCGAAAAGTAAAAATAAATCGCTAAAGATGTGTGCAACACGATCTTTTGAGTACACTATACATTAAAAAAAAAACATAAATAATTTTGAGAAACTAAAAACTTTAAAAAATGTGAAATAAATTACAAAAAACTTCTGCAAATATTTTTCATAGATATTTACTTAAAATATAAGAATAAAATAAGGGAAATAAAATGGGTTGCAAATAAAATAAAAAAATCAAAATAATAAATAAATAATAATAAAATAGTAAATAATAATAATAAATAAAATGCAAATAGTATAACAATTTAATAAAAAAAAAACACCTTAATTTTTATCACTGCATGTGTTAATAATATTGAGTGTTGAAAAACACAAATTCATCATCATTACATTGATTGTTTAACCTGAACTGTTAGTTGAGCCTGGCACAAACTTGAACTGGATTTTGCAAAGCTGTCATAAAGTTTGGCTAGATGAGTGTGAACTGTGCTATCCATGTGTTGAAACAAACTTTGAGTGAATTTTATTAAGGTTTACTCGTTGTTTAGCGTATTAGAAAGTTGACAACTTGTGTGACTTTTGTCATACGTGCAAAATGCGAAAAATGCCTGCGAGCATAACAACAATCAAAACAACAACCTTAACAACAACAAACACCAACAACAAACACCAACAACAACCATTAAAGTTCGTTCCAGCCAATGTTTGGCGACTGGCCTGGGTTTACCTGGCTGGGGCAGCGCGTGCCCTCTTTCAATTAACATTCGGTTAGTTTGTTGTTTGTCTGTGGGCGTCGCGGGACAAGGGCCTGTGGGGAATCGGAGTTTTGTTTGTGTCGTGCTGGTTGGGCCTACCACAAGTAGCCAACTCAACGCCCTCATGCGCAGCACGCCCACAAACAGCAGCGCCCCAAGCGACACAGAAACAGACAGAGACTGAGACTACGACTGAGACAGAGACAGAGACAGAGTGAGAGGAGTGATTGGGATACAGATACAGATGCCACTAAAAAGGCCACTAATTTGGTCATTATGGGAACGTTTGTCGTACTCATTTTCGTTGTTGCCGCTGTTGACAAAGGCAAGGCGTGGTCCTCGCACCTGTTGCGGTCCGTTTAACTTTTAACTTGATTTTTCATGTACGTGTTCGCTGTTGTCCCAACTGTTGTTACGGAAATAATGAAATTTAGCTTGCTGCTGTGTTTGTTTGTTTTTTGTTTTTTTTTGGTTTTTTATTCCCTGGATCCATTAAAATGTGAAAGAATTTTAATGTGGTGCAGCAGAACGAGTGACAGAGATATTAATTTGTGACCCTTCAATACTTGACAGCTGTGTGCAGTTAAGTGGCAATAAGACAGTGTATTTAAGTGCTTTGTACAGCATATCTCTTAGTCGGGCATATTTATTTCCGATTTTTATCTTTACTCATTGTTTTTTATACTTTCGTTACTCAAGGCGGGCTTGGGTTGTGCTTGGTGTGTGTGTGTGTGTGTGTGTGTGTGTGTGTGTGTGTGTGTGTGTGTGTGTGTGTGTGGACGGACATCGTATTCGTGTTGGGCATATTAAAAGTATAAGCTGCAAAGTATGTTATCAAATTTTGTGCGCGTCCACATAATTGATAAATTATGCATAAAACTTGTGCGCTGTGGAAATGATGTCCACGCCAGCAAGAGTTGGCGATATGACATCGAAACATTTTCCGATGCCACCACATGAGTGGCCCTAAAATACCATAACAGTGAAATCAAATTATGATTCAGCCTCACTCTTCCTCCTCCACTGCAACACGAAGTGTTCGCATTTACGAGAGCTGTTTGTCGCAAGGGGCGTCATAAATTCCGTTGAATTGTTACAGCTTAAACACTCATACACACACACACACACACACACACACACACACACACACATATATATATATAGATATATATATGTATATATAGATATATATATGTTTATATATATGTAAATATTATGAGATTTGAAATGTATTGCTTTCCCTCTTTTTATCGCTCTTAAATCCAATAAGACAAGTATATAAATATTTTGTTGTTGTTAAAAAGCTTTCTGAAAATATGTTTAATGGAGTTAGTCGACCCAATAACTATGACATATGCATTTAAATATATTTATTAAAAATTATGTAATTCATGCACAACAAGAAACAAAAAATGTTTAAATAGTTATTTAATGAAAATGTTGATTAATATATGTGCCATAAATCATTTTTGGTATTAACGAAACTGCAAACGATTGAATATTTTGCGCAATGGTTTTTTTTAAACTGTTATTTGAGCGGGTACACGCTTAAAAACTTTATTCGTCTCTTACTCTACCGATCTATATATGTATCTTTATCTTAATGATTTTAAAACGCGACGAAACCACATCAAGCGACAGTACAAAGCGCTTCACTTTGTGCGAAATTTAAATGAATTAAATGTCAGCATGGTAAGCAAAAAATGAAAAGTAAAGAGAAGGAGAAAAACACTACATCGAAAGTGTGAGTACAAAAAAACCTCAAAGTAAAAAAACACTGTATATATAGAAAATATACGTGTATATTTCTGTGAAGCAGCAGCCAAGAGCATTTCGTTGGTCTTCGAGTGCCGGGCGCTCACACTCAGATCCATCAATGAAAGATACTGACGCTTTGTAGTGGTTTCGCCGGTTTTCCTCTCCGGCAATTTAATTTCCGCTGCTTTTTAATATGCAAGGCAAACGCTTTATTTTAATTGCCCATAACGTACACTTGACATGCACACACGCCTACAGCGAATTATATTGATAAAATGAGAGTGGGACAATTTTCGGTTTTTTGGAAAGTGTTACACAAATTATGCCCACTTTCCGTATATTTATTATTCGATTCTTACGCATGTATGTCTTCTGTGCATATATGATTAATGAATACTCATGAAAGTGTACACTGTTCACATAAGATGATGGTGTGAGAAATCGGATCTGTCTAATAAGTTTAAATCACTCCAGGCTAATGGGAATTAGGCTACTCATTTTCAACTAATGAACAACATGGTGCAATCAGCAACTTGTGCATTCCACATTTTCAGCAATGCTGTCAAAATGCTGTCCTTGCACGTTGCAGAGCTAATCAAGCATACTCAATTTAAAGGTAATTTGTATAATTTTTGAGGATTCCCGATAATCAAAGCTTGTAATTAAGAACTTGGATTTCAATTAACGGCTTGCCAACTCATTAGCAATTATTTGCTCTTTGCTGCCGAGAGGTACATCGAATTTCACTGTGTGCGTGTGTGTGTGTGTGTGTGTGTGTGTGTGTGTGTGTGTGTGTGTGCACTCTGCATGGTTTGCCACCTGCATTGTTTTGAGAATTAATTGGACAAATTGCATATCGGTCGATACACCAGCCCACCCACAATTGTGGGGCACAAACAGTATTTGAGTTTCGGTGCGTAATCTAAGTATTTAATTACAATTTTTGAGGCGGCCAACACATCCAACATCCAATAGTAATTGCGTAAAGAGCGACACGAGATTATTTAACAGGCTTCGCACATAATCAGCTCCAACTAGGTGAAATAAGGTAAGGTTTGCGATTGGTTGCCACAAGTGATAAACACACAAAACTCCCATCTGGGGTCTATTTGAGCTCCTATTTATTAGTAGATGCTGGTGTGGGCCAGTGGGGAGCCATGTAATTAATTTCAACGCCTTGTAATAATAAATTCGCTAACGTGCGTCAATAATTAATGACAAAATTTCAAAGCTTTGCGCATTTCAAACAAATTACATTTATATTTTCAATTAATTTGTTTGTATTGTGGTTGCTGCTGTTGGGTCAATCTGGTGTTTGTGCAATATTATTTTAAAGACAACATAATAAAGAAATTTTTTAATGAATTCGACGGACAGACAGCGCGACGGAAATTGCACAAACCCAATATACTCTTCTAACTTCGGTATCAAAGTGTATTGAACCAATATTAATACTAACAAAGTTAGAATTAAATATAAACATAATTCCACAAAAACATTAATCCAACTTTACAAGTTGTGACAATCTTTGAAAATCCTATGAATATGCAGATTTCTTCCGATATATTTTGTTGATTCTCGCAGTTCTTTTTCGATAACTATCTTTAAAACAATACTTTATAACATAAACGCTTAATGTAATCGATAAATGTAATCAACGTGATTCTAAAATTAAATAAGACACACGTGTGCTAAATTATTATTGTGGAATATCAAACGAAATAGATTGCTTCATTATTAATTAACGTAATTGAAGGCCAATTGCATGTTATTTTCCAAGGTTATCAGCCATTTTGATGACATATGATATATATATATGGATAATGATTATTGGCGTTCCGATTTCCGATCCCAATTAAAATTGTGTTGAGCGTAATTTCAGTCCTCCCAATCTGCCACTCAACAACTTTCACAATTGCCATTTGCGCTTGGGAGAGTGCGATTTGAATGGGGAATGAGACAAGAACATTAAGTGTTAGGACTGTGTGTAGAGGGTGCAAGGAGTTGTTCTTGTAGTGGCTTCATAACTGTCACGCAATCGTCTAGAAAATCTATGCCCGCAGAACCGCAGCTGTGTGGCAAATAGGGAAATAGTCATTGAAAAAATACCGTTTTCTGCTTTCGCCTCATTGCGTGTCACTTTTGTTAGGGCGACATTGACTTCAGGCTACAACAATTAAGTGGGCGCCGCGGTGCGATTGTCCATACTTTTCATACATCGAATGCGCGTTTGATGGAGGCGATGAAAATTACAATCGAATTATATGGGTTGTTTATTACAATTTGAATTGAAAAATTGCTCAAAAATCAATTTAAATTGCAATGCTCATCAATTTTCATAATTAGACCAATTTCAGTAATTGTGCGAGGATGATGAAAATCGGAAGTTCCCATCGTTTTCGACTCGACTAATAGCTGTAGCTCTCTCATCTGTGCTGGCTGCTACAGGGGCTTATTTTCATATGAATAATGAAATTAGCTGCTTAAAGCAAACTGGCAACAAGGCATAAAAAAAGAAAGAAAAAGTATAAAAGCAGCCCCCCCTCAATAATTCCTTTCACCCTTTCGAGCTAGGCAACATTTTTGTTATTTTATAATTGCCGCTGTGTGTGAGTGTGTGTTTGTCTGCGTGTGTATTGTTATTATTATAGCTGTTGCCACTGGCTGCTGCTCGTTTCACTGCTTGCTCTTTGTAAGGCCTTCGCCTTTTGTTTAACTAGACCAGACCACATCATACCATACACACCAGAGGCAACCAGACCAGACCAGACCAGAGCAGACCAGACCAAATCCAAGCAAGCCCAACACAATTCAACCAAACCCAACCACACCAGAGTAGTCCAAACACCATCAACAATCCATCCCCAGCACAATTGGAAGGCGCAACATTATGTGCAGGGCTGGTGGGTTCACAGTTCACAGTTACACTGCTGGCGAAGGGGGGAAATTATCCATTAAAAGCAAGACAAAAAGAATAAAAGTTACCAACCAGATTTATAACAGTTTTTGACCAAATAAACATTTACGCTGAAAGATACCCAAAGGCAAAGCCAAATCGAAAAACAAAAAACAAAATCACTTTGTTCAATAAAGTTATTAAACTTCGCAAAAACTTAAATGAAATGCGTATCATATATATCCCATTAGCACAATTTTACAGGGTATACCAAGAACTCAACTTCGAAACAATCCCATTAATATTTAATGAAATATAAATAATATATTGAAAAGGGAAAATGAGTCAGGGTGAGTCGGCAGCAGCAGCAGCGTGAGCATTGTGGGAGATGGGTTCAAAATGGGACCACATCCCAAGCAGCAGCTCATGTGCAAGAGATTGTTGTCGTTGGCCATTTGCTTTATTTTCTCGTGAAACATACACAAAACGAAATTTAATTTAAGTACAATATTGATTTGTTGTATTTACATTTATTGATGTTCGCTACATATGAGAAAAACAACCACAAAATTTAAACGATCTCATAAAATATTTAGGGACCAACGCTGACAAAAAAAAAAAGAAAATGGATCTAGTTTCTACCTATGTTCGTATAAATTATTGAAATGACAAGAATATTAAGATTACTTTCGTTTCTTAAGTACCTTTGCTTATCATACAAACTCAGTTGAAACATAGTTATATCGTAACGTTGAAAATTAGTTTAATAGACCAACTTTATGTTAATAACGCTTAAGCATGAGTGAAATATTAAGTGGTTTAGTTCGTGAGCTTGTTGTCTTAAAGCCGGTGAACAGTTTTCGTGTAATGATACTCAAAAATGCACAGCACCCTTGATAAGTAAAATCACTGCGTTACTTCACAGGCAGCTTTTATATTTATTTCGTTGGCATAGACGTGCAGAATTTCATTAGTTAAATGTAACGAGCGGTCTCTGACGGGTGAGGGAGAAGATTCACATTAGGGACTCTTTGCATCTGACGAGCGTCAAGCGGACACATTAAACATAACTTAGACTAAGATCTGACACTTTTGCTTAGCCACAAATATTAATTTCCGCAATGCAAGTCAGTGTTGCCTGAATTTTGGATTTTGATATTATTTATGGACTCTGGTCTGTGTAGTAGCTATATTAGCAAAAAAAAATGTTAGCTGATAAAATATATAATTAAATTCAATTCAAAGAAAATCATTAGCATTATAGTTAACTCAAAAAGTAGTATTAGAGTAACATAAATGGAAACAGTCATGGAAAATGTACTGTCTGCAGCGGCTCATAATGTTCAAGTCCCACAAAAGTATGCTATAAAAATCATATGTCCTTTCGCGGTCATTCGTTTGTGTGCATGAACTGTCTGTGTGCTTTGATATGTTTTCGAATGACTTTAACATGTTTGCTTGTGGTAAAAATGCAAGCCGTTGAAAGTTACGTTTGTCCACTCGACGATTGCAACCAATTCCATTCGATTTCAAACAATTAGTCAAAGTGGTTTGCATGAAAAAAAAGCAAAAAGAAAATAAATACAAAACTTCGAGTGACATTCGTTAAAGAACGGCTATCCTAGGTACGCCGCTTGCAAACCGGAGTCCGTATTCTAAATTTATTTAAGTTTCAGCAACCGAGGCATATACATATAGTATATGATCTGGTAATCCAAAGTAAATGAGTGAGCTTGGTTCGGATATCTTGATACACGAATAAGCTCTTCATACAAGAACTTATCTTTCGATCGATTGGTCCTATGACAGCTATATGATATAGTCCTTCGATCCGGCTGGCTCAACAAATTCATAACTTATGGAGTTGGAGACATCTCGTTCAGTATGCTACAAACTTTACGTCCAAATTATAATACTTTTTACAAGGATTTACAAAATTTAATTAAAATGTTTGCATGATTTGGCAATATGCAAACAGAAACTTGGATTCATTTCATACAGATTAATCATTTTATTATTTCTCGCACATATATGTGTTATATTATATATATGTGAATTTGATGTTATTAAATTATGCTTACTATTATGAAGCGAGTTGAAGTTAAGCAGCATGAGTTGACGAAAACCAACTTAACTTATTCATTAGTTTTACCTGACTGCTACCACAATCTCAACGTTTCGCTAGCAGATTGACATTTGAGTAGAATTCACCTTTTTGCAATTAACATAAACTTTGACAGCAGAATTCAAAAGCGAACTTTACAACTTTCAATTTATCTTAAACAGCACTCGGCACCCCGAAGCCCAATAAAAGTTTCCAAAAGTGCTATCAAGTCAAATGACGAGCAATAAAAATATTCAATACTTATAATGGGGTAATTCCTCAGGAGGAAATCACCATCAGTAGAGTTGCTTATGCATTGCGATAAGAAAACAGTTCAACTAGTTATCAAAACTGTTCTGTTGATGAGCTGTTCAATTGATTTTTATGCTCCCTTCAAGCTCTCAGTCTCTTTCCCCGCCCTCACAATTATATAATCAGTGAGTTGAAGAAACGACGAGATGCGGTTGCCTGACGCTTAAGATGAATTATTAAATGGCATTGACTACACTCACACTATTGCAATTGGGTATATAATAATGTGAATGTGAATGAATGATTGCCCGTCATTTGAATTTTGAAATGTGCATTCGATTCGGTGATTCGAGCGATGGAAAATTGTTATACTTATCGCGTGGGCGATGACCACGTCTCAAACCACAAAAAAAAGAAGAAGAAGAAAAATAAAAATAATAATAAAAATAAATGAATACATAAAAATAGAAATAAAAACCACCAAGAAGGGGAGCAAGTAATAACTAGAGCAGAGTCGGGAGTGCCCGACTGAGAGATCAAATGAAAAATAATTTATTTATTGATATTAACTTTGAATTTTATGAAGTCTGCAACTTTTCAACGTCTGAGATAGCTATGCCTGTTACAGACATTTGAAGAACTTCATTAAACCCCTTACACTTATTTTTAATGGGAACAGGGTATAGAAAAAAAAATTAAGACCATTAGCCGGCTGATGTCCACAAATATGCGACATGAGCCTGCGGCACTGATGTTTTCGATTTGCTCTGATTTCATTTCATGTTTTTTTCGTTTTTGATTTGCTTGATTTGCCTTATTGGCGGCCCAGAAATTCGCAGAAAAAATAATTTTATTTGTTTTCTTTTTATATTTTCTTTTTGTGTGCGTTCTTTGCACAATTTTGTTGCTGTACTTTTGTTTGCGCGTAATTGTTCCTGTTTGTGTTTTGCTCTGCAATGCTTCACATGCCGATGCTGATTCTGAGGACAGGTCCCCGGGCATACACAGTGTCCAAAAGAGACACTGTGGTCTGGAGAGGGTTTGGGGTGTGGCACTTCAAATGTCCTTTCGTCGCTCGTGCATGATTGCCAGACATTCAACAACTTTTGGGAACATTGGTCATACGGCGCGAGTTCGTTGTCGTTGTTCTTTGCTTCTTCATGTTGTCATGTGACTTAAGTCAAATAAGAAAACTAATTCCATCGAGGGCAGCTGCAGGTGGCCAATAGTCTCAATGGCCCCGCCTATTAAATAGCTGCTGTTTTTGATTTATAGCTGCCAATGAACTTAGACGCTTCTGCTCTTTTCCCTATTGTATGGTTTGCGTTTTCGCATTGGCCAATTTGTAAGTTTATTTGCTTATGCGGGTGAACAGTTCGGAAATTTTCTTATGCCCTGGACATTTAACCCAGCCACAGCAGCAAAGGCAACAGTAAACAATATCCATTGAAAACTAATGATGTGGAAAGTAGAAAAATTGCCTGCAGTTAGCTGCCCAGCTAGAAAGCCTCAGCATCGAGGGGTGGAGCTCTCTTGAGCTGAAATTAAGAGCGACCAAGAAGTATTCACTTACTTTAATTCAGCAGCATATTTTCCTACATTCTCAATAGAAGTATTCAAAATGTACATATTGTACATACATGTACAGTCAATCTAGCCATGTCTGACTGTCCTTTTCAGAGATTATAAGACTATAATAATATAGATATATGACAGGTAAAGACTTGGGTGCAGGGTATCTCCTCATCGAGCTCTCATTACTAGAGCACTCTAACTTGCTTCTTTTGTTTATTTTTTTCCAACTTGGGCGGATAATGTTTGAAAAGGACTCTGCGCTTTTATGAAGCCTTTATAAATATGTTACATAATTTATTACACTTAAAGTGAGTTTAACATATAATTCATTACTTTACTTTACTTTTCAATGTCCGTACAACAAATGTAAAGAATTTTCACTATGCAACACATCCAATGAACAAAAATATATATCGAAACTGACTACCAGCCTCTGGTATAGCCTAGCCCATTTATATATATATATAGCTGTGTATATTCATATATATATATATATATATATATATATATGTATATATATATGTATTAAATTGAGCTATGTATTCAAAACATGGCATTGCAGTGTAATTTACCATTCTCAAGTGTAAGTAGTGCCCTCATTTAAAAAAATCGTATTGGCAATTGGCAATATTGGCACTTGTTGTTCCGCCCATTAGGCACAGAGTGTTTTACCGTGCCGACAAAAAAAAAAACAAAAAACAAAAAACATAAAAAGAACGGCAGCTGGAAAATGAACAAATAAACAAAACTTCAGTCAATGTGCCCTAGCGAATCTGTTTAGCTGATTGATTTTTAAATGTGCGCAATCAATAAAACAAAACACAAAATAAAAAAATTTGAATATAACAACAGCTCTGAATTAGATCCGGGGCACCATAAACCGTATAAGGCCAATCCGAACATAAGTGACGTCAAATGAAATGAACATTTTCAAAAGATAATATACGCAAAGCTCAAAGTACCCTCTAAAATAATTTCGAAAATATATTCATTCACAGCACAGCACACTCATCTCACACACACACACACACACACACACACACACACACACACACACACTCAAACATATTCATGTTTATCTTTGTTATGTTGTACTTAAGCTAATTTCTGTCTGGTGGGGCATAAGTAGTTTTCCAGCTTGTGGCTTGACTGATCAATGCTTCGGTTCTGGCCAAGCTGAGTGGACAATTCTGAAGTGTACATTTGCCATTATATATGCATAAATTCTCTTGATATAAAATCTATTTTTATTGAATTCAAATGCAATTCCTTTGCAGTCAATATTTCTGGCTTTGCTATTGGGTTTTATATGCAAGTCGTTTTCCAATTGAATTCAGTTTCGATTTACAATTTTGTAATGAATGTCTTACTAATAATTTATAGATTCTTCCTCAGCCTTAATGTACATCATTTAAATAGTATTATCCAGATTGGTGTTCTCCCGAATTACTTAGCTAGCCTTAAATAAATGGTTATTATATATGTCATTTTGTTGATGGGATTTCGTGTTTCTGCTGCTTTATTCCCCTATTAAATGCGCTCAACTCAAATTATTAGAAATGGATTCTGAATTGGGAAATTCGCGTATATTTTGATTATTTTAAAAGTATTTCCATTCACTTATCAGAGTGTCATCATTCGGCAATCATTTTATTTAGATATAATAAACCATGCTTATGGATTTAGCTGATTAAATTTACTCAGCACTCAACACTCATCAATCTTACTTATCTACTATATAACTACGTTAGTAACACTCGAAACAATGCATATCTCAAAAAGTTTATCTTATCTATTGTTTGTATTATAATAATATAGACTGACTAACTTTATTATCTATCAATTATTGTCGATTGGTTGACGGAGTTGAGATTTATTTTTAGATTGGTTAGAAAATCCTCTTTATTATATACATTTCAAACTTATATATATATATATATTTTTGCCCGCGTCCCTAGCTAGATTTTTAAAAAACACATTTTCGGAACTGAAATTTAATTTTATTGTTTGAAAAGAATTTTTTGCATTTTTTTGTTCCTCTCTTTTATGAGTGACAGCTGCTGTAATTGCCATTTTGAATATTAATACGAATACAAAAATAACTTAATGCACAACTCACAGCAATCCATTCAGTTCGTGACTCGCAATTAGCTGACTTTGCTGGCCGGTGGCACAAACTTTTGCACTTTGACAACTTTATAGACAGTCCAATCACGTCATCACCTCATTCGAAATTAAGAACTTCATAACAAGTTTGCATTGCTGCAACTTTATATAATTCCTTTTATTTGCTGCAGGAACATTTGCGTTTACTTTTCGTGGTTTTTAAATGCCCTGTAGTCAAATTAAATTTATTTTAAAAATAGGTTAAGCTGAAGTTGTGAAAGCAACCAAAATATTAATTGTGACATAATTATTTAATAGCTGACACTCCCATAACTAGGAACAAAATACCCTTCAAATACGACTATCTATTGGAGCAGATAAATGTATGCATATATTCAATTATAAATATTTGTGAACCAGATGTCAAATGCATATCGCGTTCTGTTCAATTTTAACATTCATAATATTATATTATAAAAGCGTTTTCGGTTTTCTAAGTCGATTCATCCCTTTGCTAACGAGTGTTGGTTTTCTGAAAAACTTGTGTTCCAGACTTGAGTATTCATTGAGATTAATGCAACTCACTCTTTTTGAGGTCAACCTTAATTGATGAACCTGGAAAAGAGTATTTCAGGAATGTATGGGAAAGGAAGGTGTGAAAAAGAAGAGAAAGCTTAAGCCCAAAAAAATGAATATTTATATATATATATGTATGTATATGACATGCACTCGTAACTGTAGAAACAAGGTATCAGGCCAGGCCACCTTTCACTTTCCTTACCAGCCCAATAATTGCATAAAAAGCTGCTGTTGCCTGGCTCTGTGTGAACGTGGCATTGAGAGGTTCTCGACAAAACTTGAAAGTTCATTGGCTTGTGTCGAAAGCCACGCAGACAGTTGGCTTACTCCCCTTTTTCTGCTTTCTGCTTGTGTGTTCCGGTCTTTGCTTCTTTTTTTTTTAGTTTTATTTTTTTGGCTGTTTGGATGGGTCGGGTAGGGCCGTAGGAAAGCTCGTTCTTATGCACGTGATGCCTGCTGCTGACAGCTTCAATGCACCTGAATAGCTTGCTGCGTTTTTCGATATAACGAGCTGCTTCATGAGCGGTGGCGCTGTGGCTTTTGCGTAATGTTGATTACATTGGTGCACAATGCGGCGTATACGCAGTTTTAATAAGAGTGCACGAGACAAGCGATTGCACAATATCGAAAGTCAACTTGTGAATGATGAAGCCCTGCTTTCTTTGTGAAAAAAAAACTGTGTTGCATATATGAATGCATGTAATTTCCTACAACCACAGCAATTGCGGCAACAAACCACGCAAAAGCAAACAAAAAGTAGGACACCGAACAGGATGCGTCAAACTGCAGCAGCAACAGCAACAGAAGCAGCCACAGCAACAGCAGCAACAGCAGCAACAGCAGCAGCCACAGCAACATCAGCAGCAGCAGCCACAGCAACTTCTGCAGCAGCAGCCACAGCAACAGCAATAGAAGTCGACCCTTTACTAATAGTATTGCAAATTTATTATATAAAAGATGACGACATTGTCTGGATGACTGCAGGCGCCACACAGTTGCGGAAACGGAAGCTCACTTGTTAGGCAACAACACCTGCTGCGTTTTCTTACGCTTTCTTCTTTTCCGCTATCTGTGTCCATTCACACCGCTGCTGCTTGTGTGTGCGTGTGGCAACCTGCTGCTTCAACAGCAGCTGGCCAAAAATATAATTTTGGTATGATTGCATTGAAATGGTTTCTGATTGGGAAAGGCATTAAAATATGACAGTTGAAATGTATGCGATTAACTCAACATTTTCCTAAGCCCAATGGGATTTTAATCTTCAAATTGAACTTTGAATCATTTCCCAATTATTCAATTTGCATTGTTCTGCACAACAGTGATAGTTTGATTGTAACAGCTCAATTTACATGCATATGTTTCACTTTTCCCTCCATTGTTTCACTTCTATTGTTTCATTTTAATTTTCGCATATTGACTACTGAGCTTATTTTATTATTTGCATTATTTATTTCATCCTTAATATCGATCAAAATAGATTACCTTAAAAAAAGCTGGCTCATGCGTTCTTGCATATTTAATTCCCACTCAAAATCATGCCTTTTACTGGGCATAAATTATCGCCAAACAGTTCATGCACGCAAACAACATTTGCTCGTATTTGGCACAGCTCTTCCTTCCACATTAATAGCGTTTACCACAACGCTTTACCCTTATGAGAACACAGTAATAAGTAGTTACGGGCAGTCATTTTATGGACACTAGCCCAAAAGTTATTGGGCCCTCATAAACTGCGCCTTAGATGCACTAAAAACTTTGTTTTTCCACTGAATACAACTTTCATGTTCTATTTGCGTGGTTTTCGCCCAGTTAGCTTGTGGTCTAACGTCATTTTACAATGTGAGACAGTTGAGATATTTAATGAAAACAACGAACATCATGATTGTGATGGATATAAAATATATGTTCATTCTAATGAAAAAAGGCTTGAATGTAAAATTGATAGAAGATGGTAAATTAATGCACTTCTCGCCTCAATGCCTTTTATAATCAGCCACAAATGTGGCTTCATCAGAATATTATATTCACCCACATATGAATGTGAGTAATTATCTACTCGTATTACACGTCAAGAGTATTAAGCAAATTTCACTTTAATTAACTCGGACAATGGTATTCATTGTTATTAATATCGAAAGCAGATGAGAATACTGGATTTGTGTAACGTCCGTCATGTGGTCTTTCCGTTCATGTGTCAGTCAGTCCATCCGTATGAACGCCCTCGAAGCTAAATTCATGAAAAACATGAAATAAATTCTCCTTCCTGTAATGGCTTTGTGTGGATAACATTTTCATTAAACAAAGTGACTTGTTACGAGTCTTATTTGAGTCATAATATTTGGACAAATTACTTCGGTATGCAACACTCAGCTTGGCACGTAAGCTGTTTTCTCGTGATTTTTATTTTTAGTTTCTAAACATATATGAAAATATTTCATTGCATATTGTACTTTGTTTTTTTAAATAGATTTCCTAGAATTTATTGTCAATTAAGGAGAGCTCAAGTAATCAGGACACACAGACTGTACTCTCAATCAAAGTTTTTCTCAAATTGCACAATTTTCATGATACTCAATCGTTTGCAGATAGTACATTTCAAATTGCTCTTCAGTCCTTCATTCCTTCATGCTGATGCTCTCTTTCCTCAAACTTTGCCATTTTCTGATTGCCAAAGAAAAACCCATTTCCCAATGTACATAATTTGCATGGCAAATGGAGTGGAATAATTTGAATATTAGTTTATGGCACTTGTTGCCTGCATTCAAATGGGCCAAATTTAAAAACGACGAAAATTTCGCAATACGGAAATTCCCATATCTAATCAAAAAAATTGCACATTTGAAAACTGAACCCACTACGGAAATCTACAACATCCAGTGTCAGTTGCTGTCATCTAGTGTGCCAGGGCGCATTCAGTTGGTTAGCAAAGTGTGTGGCACCAAAAGCAGTCACTATCATTTTTAGCATATTTGATAACGATGAGAAAGCTGCTACAAAAATTGATAATTTTATGCAACATTGTGAGACGCAAACGACCTGTTCCAGTTGCTCAAAAAAAGCTTAAGGGAGTCAATGCTGTTTCATTTGTTTTCTTTTCATCTTATGGCATTTCTGTTGGCATTACTTACAGTAGAATTTTAGGCTACCAATCAAATTTGTGGTGGAATATTATTGTGGACACTGTGCAAACAGTTTATTTTATGGTTAAAAGCAACCAGATTTGTGGAGAAGGTCTACAATAAGATTTACGGTTTACGTTTTGCCATTATCAATCTAAAGCAATTGTAAGCTCAATTTTTGTTGGAATCATGTAGAAATGTGTTTAGAACGAGTATATATATATATATATATATATATTTATTTGTTCGATTCAATTTCTGGATAGCCTGTTAAGATATTCGAGTGCTTGGAAAAAAATTAAATTTTCATTTATTGTTTATTCATACATCAATATTTTTCCTGTTTTGCTTGGCAAGTGGTGCTTGCTTACTGCTTGTTCCATACATTGTGGCTATTTGAAACGACACTGGCGACATTCGGGGCACAATGTTTGTTGTACGTTACTTAGATGTCGATAACAGAAACCGTAGCAGCAGCAACAAAGCATTTCAATTAGGCTGGTTACCCAAAATGCTTTGTTGCCCGCAACTTTGCTGACCAGTAGCTTGTTCTGCTGCCAAACTGTTGAAAAATACCAACGAAGTCACACACATAATGGACCAACATTCTGGACAGAACTTTGTGCTTGACCACACAAATACCATGGGCCATGTGCCAAATACAATCTCAGTGCAGCACTCTACTGTATATCAAAGACTAGCAGCGCCTTTTAGAAACATAAAAAATAAAATTAAATTAATGCTGTAGATGGGAATGCACGACTCACAAATATATTGCTTTTCCCTGCCCTTAAATATTTATTAAATCTTTTTAAAGATTTTCTCCAGTTTGCCTGTCAAACTCCCCCTTAAAATGTGTATGAAGAAAAGTCCTTCAAAAAGCCGGATAACACCAATCTTATAATATTCTAATGCGAATAATTCTTAACTAAATTGAATAACGAGGATTTATATTGATAGTTGTGCTATTATAATATTTGCATTTATTGTTTTTTGTTTTTTTTTTTCTTTCTATATGCTTAAGTAGACCTTAGCACGCAACATAGTTTACATCACGTTTGTATTTAGGATAAGTTCGTGCAATTTCGTTTTATTTTAGCATTAGTATCAAAAACGTCGTATTTTTACTTAAGAGCTACATGGGTAAAACTAACAATTGAAGCAAATATTTTTTAGATTTTGTAAATATAGAATAGCTGGTGTTATCTGTGTCTGTAACTTTCTAAAGTAGTTTATCTTACTGAAACTTCGAAACTAAATGTATCACGACCAATTCAAACTTTCGTCCTTGGTGTAATTTTAATTTATTGACAATTTCGCAAAAGATTTCTTTTGCGAACATGACAAACTTTTTGTCCGGGCACTCAGCTCTCTGCTCTCTGCCAAGTTCTTGAATGTAAATGGATGAACATCAGTTAATGCGCCAAAAGTATGCATGCAAATTATCAGTATTTTGGAGACATGATTGGGCGGCAATGCGAAAGCTTTTGTGCCTGCCTGCCTGCCCCGACATACAAGGAAGTGTTTTGCACAGAGCCAGTGCAATCTGCCCCCATGTGTTGCAATTTTGGTTTTGCTTTCTGGTTGTCAAGTGCGATTGGTGGCAAGGGTCGGTGGCACTGTTGTCAAAAGTTTGTCCTATATGACATTTGTTATAAATTTAATTAAAACAAAATGCCTGAAATGAGAGAAGTGAAGTGCAAAGCTGCGGCTGACAAAAGTTGTCTAACTGGATGCCACAGGCAGACAGGGAGACAGGAAGACATATGGAGAAACAGACAGACAAACAGACATACAGACAGCCCATATGCTTTAAAACAAAGCAGCTGCCATGTTGAAAGCAGACACTTTCTCTCCCCTATCACACACATATCACACTCGCAATTTTCGATAAGGGTTACCGACGTGGGTCCTGCGCACACTAAATTAGAAAAGAGATTGCCTCGACAGCCTCCCAATGTCAGTTAAAGGCTTTTTTGTTTTTTAAAAAAAAAGCTTGCGTTTTCCGCTGAGCCGCTGTACGGACAAAAAAAAATTAGAAAACTCATCGGAAATCCAAAAAAATGTGTGTGTTACTGGCTCGGAAAAAAGTGAAGGGTATTCGATCTGCTCTTTGTGATGCCAAAATTGGATACTTTGGCCATTAGTTGCCTTCAAACTGAAGCTCGTGAAGCATAATCGGTTATATGGTCCAATAACTTACTGGCCAGTGCTTAAGAGCGACAGCATTACGAAATTGTATTATGTTGATAAAATATAGTTAAGTACAATGGCATTAATATCGATTGATTATGTGCAGAGGTAAATAATATATTTGGGCTATCATGATATTGATCATTAAATAAATGATTTGATAATGTTTAACCAAAGCCATGCCCAATAGCCGTAAGAACTTGTTTAATAATTCAGTCGACAGCTTGTTATAAAAATTAACATGTGTGCTTAACGAGTCAGTTACATGAGAGTAGGTCAAACCAATTGAAATACCACCACATTTGTGGGCCCAATAGCAGTTACACACTCAGTTATTACTATATAAAGCAGAATTATTTATTTAACGTTGTTGTTGCAGTGTAACGGGCGATAATAACAACGACCATAATCATTACAATTACAATAAAAATGAAATGAGGCCCAAAACAAAACGGAAAATACAGACCAGATAAACAGCAATAGACACAGAGAGAAAGAGAGAGAGAAAGTGATATATAGATAGAGTGAGAGAGAGGTAGATAGATGGATAGATTGAGAGAGAAAAAGAAGGAGAGGAAGAGCGAGAGCGAGCAAGTCGTTGCGCTGATTTGATTGTTATTAGGTGTTGATAACATCGCTTGAGCAACCCTAATGCCAACAACAACAACAACAACAGCAACACAACTGCAAACACGTGCGAACTTCACATCGCACACTTATCAGTACCATTCTCCAACTGCACGAAGCGTTATCTCCTGCACTTGGGCATGCGGCGGGGTGGAGAGTGCATAGATTACAGCTTGAGCTACATCGTCCGCCTGCAAGATAACATCGCCCAGCTGCGCTTTTGTCTCGTCGGGCACTATCTCAGTAGATACCCAGCCAGGGTTGATGCTCTGTAAAAAGACAAAAATAAAATGGAAACAAAATTAATTGAATTATTTGTTGATTCTTATTGTTATCTCCATCTCAAAACATTTTCAGATTTTGTAGATGCTTCAGGTTTTTGTTGTTATTTGGTTTGCACACACGTATTATTAGGTAAGAATATATTCTTTACCGTTTCAGGTTTTTGTTGCTAAACTTGTATAATTCATTTTATCGCAGGCTCAACAGTAAATATTATATATCTTAATTTAACTAGATTTCTGCTAAATACCTGATATATCTTTTAATTGATGAAATGCTCTTAGTTTTCTTCTTGGTATCTATAGATTAGCTGATTAAAGTAACTTGACATACGCTTCAAATGCTTACCAATTACCAAAGGATTGTACTCACTGAATCCCTCTTTGTGTCCGCAACGTGCGTTGGGTTTTGTTTGTCTCAACTAAAACTCACCGTTGTCTTGATCTTTAGCTTCTGTGTGATTAGCTCCTGTCGGCAAATCTCATGCACGGCGGTCAATGCAAACTTGCTGGGCGTGTACACATTCAAGCTGGGATCTTCCGGTCCGGGATTATAACCGGCAAGGCCGGCGGTGCTGTTGATGAAGAACAAATGCCCGGCCATCTGGCGGCGGCGCATACTGTTTGCGGCCAGTTTGGTGCAGTAGATGCTGCCCATTAGGTTGGTTTGCAGCACATCGCTGATGTCCTTGACTGGCATGTCCAGTAATTGGCCATCCCGTAGGATGCCCGCATTGTTAATCAACACATCGATGCCGCCCAGCTTCTGTTCGATCCACTCAAAGGCGCTGTTTACCTGTGCCTCCGCGGAAACATCGCAGGCGTGCTGATGGAAACGCTTCTGCTGATCAGCGGGCAGCGATTGACGCAGTTGTTCGAGACGATCGGTGCGCCGGGCGAGGCCAACCACTTGTAGACCGGCGGCCACCAGTAGCTTGGCACAAGCAGCGCCAATGCCCGAACTGGCACCGGTTACGACAGCAACACGATTCTGCCAGCGCTCCATCATTGAATGAGTGAACGAATCAGTCGATGCCGGTGCTGAGCATTCTATCTGATTATCAATTGTACATGGCGCTCTCTCAACAGCTCTTTCGCCTCATGACGCTGCTCTCTCCAGCTCTTTCTCTCATGCTCTCTTTCTTTCTTTTGCTCAGTCTGCGCTGCGACATGACGTGTCGCTCGCTCACTGCTCTGCGCTGTGGAACAGGCCACCCCAAAGCAACAACAGCTGTTCTCGCGTTTTTCAGGTTCACTGCTGATCTGAACCGGCTCTCGAGGACTTGATTATTTTCTTTTTGTTTTAGCTCTTTGCTTCTTATCTGCTCGTTCTGTCCGGCTAGTGATAATAGCCTATGGGCTAAGGGCCCCACAAATTGTAGCTTACTTTTCCAACTTTTGCTATGGTTAGACTTAGTTATAATTTAAATTCTTTTTTGCATATAAAACAGAATAATTGCAATGTTTTTTGATTTGAATTGGTCTTGTCTTGTCTCACATACATATATATTCGAAAATATAATGCCAACAGACACATTGTCTAAAATGTGGCAACTTTTATTTTTTAAATTATATTATATTATATTATAGAAATCAATAAATTGAAAATGCAGTTCGTTGAAATAATTGTGAATAAAAATCCACATCGATGAACAATTTTAATGGAATCCATTAAATATTTCTTAACTTTATTTTTTTTTACGAAATGCGTACATACATAGGTGTTTTTAATTGCATTTCAAAGCCGTAAACAAAGCGAAACTAATCCATTGTCTTGGTATTAAAAAAAAGTTGTGTACATATCGGTAAAGCTGTGTGGTTGACTTTTACGCTCAAATTAGCTGGTTGGCAAATGGGTTAATAAGGCTGCCGGCTATATAACCAATAGGCAACAAAAAAAAAAGAAGAAAAAAAAAACTGGGTATGAGTTGGCATATAAGCCATATATTTGAAAATACATGTACATATATACATATGTGTACGTACATGAATGGGCCATTAAAAAAGCCAACATGCAGTGCAGTTAAACGGCGCCTCAAGTTATGCCTTACCCAACAGCAGATATACATACAGACATGTGTACACACATAAATACAGACCCAAACACACCAACAACAACCGTGGAACGAACACATCCTCGTGGCAGCACTTCATATGGTATATGTCAGCCATATGTTGTAGAAGAATCTGCTTGGGTCTTTCTGCTTTATCACCGTTTTCGTTCCTTTTTTTTTTTTTTGCTTTTCTTTTTTTATGGAACGCTCGTAACATTCAAGAGATGCTTAAATGGGAAACAATAAAAGCTCGATGAGTGGAGAAGTGTGTTATAGTATGGTTGTGGTTGGAGAGAAACGCGGAGAAGCACTTGGTTTGGCTCTAGACCAAATTGGAACAGCTTCACAGGGCTTTTTAACGAGCAAGCCTTTTTTTTTTTTAGTCTTTCTCTCTCTCGCTCGCTCACTCTCTCTCTCTTGTTTGCAGTCTTTCTGTCTCTTAATATTTTTTTGTGCGTAACTGTATTATGTGTTGCAGCATCCTGAATGTGTGTGTCCGTATTCATCAAATCACGACCGTCACTTTGCAGCACTTTATTATGCAATTACAAGTGCGAAACGTTCACAGGCAGCACTTAAATAAAACGCGTCACATACCACAAGAGCAGCAACAACAATCTCATGCCACATGACTCATGCCTCATGCATAGTGATACAGATATAACTATGCATTCTATCAATCATGTCATGCCATCTGATTAACACTTGGCATTTTCCAAGCATTCCATTGTTGCTCCTGCTGCATGACGCTCCGGATAAGGGACACAAAATGTCGCCAGCTAAGCTGCGCTCATCAATAATTTGTCGGCAATTTCTCGCATCTTATATTGATGCATGACAATTTGTTTGGATTTTCCAGCTGTTCAAACTGACGGCAAACGCATCGCAATTGTCGTCCACGAGTCGAACTATGTCACTTTGCCACCTCATACTCCGCTCCTCTTCTCTCCTCTGCCGCTTCTCGGCCCTCTTGCACAGCACCAATATATGTATATATATATATATATATCATGCCCTGGGCGACTTAAGTTGTTGTTTTTATCTTTTCTTATATATTTTGCCCTAATGGTTTCTCGTTTGCGTCGTCGTGTCAATAGACCTTTGTTTAGGTGCTCATTTTTCCCATCGCCACTTCCAATTTTTGCAAAATTGTTACTAACGAAAGAAGCAAAGGACAAAAATACATGTTTTACATTGGAATTGAATTATTTTTCCTTTTATATATATATTATATACATAAGTGATGAGCAATTTGAGCTGTGCCGAATGCCAAAGTAAGGCAACATTTAGCCTTTTAACACATAGTAATTGAGATTTGGCCCTAACCACTAATATTTACATATCTAAAAGGGTTATCAGCCAAGAAGAAAGGCTTCATACAACATGTTGGAATGCTCTTGTCGAGACAGCTCGACTATAACTTTGTTCAATATGAAAATTTATTTGATTTATCAAAATCTGTTTTTCTTAGCTCTTATGGTCTCTGACACCGGCTTGTCCATGCAAACGAAGGGACATGTCTAAATCGACTCTGCTGTTGTTGCCAATCAAGATTATATATACTTTATGGGGTCGGACATGTTTGTTAAATACATTTGCACAACTTCATTATACACTTGCTCCTACTAAGTGAATGATCATAATTGGAAAGTGAAGTTATTTTCGCAATCCAGTTATGTGGTCAACCCAATGTTTTCTTTGGGGTTGAGAGCATATGTGTGTGTGTTGAGTGTATGTAAGAGTGTATGCTGGAAATCCGCATAAATTATTTTCGGTTCAGGTGCCAGAGCAGTGATGCCAGTATTTTGGGTCAATTTAAATGAAAAACTCTTCTACAAATGATGAACATCCAGCAGCAGTAGCAGTGACAGTGGCAGTAGCAAGAAAAGGCTTCAGCATATGAGACAAACATAAGTGTAAGCACACAGGCCCAGTCTGTATGATGTGTGTAGTCATTATCAATGCAGATGGGTGTGTGTGTGTGTGTGTGTGATTGAATGTGTGTAATTGGCGGCTTACAACTGTTTATCAGCAGGCAAAGCAGGCACAATTAATTTCACTTGTCTGTCTGATTTCGCTCTCACGTTCTTTCTTAGGCGCTCGTTCATTAACTTTCGCTTGAATCTCAAATGTTTTGCAACATTTTGAGCTATTTTTTTTTCCTTCCAATACATGTTGACAATCACAGTGTAGATGCCCCGGCTCCGGTTGCAGCCAAACTGTCGTCTCGTTTGACTGCTCATATTGCCATTAACAACGATTTGCTGTTTCTTGGCCCTCGCCCATTGGCTGCCATCATCAAAGTCCTTAGCTCCCCGCCATTCACGTATTTATTATATTATGTATGTATGTATGCACGTACATATATTTTCCACTGATTGCGTAGCAAGACGGTGTCATGGCTTTAATCCAGCCAAGAGCTGACTGTGTACTGCAAATGAAAATAGTTAAATTAAGTTTGATCATCAAATGTAAAAGAAAAAGTTATTTGATGTTCATGAGGCTACATTTTGCTTGAAGTCACATTTTCTGGCATTAAAACACAGTTGTAATTACATTTAAATATAAGATCCTAAAAGCAAATTTGAAAGAAAGCAAAATACATTGCCCCAGTGATGAATGTATTCCTCAATATACACATGTATATATTTCAAGATAAATTGTGATTTAAGTAGCAATTCAGATCTTTGAGGCACAATTTGATTTATTTATAGCTGCAATAGTTTCCAGAAAAAAAAAAACGATAATCCCCTCGCTGCTTCACTTCTTTGGCTTTTTTTTGCAGTGAAGAAAGTTTTCCCTAAGAGCACATTGTTAAAATGGGTTGTTCGAATAGCAAAAAGGGAAGGAAGTATTTAAAAGGAAAACCAACCGCCGGCAGGTAAAATAGGAATAAGAACAACAGCAGTGAAGACCGTGCAGCATTTTTGCGTTTCTCCTGTTCGTTTGCCTGCACGCCTCTCTTTCCTTCCTCATTCTAGCTCCTTACAATACAATGTGGCAGCTCGAGGGATTGATGGGCATAATGGCTGGGAACGGTGGGCAGCAAGGAGCAGAGCTCAAAATAGCAAGTGTGTGGGCGTGGTGTGTGCACTTTTTTTTTTTATTGTTGTTCTTGGCTGTTTGCCATTCGTTACGCATACAAAACGGCCATCACTTGGTGCTTTAGTTTACAATATCTATAAAATTATCACAAATGAGCCAAACAGCGGCAACAATGTAAGCGGTCAGTGCCAATCCTCCCGTTTTGTCCATGTGACCCCTCGTCCTCATCTGTAACGAGTAAGTGAAGCCAACAATAACGGGAAAATCGCTTTTATCGGATGAACCCATAAAAATGATTTTTTTTCATCGTTATTGTTGTTTCTGCCGGTTGTTGTCTGGCATTTAAGAGGACTCGTTGTGTAAACAAACATTGTTCATAATTTCATAACGCCGAGTGAGTAAATTATGAAATGGCAACAAAAGTTCTGATTTCAGTTCTCATAAGTTTCGGACTGCGACTGAGAAGAATTTAACTATAAATACACAAAAATCAAGTTTCAATTTTGATGCTTTAATATTTGTCACGTTATTATCAATATATATTTTCAATGATTTCTAGAATGTTAACTAATCGTCACTCAATCAGTTAATGTACTTTAAACGGTGCACCAGCGGTGTCCGCCAAAAGTGCTCTCAAAGTAGTCAACTTTAATTATGATGAGTAACTTAAGTGGGCGCAAGTATTGTTGCATACATTTCTGCACATTCTCATTGAGGAATAGCAATTCGTAAAATAACTTTCCTTTGTTGAAATGCTGGTGCTGCTCGTAAATATTAGTTGGCAGGCCCATTAACTGTTTGATATTTATGCGCAATTGAATGTGCCTCGAAGTGAGTGCTACAGGAACAATGTTGGCTCAGCTAATGAATTTGTGGCCAACTAGCTGACTGGCAATCAGTGTGCGCACCGCTAAAGCGTATATCACTGCCAGCTAAAAAGCTAATCAGCTATTAGTGGTCTCCACAAAATATTACACATACGCCCCCAAGGCACGCCGGCCCAAGACAAAAGTCGTGAACGTGTTGCCTTCGCTGCCTCCCTTCGACCCTGGGCTTGCCACTTTTTACACCAAACTCAATTTTCTGTATCGCATAAAGTACCGCAAGACCAGCTCTTAGTGGCCAGTGGGCAGCTTTGACTTGCCAGATTGGCAACGGTATGTGGAGCGAAATGGCAAGGGACCAGCTACCTGTACTCTAAAGGTATAGAAAATTATTGCTCAACGGAAAACAATTATTTCGTGCCGGTTTCTGGCATACGATTAAAGTTACACCAGGCCGGTAGGAGCGCACTCAATGGGGCCCACAGGAGCTGGGCAACATGTCGTGTAATTTGAGTATTGAGAGAGACTCGTTGCACTGCTCGCTGCTAGTTAGCTAGCTATTAAATTGCATTCGCCTCGGGCAGCTTATTAGTACTAACAACTTACTGGAAAAGAAACTGTATACATACTTAGAGCGTACATCATGGCATTAGATGTTTCCCATATTCAATTTGAATAGTGTACATCATACGATTTTGAGTCCATAACTGACATCCAGACCGCCGTGACGAGGGTACTAAAGGACATTCCAGTCGAAGCCTTCCAGAAATGTTACGAAAGCGGGAAGAAACGTTGGAACCAGTGTGTAGTTGCGGGAGGGGAGTACTTTGAAGGGGATCACATCAATGTACCTTAATTTTTAAATATACGTATTTTATGGACTTAGTCTCATTACTTATTGGTCAGACCTCGTACGTAGTTATATTTAAGTTATGAAGTTTAAGGTGTGCCTTCAATTTGCAGTTTAACTCTGTAATTTCTTGCAAAAGGAATCACAATGAATTTATAACGACAATCTTTATTTATATGCATTTGTCGTTATTTTATTAATGCCAAACAGAATATTCAGATTGTTATGAAATTTGTAGCGCATTAAGGAAGACATCTCTAAGGCATTATATGCATGCAAACCAGATATGTACATTTGAATATATAATTTAATATGTAGATGGATGAGAAACGATGTTCAGATCAGAGTACTTTTAAGAGACTAATGTTGGATTCAAATGTATAAAATATGTCTGTGAAAATGTACAATCTTTGGCATACGCGTTTGTCGCTCCATTCTTTGTTTTTTTTTTTTGTTATTTGTTATTAAGCTCAGTTGGGATTTTGTTTGCTGTGAAGCCGGTAGCCATGTGCGATATTTGGAAATTGCCTGTAATTAAGCCTTCGTTCCTGTTCCTGCTACATGTTGTTTTGGTGTATTTTTGTTGGTGTTGTGCTTGGTGCTGCCGTTGTTGTTGCTAACGCCTGCGAGTGACTTCCGTTTGTTGTTTGGCTGCGAAACATAAAACTCTAATTACCAGAAAAAGGGGCTAACCAAAAAAAAAAAAAAAGAAAAAAAAAGAGAAAAAAGGGAGAAAAGAGAAGAAACACACACACACAAAACAAAAAAAAAAAAATAGATCAAGCTAGAACATTGCAGTCGAACGTAAATGACTGCTTAATACTCTGATGCCAGGGCAATATCAACTGAATGCTCTAATCGATAGACCTTGGCTTAAAGATATCCTTCTCATGCTTATCCTGCTTATCCTGCTGCCCGCACAGACGAACGAAGACCAAAACGGAGATTACACAAATTGAATATGCCTCTTTATCTTAGGGATCAGAGTATACAAATAATATGTAGGAGATGTATATTAATGTTTTGGTGTATAACAGTTCGTACACATCTGTCCAGGATTTCAGGGAGACATACACCTGTCCTCACAGGGTTCTCAAGAGTGTGAGAAGATGAAGAAGAAGTTGGTGGTAATAAGCAACTGGTCAGCAGTTGAGTCGGAACAGAAATATTTGCCGCAGGAGAGAAAAGTGGACTAGATAAGGAGGGGGCGTAGAGTGTTATACATTGTAAATTACCGCCTAATATCCGGTCTACAAAAACCCATGGGAACCTGAGTAAGAATCGTAAAGCTTTCGTTTTGCTTATATCATTAAGAGAAAATGTAACTTAGCCACATTCAGCTTCGACTTTGAATGTTTGCATAATAACGCTCGTAAATGTTTAATGTGCATTTAATTTTACACATTTTTAAATAACAATCAACCTGTGTCTGTGTGTGTGTGTGTGTGTGAGTAACTGTTGTGGACAGCAGTAAAATTATAACAAAAGGGTTAAGAAACAGCTGGCTGATACAAAATATGCCACTGGGAAATTAAATGGTATACCACCCTTTTGGGTGTAATTACCATTAGCATGGTACTTGCCCTACCACTTACACTTTCCAAGTAAATTATAAGCGTGAGATGTTATCATTAGTTAACTTCTAATGCCGTCTGTTGCACATTATTCATAAGCCAGTTGGCCATGTCCCATATTAAATCCGATCAAAACATTAAGTCACCAACTGCTGTGCCTTATTCATTTGTTGTTCTTGTTTTGTTTTCTTCATGCGAATCGGATTAAGACAGAAACGCATTTAAATAGCTGAGAAAATGCCAATGATAGCTTCAAAGTTGCTTAAGACCGTCGTCAGACCATCCAAGTTGGAGGTCGCTGCTGCCAGTCGGCAGTTGACAAATGCAGTCTGCAACGCAACTGTAGCTCCTTTGTAAGTCCCTCAACTTTGATCCTTATATCCCTTACTTTTAGGCATTTATTTTGTGATGTAAACTATTTGATGTGGCCTAATTGTTGGGGTTGCAGTAATTTATTTGAGCCTCCGCAGCTTACTGTACAGAATAACATATTTCAACTATAGAAAGAGGTCACCCATCAATAAAGTTGTGGAGATTATTTTGCGGACATTTCAACATTCGTGTAACTTTGAACTTTATCCAAATGGAAAGTATGTTTTACATAATCTGGATTACATGTTTGTTTTTTTTAATGCATGATACGCTTCTAATTAGTTATGTTGAAGTGCATTATGAGTCGGGCGGTTGGCAAAAATAAAAAATGGATTTTATTATGTTATTTTTTGTTTGGACAGCATCGTTTCCTGGAAACGGGGATCATTAGTGCTCTTCATTTGTCCATTTTATCCCTTTCATCCATTGCCAGCTTATGCAGCATGTGCGACGCCCACGTTGCGGCTCAAATTGCTCTGATTTATGTGTTCATTTTGCAGCTCAACTCAATTTATATATTTTAGCAGACCTGCCCACGTACATTTTTTTCACATTGCATTTCAATGGCGTTGCGGTTTTTATACCTTGCACCATGAACCTTGAAAATGGGTACGACGGGTATAATGGTTCGGTGCGAATGAATGCAACAGGCATAGGGCAGCATTTCCGAGCACATACGAGTAAAATATATATATATATATGCTTGATCTGGATCAACAGACGAGTGGATATAGTCGATATATACATATAGTACCTACGTCCGTCTCTATAAACACAGACTTCTAATTTGAAATATAGGAAATATGAATATAGGAAGTTTATTTAATTTTCTCGATAACTGTCTGCGTTTCACAGCTATCGATAATTATTAATTTCCAATAACAATAAGAGTAACAATTTTAATGAGTCCTGCTTACACTTGGGTGTGCCAAACTTGTAAAGTGAAATTTGGCCAATCAAATAGTATTCTTACTTGTTATTATTACATTTTCCTATACTTGTAGAGAATATGTGAAGACCATAAAAATGTACAAAAAAATATAGAATAATATGTTAAGCTCGTTAGCAGATTGATTCAAAGCTACAAGGGTATGTTATAGTCGGTGTGCCAAGCATAACCGCTTATTTTTCTCTTGTGTTGTTCGGAATTTATTTTGTTGTACCGTTTTTTGCTCAGCTGCGCTGTAATTCCTGTCATGTGCTGGATAATTAAAAGAAGCGCAGAAAAGCAACAGCAAAAAATATATATTTACAAACATTTGTATTGCATGCCTCTAGGCGGAGGCGTATGCTAAATAGTTGTTGTTTGTTATTTGTGTGGCATGCCACTGTCATATCATTATCGTCTTTCACTTGAATGCTGAGCGAGTGCGGTGCACGAGCAGCCAATTAGTTCATATCAAGAGGATTAGTGCAGTCTTCCTGAATGTACTAGCAAAAATAAATATGCATGCGTTTGAAATAAATTTGATATTTGTATGGGGGGGAAAAAAGTATGTTTGCAAATGAGAAAGCAAGTTGAAAACGTTTACTTGAGCGTCCATTGAAATATTCATTACGCACGTGTACACTTTGGTGTTCCTGCCACAACTCGTAATCACACTTTTGAAAGTCATTTGAAGCGTGCGCATTCCAAAAATTATATCTAATTTGTTTCACTTCAGTTATATGTATGTTGTTTGGATCACACACTCAACTCTCGCAATAATCTATTTTTAGCCCTTTATGAACAAGTATTTAATCAACCATTATTACATTTTAAAATGGATACCAACATAGCAATATTTATTAAATTGCCGCTTTCCCAAATTGTTGCTGTCCAGATGGACGTGCTCTGTGTCCGAGTGTCCTGTCGGAAGTTTGCT
This sequence comes from Drosophila cognata, assembly GCA_035041535.1. NCBI lineage: Eukaryota > Metazoa > Arthropoda > Insecta > Diptera > Drosophilidae > Drosophila > Drosophila cognata. The sequence continues at coordinate 2,703,239 of JAWNLC010000831.1, forward strand.
CTCGTTTGTGGTTGCTGTTTGCACGCCATTTCTAGCTGCAAGCGAAAATGTGTTTATCTGGTATCTGTATTGAAAATGGTTGACTATCTGCAATAGAAGTGCCGCAAATATGTCTGTGCCTGCTTTATCCTCTCTCCTTCGGTCACCCTCTCTCTGTCTGTCTCTCTCTTTCTTTGTGGGAGCTAACATTTCCTAGGAAATGCGGTAATGAAAATTTGTTGATTATTATTTGGCTAGATCCCAACCAATTCTCAGAATTCCAGTTATTAAATTATCAAGTTGAGGGTTGAGTGTTTAGTTTGACACACGTCTCCAACCATTCGGGCCAAAGACAGAGTTCAGGCTTTAACTGACATGCTTAAATAAGTGACAAGACTTAAGCGTATTCGTTTTCATCTGATTGTTGTTGTTGCCCTGCCCTGCTGCCTTTTGCGCTCCGTTGCTGTGAATTATTCAGCAATGAAAATTGTTGCTGCCACATGGATTCAGGTAACATTGATACAGCCAACTATACATGTATACAGGCACGTATTTATTTCGTCGCCCAAATGGGAATGGCTCTGGCGTCTGCTTGAGTCTTTTAGCTTTGTGGCTTGCATGCAAATTTTATGTTTTAATAACAAGTCTCTGGCATGCAAGCGGCCTATATTTTATGCCAATGGCCGTGCCACGCTCCAGGCCCTTCCAAATATAAAAATAACGAAACCTCTGGAGTTATGCTGAGGGGACAATCCCATCTACAGGGACCAGCTATCATGTTAACTTAAGGGATTTCGCTTTGTCTCCGGCGTTCACCTTTCGCCCAAAAAACGTTTTTTTTTTTTTTTGCAACATTTTTTTCTCGAGCTCTTTGCCAAGTGCTTTGTGAGTCAGTCATAACCCCCTCCTACTCCGTGCTTAGAAATACTTCTCTCAGCTTTTTTCTAATCGTATATTATTGCCTCGCATTGTTGGAATTTTAAAATAAGCAAGTATATAAGCAAGTATTCCCGTTGTACCACTAGGTAAGTAGATCACGCAAATCCTGCGTTGTCGTCCTGCGGTGCGTGTCTCATGCGAGTAAAATGCAAATGCGAATGCAAATGCACATGCTGCATAAAATATGATTGCCGTAATTATACGTGTCCAGCTAGTGAAAATGTTGCAAATGCCCTTCGCTTCCTACCATTCCCTTCACAGACATTGAGATTGTGCTTGCTGCTTGCTTGTGGCCTAGCACAATGGGATGTGTTAGCAGTTGGGTATATTCAAGATTATATTTTCGGTTTTGAGATGCTTCCTCATACAGCTAGGTTTAGTCATTAGCAGCTTCCTTCAATGCCTCTAGCAAAAGTTCAAGTTCAAGCCAAGAAGAATTCCAAATTTGAGGCAGGCTGTTGCCGAGTAAAAAATACAATTATCGAAGGTCGCGTTTGTTATTAGAATTTACATTTCGTTTTGCAAATATTTAATTTGTTGACAGTGGTTGTAGTTTGAACAAAATCTCACTTGACAACATGTATGGGCCCCACTGTGGTTTGCTTTTCGAAAATACAGATTTTTGCTGACTTGAGATTTTTAATTTTGCTTTTTTTTCTTTGCCACATGCAGTATTAATTTGTTCTTCGTTTTTCTTTGTTTTGTGCGGTCCGTGCATTTTTTCCGTTTTATTTCGCACTTAATTTAAAATCTTTTGCTGACGTGTGACACGCACAGCGATGGGTGTGGTCGCATTAAACCGTGCTCCGAAAACCAACTCTCTCCTTTCTCCACACACCCACCGACAACTCTACTGACAATAAGAAATTGTGGTTTTATTTTGTAGCTAATTGTTTTATTTTCAGCTTAACAAACTAGTAAGACAAATTTGCAAAAAGCGCAGCAAAAAAAAAAAAAAAAAAACCAAACAAAATTAAGAACGACAAAATGATTGCAACAACAGTCAACAGTTCTTGGTGATGGTGATATTCACATCATAGGAGCAGAGGGTCTGCTTGGTGACGCCATCCTTTGGATTAAGAGAGTAGACAAAGCCGTGTACAGAGTACACAGTGTTCGCCTGGTACATAAACCTTAGTATTGCTGTATCTGGTGGCACTTGGATTGTGTTCATCGTATATATGCCCTGTTTGAGGGGGCAGGCCAGACTCATGTTGCTGTCGTTACCCAATATCATCAGCTTGGCAATATTATACCAGGCACTGACGCGCCGCATATATTTCCAAAATTCGCATGTCCTCGTCGTCGAGTTGTACAGCGTACGCGATGGTTCCGCTCGCAACGTACCAAGTCGCTTGCTCGGATGCTGCACGATAATTATCTGCCACAGCGGTATTGCCACATCCTTGTGCACTGATGTGACCGATGACAGTGTATTGTTTCGCAAATGCATTTTTATTAGCAAATTATAGTTCGGCGTGTCCCAGGAACTGAAGTTCAACGGCTTCACCATATAGCAGGACTGCAGGAACAAAAAACATATTATTTAAAATTCATTTTCGTAGTCACGACTTGATCTTGTTTGCTTGACTCCTGAAACTGTGTGCAGATCAATATACTAAAAATTGTATTGTAGATGAAGACCCCTTCGATCCTACTATATTTCTGATCGATTGGCCAAACGGAATTGATCTTGTTCTGGCATGGCGCACGCTTAGAATCTATCAGTCCAAATTTGAAAACGGAAATGAATCACATTTCTGCTCTTAAAGGTATCTTAAACAAGCTCACAAATAATCAGATATTGATATCCTTGAAGGCACGTTCTCCATTTTTTATTTTCATGCTGTTCCTGATGATGAGAATGAACTCACCTGTTTGGACAGCTGCAGAATTCCGAGCAGTGTAAGTGCTGAGAGAACACGTCTATTGTAGTTCATAATGTGAAAACAAATGTCCAAATTGTTGACAAATTTAGCTGTATCTAGATTGTTGTGAACCCTAATGATTATTTAAGTGATTTCCGATACAGCTCATTTTTTATTATCAATCGTCATACATTGAATTTAATAGCTCACTTCAAAAAGAACTGCAGTGTGTAATTATAATATTTGGACTTTCACATGAAAACCCTAAAAACATAAAAGTTGATTTTTGTGCTGATTAGTTGCTGGGCTTATTTACTAAGGCTTTAGTCAACAGCATCTAATCCAGAACAACACACCAACTCGGCCAGCTCAGTCTTTGCAGCATTTTGGTGAGCTGTGGAGAGGCAGGGATTTTATTGTCATCATCATCATTATCATTAGGTTCTTTTATATGGGGCGCAACAGTTTGTAACAGTAACTGTTAAATTTATATTGTTGATTTAAGCTAATTAGAATTCGCTTACAGTTGGCTTACAGTTTTGCTGTCTCACTTAACGCAGATTTCCGTCACTGTTACAGTTAACTATCATACGTATTCAGTATGAGTTATCCGTTTCCGGTTCTGTTTGTGCTGCCATCTTCAAACTCGTATTGGGTATGCAAAGTTGGGTGTTGGGTGCTCTGACACCGTAACAAAACCAACAACAATAACAACAGCAAAAACGACAACAACGAACAGCAACAGCCATAACAATAATGACCACTTTTGTCGCCCAGTTGGCAGCTCTTTAATGTCTTTTGTTGACACACATAAGTATGCATTGGAGCTGCTGCTGTTGTTTAGCTTCGGTTCAACTTACATATTTACTTACCGGTTATTTTCCAGCAAATATTTGCATTGCCTACCCAGCTATGTCTATGTCAGTGGCTGTTTAAATTTGACATACATATGGCCCACATAATGCCACAGTTTATACCAGTAGCCCATTACCACATTTTTGTAGCCTACTTTGGGTCTGTTTCCTTGCATCGTTGTTGCTTCCGCGTTTATCAGACCCTATGCGTGTCTCTTTGTTGACTTATAATAAAAAGCGACATCATAAAACTGCTTCACTCAATTTTCAATTCAATTTAACACACACAAGCACACACACAAGCACACACACAACACACATACGCATACACACACACACACTGACAAAGAGCAACACCGTTTTCCTTTCTCCTTCTCAACAGCAAAAATATTAAGCAATGCAAATGGCCGTCGTTTCGACTGTCTGTCGGTTGTCTGGTAATCAGTTTCTCTGGTTATCTGGTTTGTTAGCCCAAGTGATTGAACTTGCTGCTTTTTTTCATTGTTTTTTACTTTTGGTTTTTTGTGGTTTTATCGCTTCTGTTATTTTTTTTTGGTATTTGTTTATTACGTTTTGTCGACAACGAGTTGGGCGACTTTTACAGTTTGCAAAACTTTATCAGAAAAAGTAAATAACAAAAAAAAAATGATCTTATATTGAACTTCACACTCTTTAATATATTCTTAAGACTAGACGAGCGTTGGCTTTAAGCACTCTTTTCAAAGCTCAGTTTAAGTATTGTGCTGGGTGACTTTTTGTATTTTTCCATTTTTTATAATCAGTACAAACCGAAACACTGCAAATATGTTATTAACCAATTACTCTGATTGCTTTGATTGTCTTTATTTGAGTTTTAATTTAAATTTCAATCAATTTTTACCAAAACGACAGTGAAAATGTTTAAAAACGGCATAATGCCAATGTGCGAAAGTATTTAAGAGGCCGACTCAACAAAGTATATATATATTCTTCATCAGCATTAATAGCTGAGTCTATTTCCGGCCTAAAAGGTGTACATATGTATGTGCACACATATGCACATATTAAATTTTGTATGACGAACCTGTGTTTACGCAGTTCTGTAAGATTCTTACTTGATTTGCTTGGAATTTGTTTATAGAAGCATCTCTATTGTGACCTGAGCTCAAGCAGCGCTTAACATTTATTTTCAGCTTGGATTATTCGCAGCTGCTCTTTGCCTTGCCCATTTTTCATTTTTCGATATTTTGTTTTTTTCGATTGCATGGATTTCATAGTACACAACTTTATTAGAGCTCGGGAGCTATGCCCTATCAAATGCGATTTATTTCAAAAAAAAAAAAAAAAACAGAAAATGTGTCTATTTGGGTTGCTTTTATTTTACATTTTGAGTGCTTGTTGATGTTGTTACTTTTCGTGTTGTTACTGCTCTTGTTTTTGATTTTTTTTCAATAAGATTTTATGGGCTTTTAGTTGGTCGATTGGTGGTTCAAATGGTTGCTATGTGTTTATTTTGTTGATTTGCCACCGCTTTGGCTAAGAAAATGTCACAGAGACAACAAGAGCGAATAATGTCAATATATTCAGTATTCCATTTAAGTATCGGGCGGAGGCCAATGCGCCCAAAAGTATGCCACATTAGTGCCAACTTGGCAAAGTGTTCAGGGTGACTCGCAACTCTTGCTTGTTGCTGCTGCCTTGAACGTTTTATTATTGCACTTTTCAGCAATAAAAACTGCATACACTTGCTAAAAACACACTTCTATGTGTGTGCATAGCGAACGTTGCCGCCATCATCAGCAACAGCAACAGCCACAGCCACAGCCACAGGCAATGAGACTTGACACCAATGCTGAAACTTTAATAACCTCAGACAGTGCGCAAGCCAGCACACATGCAATAAAATGTCTGCTGCCTCATAAAAATGAACCTGCAAATGCTCGTATCTCATACACATATGAATTCACCACCCTTCTGTCCGATTTCCGTACTTACAATAACAACAACAACAAAAATGGAAAATGCATGCTCATGGTTATAAAATAATATACTAAAAACAAGAAGAAAACAAAAATTGTATCCAGGATCACAGTATAAATACCCTCTCAATTTATATAAATGCAGAATATGGTTGCATTGTAAATAATGCAAGTTATTACAGATATAATCAACTGATTTATTTATATGTGTGTGAGTAGTAACAAAGGCTACAACTTTTTAAAATATGTTTCGAACTTGACTATCAGAAAGCTTAATGTGTATTTACCATCTGTTACGATAACCGGCAAACCGCTTCAGTTTCCCATCAACAAATCCATATATATTGTTAGAGCTATCAGACTTGCCTTCAAATTGTAAATTGTATTCCAGACCACAAATTGATAACGTTACATTTTGTGACAAAAGGGTATTCGAATTCGTAAAATAAATAAGAAAAACATAGCATTGGGTACAGATAGGCTGGTGTTTTGTGCGTAACGTGATTGCTGATTGTTCTGATTGGCACAGAAAACTCCCGGCCGCTACCCCACAAATTGTGAAAACCTGTAGATACTTGTAAGAGCTTCTACTTTTACTTGTTATTATATTATTGGTATACAAATATATATATATATAAAATATTAGGTTTTTTAATAAATTTTGTTTAAATATTTACAAATTTGGGAATGAGAACTCAATTTCTAATCGATAATATCTAAGGGTTTCCAAGCTCACCTTTTATCGATACTTTTCGTGGCATATGTTACAAGTATCATTTACAAACACATAAATAAAATACCTCCAATATTTTATGTTGTCAACCTTATCTGTATACTTATATGCACATATAACGCCGCAGAAAGAAAATAAAAATATCCTCGTATAAGAGTATGAAACAACAGCGGGATGTCGAGTCATGGGTTCAAGGGGGGAAGCGGATGACACTGTCAACTGTCAGCACCGTCGCCTTGGCAGCTCATGAACGTGAGGGCGCACACATGTCGCACAGCAGCTCTCACTGCTCTTTCGGCTCTCCCATGGAAGCACTCAGAGATTCTCAGCGCCAACGTGTTGCCTTTGGGGCAGGCTGTCAGACTTTTGTTGGACCATCGAATAATATTTATTTCCAGGCTTACGAATGCTTCAGCTGGGCGTCTATAATGCTTGAAGTTCACCAGGCGTGTTCTAAGCTTCAGTTCAGCTGCACACTCACGTTGCAAGTTGTTTAAATGCACCTAAATGGAAGATACAATTTTGAATTTTGTATTTTGTTCTCTTTAAGTATGCATTCAGTGAACTCCGTTGTTAAAGTAATTTTTCCCTTTCCAAAAATCAAGTAATTTTATTATCATTATTATCGTAATCAGTTATAGTTGTAGTTCCAGCTGTCGTAGATTGAGATAGCTATTAAATGTTAATGTTAAAATGATTATGTTCCTTTGATTTGTAGCTTGAATTATATTTGAATAATAGTCATAGCTCAATTATGTGTAGTCTGCTCAGTATTTAAAAATATTAGTTTGAAGTGGTTATTGTTTGTGGAGCACATTGCAATTGCCTTTTGGATTCTTAGAAACAAAATAGCCACCGCTGTTCATATCGCTGCGAACGCCAAATTAGCCAATATTCATTCCTTGCTGTATATGTATATTGGTAATCGCCCCTTTGCTCCCCCAGCGATGCCTAGCCAGTTATGTGGACAGTAATGTTGTCCGCAGTGACGACAACAATTTGTTGGCACGCATATCTGCACACACGCAGATACAGCCACAAATGCTGATGGTTATGTGCAATGCACAAAAGTATGCAATTTTTATTATGCCCATTACGAGCTCTCTCGATGGAGTGTCGAGGCTGTGTGTGTGAGTGTGTGTGTGTATGTGTGTGTATGTGTGTGTGTATGTGTGTGTCTATGTGTTAGCGCGTGAGTGTAATAATTATAATGAATAATTAAACACACTCAGCACGCATAGCTGAATTGTGGGTGCACTCAAATCGCGGCCGAGTTCAAGCTGGTGCAAGTGCGGCAAATGACATATTTAACTGCCATAAAGCTACATTTTAAATGGGAATTTTGATTATTCATTGACATGTTGCAACATTGTGTATGTGTAACTAAATTTATTTGTGTTGTCACACATAATGACAATGTTGCACAGATGGTGTGTCTTGCGGTGGCCCGCACAATGATTTCCAAACTCATTTTTATCCACTAATCCCATTAACAATGTGTGAAAATGGTGAAATTTTAACAATAGTAGAAAATTCATTTATATATACGAGTATATCTATTTTTTTTGGATCAGCATCAAATGTGGAGATACTGAAATTTATGTTTACGAGATATGGATCGAAATCGAATGCCGATAATGGATGACATTGGCTTGAAGATTTAGAAAAGGGCTTGAAAACTAAGCTGCGTTTGACAAACAAGCCATGTAGAATATAGAAAAAACATTACTTGAATGTTTCTGTTCTGCTCCTCAATATCACATTGCTTAAGGCGATGAAAGAATTTTCACATGACTGGACAATTTGTGAAATCAAATTGTTTACGGGTTGCGATGGGCAGCCACGCGCTTAAGTTAACTGCTGGATGTGCTTACAGTGTATCGTGAAGAACTGTCTGACCGTGGATGGGTGGGGAGGGGGGGGGGAGAGATGTCGTTGCAACGAACCTGTTGACGTTTGTTGCTAATTAAAGTTGCTGCCACAATTTGCAAAGCCTGCTGCAATTAATCTCAACATTAATTTGAACTCGCAGCAACAGGCAATTCAGACAGAGGGCTGCAAAGGGATGAGGGATGAATTGATGTAGCCTTGGGTGGCAACTCTGTTGAGTGGGTGTCTCAACTTTAACAACATTGCCACTGAAGCTGACCCAATTTTTCACCTGGCTCATGAGCAGGGCCAATAAATTCTGTACCTCTCTGTAATGGTGAAGGGCCACAGCCATTTAATGGCCATGTCCGACAGTTTGGACTTTAATATTTTTGCGTACTACATCAAAGTCGAAGGTTCGAGTGATTAAATGAAATTTACGAGTGCCCTATTCGTCGTACCCTCCGGGAATTCTGGCAGCGGCTCTCCTCACCATTCTCAAGACACTCACTTACACAATTTTGCATAGGCACTGTCAGAGATTGATGGCCCATGTTTTGTCCTGACGGCATCACGGGAATATAACAACACCAGCAACACAAACCATAGCAATAACAGGCCAATGTAATAAAGTAGCGTACGTGGCGAATGCGTAATCACGCTAGTGACGACGCATACCGAAGGCTGATGAGCGCGAAAGCAAATACGTAAAGAATTAAAAATCAGCTATCATAGTCCGGTCAAATCAGTGTGTTTCCATCCATTCAAATTGTCTGTTTTAAATTATATTCTTACCTTGGAATATTTTTTTCATAATATTCAACTAAGATGCTCCAAGTAAAATTAAGTATTTCATTACACATCTTGGCAAAAAATGATTTTATTTAATAATATGTTTTTCCATCCACTAAATGTTGGTACATCGAACCATACAAAAAGAAAAGAAAGACACAACTGTCACAACATCTGCATCTAATGGCAAATAAATGCTATGCAAATTATCAGCTTGTCCACCTTTTTCGCACAAATTTATCGAAGTATTTTATTTTAGGTGCAGTCTTTTTGTTAAGTCTTCCATAGCAAAGAGACAAAAAAGAAAAAAAAACTTTGCCACCTGCCTGCATAATTCCATTTAAAATGTGCATAAATCTCTGGAAACTTCAATGCAACGAGAATAAAAAACGGCATAAAAAAGTGGGAAAACATGGGGCTTAGCATAAACTTTCAATACGCTGTCGAAACTGGCTGGATCAGTGTTGGTAAGTCTTTTCTGAAATGCTAAATGCTGCGGTTGCCAACACTGTACCACATTATTTGCCATTAGCTTGTGGCCGCAGTCAATGGCCCTTACACATTCTTCCACTTGATTGTTCATGCATTATTAAAGAGTAATTAAGTTCTGTGATTAATGCCATTATATTTCATTCCAGTCTTAATACTTAATACAAATCTTATATTAAGCTTGCTTTTAGGTAGATTCCTTGAAGAAAGCATTTATTCTTTTATTTTATTTTTTTTTTTTTTTTTGAATAGAGAGATTAGGATTAGTCTTCAAAATAGTCTCTAAAGTATATAACTTGCCTTTAATCCTTGGCGTAAACGAATAGCAACAAACATTTTCCAATATTCGAAACATCAAATATTATGTTATGAGGCCGCTCTAGAAAGTTATTAAAATTGTGTGTGTGTTTGAGTGGGATATTAGCAATATGAAGGCAAACTCAAAAGAGCTAAAATTCAAGTGGAGAGCTGATTATTGCACCATGTATACCATGTATATGTTTGTTTGTGTGTGTGTGTGTGTGTGTGTGTGACCCTGTATTGCTGCTTCTTTTGTGTGCTAATGGAAAAAGTTGCCCGCCCACGTTAGTCCGCCCGGTTTCTTGCAGCCATTCAGGGCCTGTTGCTGATTGCATTACAAGTTCGTTCCTTCTGATAGATATTATTATAAACTACAGCTTATTGTTGGTTGGCACAGTTAACGAGCTCTCGCTGCTGCTTCTTCCGTCGTTGCCAGGAGTTACTCAATGTACATTTGCAACACAGGGATAAGGACATGCACACAATTAAAGAGTTGTCAATAATACGAGTGGCTGCAAAGCGGAAAATCGCAAAATTGTTGCCGATATCTATTTAATTTGAAATACTTGTAGCTGTTGCATTTGCTGTAATTAATCAAATGATTATATATGTGTTACGTGTATATTTACTAACGAGTACTTACTTGATAAGTAGTGCACTGAGCACAAATTCACAAACAAACCAAAACTTACCTCTAACTTTTTGTTCCTATGCGAAATGGTTAAATGGAAGGTCAATATTAACCTACCTTCTAATGTTGGTGTCATTTCGTATAATTATTGATTTGATTTTGATAAAACTTGCTTAGCAATGCGACTATGTCTCGAAGATGCATTTATGGATGATGATGAATTGGTTTCAAGAATGTTAATACGTATACAAACATGTCTCTTATTTTGTCATTCGCTGTTTTCCCAAAGCAGAACAGTGCCAACGACCACCAGAAGCGAACAATATTTTTCAATTTGTTGTTGATGTCAAATGAATGCAATTGACTAGATGAGGCATAGCCGCTGTACTCAATAAAAATACACAAAATAAAATTTCTTGATTTGAGATCTTGTGCTGTCAGCTATTCCGACATCTTGCCAAATTCATTATTTGTTTGCGGTGCAATTGGTGGTCGAAGGATTCTTAAGTTAACACTGACAATCACAGAAACCACATTAAAAAAATATTAACTCTGTGTGTACAACTTCAAATGTGTGTGTGTGTGTGTGTGTGTGTGTGTGGGGTGTTGCTTCGAACCGCTCGAGTTGAAAATTGCCGCACAACTGAACCGAATTGTAGACAAGTCAATGGAGATTTGTTCCGACTATTTGTTTGCTTTTTTTTTTTACTCCTAAATCATTTTTTTGTACGTTTTTTTTCCAATGCTTCTTGCGTGAAGTGGCTGCTTTCTAAAACCCTTGTTGTTGCTTTTGATATATAACAAAAACACTGTTTAACTTGTTGTTGTTTTTGTTGTGGCTGCTTAAAAATTCATTAACGCTTTGCTTATAACAAGTTTCAAATTACCAAAAGGCGTCTAACTGACATTGAGCTCTTGTTGTTATATGCACAACTATTTAGCACCTGTGCAACCTGTCAACGCGTGTGCGAGAGCGAGAGAGCTGCTGAGACTTTTGCCTGTAATTTCTGGCTTGTTAAAGAATTTCTATTGATCGTTTCTGGCTAACTGGGCACTCGATTTGATGGTTTGTCATTGCCACCATGTAGTTTATTTCCGTAACTATTTAGCGTCTCTTAGACAATTTTAATGCACTCCAACCGACTAAATAGTATGTATAAGATCTGTTTTGCAACCGACCACAAATTCCGTATACACTTAGTTTTTGTATTTGGACAAGTGCCACAATTTTTGCTTAAGTAACGCAATAATCTTATATGCATACAATATTGTTGCCAATCATATTTATGCTTCTGTTTATAGCTATTCTAACACTTCGAACAGAGTATGTGGGAGTCGGCATTTATTTGTGTTGTTATGTTTAACTCTCTTCAAGCATCTGTTTTTTTTACCAACCGCATGTGAAATGCCCTAATTTCTAGACTGCTCTGTCCATGTAGCTCAAATGACGTCGCAGCGTCGTCAGCAGATGCTTTAACACCACAGTGTGAACTGCCAACTTGTTTATGCTACACTCTACAACAATCTTAACGTGATGTGTTGCGATGGGTTGTGTTCGCCAGACCACGCCTGGAACTAGCCCACAATTCGATGGCCTCGTGTCCTTGTATAGTTGCAGCAGTAGAAACAGCAGCAGCAGTAGCAGCAGCTGATGCTAAGGCTAATGCTAATGCCTAATGTGCTGGCACTTGAGAGGCTGCCAAACGCAGAACACCGTAAACGCAGTGGGCTGCGAAGAGGTTGAGCCAAGAGAGTTGTGCCTCTTGTTGTGCGTAATGTGTGCAAATCAACAAGGATGTCAAGCACACACACACACACACACATTTGTAGATAGATTTAAATGGAAGCATGCGAGTGCTGTTCTTCAAACGGCTGATAGACTTCAGCAATGCACATGTTTCGCTAAAACCTCTTGAATCCCATTCAACAAATAAGCCCAAGTATTATACACATAATAATAACATCGGAAAGCGGCTACTTGAAACGAGTACAAAATGCGTAGCTGCTATCTAATACGCAATTTATATTCGACAGTTTGATTTTCATGTTTTCATCTTTTAGTTGTGTCTTTTGATTTCACTCAAAAGTCGAAAAATTGAACATGTCTTTGCCGAAATTATAAGTCAGGCATAAAGTGCCTACAAAATGGAGGCCAATAAAGGCGTCGATAAAATGTTGGTAAATATTTAAAAGTAATATTGCCATCCCCTGCACTCAGCTTCCGTCTGCTTTATGCACCATACTCCGCCCGTGGATGGTGCGTGTTTGTAGCTGCTTAGGAAACAACAAACACGAAATTCATAAGGCAAACAAAATGAAATGTCGGTCAGCAGCTGCTCAGGATGTGAACTCGGGGGAACTTTGGGTTAACTTCTGAGGCAGCACGACAATGCCCCTTAGCATACTTTCGGGCTGACGGCTGAATGGCTATAAAAAAAATATAAAAAAAAACCAAAAAAAAACAAAAAAAAAACAAAAGGAAAACAGCAAAATGGAACAAGCCGAGGGTTTATGGGCGAGAGGCAAAGCGAATAAACGAATAACTGAACACATGTCATTTTTGCGCTGAGAAAAAAATATGTTGCTCTAGCAGGGAATATACTATATTAGGCTTAACATATATGAAATCGATTACAACAGACAGTTCGTCTGGGCGAGATCGACTTGGCTGTTGGTGCTGATTATAAATATATATGTACTCTACGGGGGCAGAGATTTTTTCATTTCCCTGTTGCACACATTTGCATATCTTCACAATACCCGTTTCTATCCATTTTCAACAGAATATTACATTCCGTATTACATTCCGTATTACATTCTAATGTAGTCAATAATAAAATAATAAAATGCCAATGTGTCAGGTCAATTGTCAGATTGCCTGCCGCTGCGCATCGAATGCATTTCTTTCACATGTTGCACATGCATTCACATGATAATGCACGTATGAACTACATATATCACATTCTAAGATTTCCACACCTATCATAGATTAAATTGTAAGTGAACGGCAATATACCAACAATTTTATATGCTTTATACAGAAAGTAAGGTTAAGGTTGTCCGGACCGCTTGAGCTGCTCAAAAGTATACACAGTAACTAATATATTAGACCCAATAATATAGTGGTACAATATGCAGTGACTGCAGGGTATTACCCAGTCAAGCCCTGTGCACACCCATTTTTCATATTTATTTTTTTTAAAGGTATTTGCAGTCAGTTTCAATAATTGTAAAACGCAAATGAAACGCATCGTTTCGCTTGGCTGCCCATTTGTGGCATACACAAATCGATGGCGACACAAAAATTTTACACTCAACCTGCTCCACTAGTAGAGGATACTACAGCCGCAAAAACCACAATGGCAATAGCAACAACAACTTGGCATCGATTCACTCGACTGAAGCCTTTGCCCGGTCTTTAAGTGTGTATGGAACTCTGATATGTGGCAACCCTTGCGTCGTTTGGTATTTCTTTTGTTTGAGAATGCAACCCAGTACAAATCTTGAACTGTGGCAAAGCTGGCAAATTTGTCCACTTCCACGTTCCTCTAGTCTTGACAAGCTAAAAATTGTGGGCCAATTCTGAACCTGCCATCAATAAACAAGGTGGCCCGGCAGCGTTTAGCACTTAAACTGTGCTTAGCTCACGACAAATGCGACATTATATACATGTATGTTTACGTACTCATTCGCATTCAGTTTGGTACTCGTCAATTTTTCTCGACACGCTTAAAACTATGTGAAACTTGGAATATATACTCATTCATGTCTGCATCAGATAAAGTATTTAGAGTGGTGATACCGCCCAAAGAGTAAATCGATAAACTTTTAAGCAAACTTTGAACTTATTTAACTGAAAACACCTTTCAAAGATCAACTGGTAGCAGCTTATGCATGACTGGCAACGAAAATGGTCGAACTTACAACATATGCCAGTTTGTTGAATATATTATAAATATATCCATCCGCTTAGTACTCTAAAACACATACAACTACTTAAATATACAGAATCGAATTGCCAAAATACCACAAAAGGAGCGAAAATTAACATTTTTCGTGTATAGCAAATTTTTTCGCTTTTATTGACATTTCGCTCCCATAGCTCTTACGCCCTCTTAAGTTCCTGTTGTAAGGCGTTTTTTTCATTGATAAAAAGGAGGCGAATTTTGGCTTCTGCTGTTTCTATTGTCCTTGTTATTGTTATTTTTCTGTTGTTTTCTGCTCGTCCGACCTCTCGACATGTGTCCACGTGGCCGTGGCCCGTATGCTCACCGAAAAGGGCAAAAGGAAAACTTTCCCCATTTGCGTTTGGGCCTTTTGTCGAATTAGTTGATTCCCAAGTTTATTTTCAAGTCTTGACTGTCTTGTCTTTAACTGACTTTACTTACTTCACAAGGCCTTCAGACTGACTTTACCCCCTTTTCACCATTTTCGCGTGAACAACTCTTTAACTTTTGCCAAAAGGTATCTGGGGCAATGTTTTGCATTTAAATATTTTGCCAATTTTAAAAGCGCTTTAGCACACAGTTCACTTCCGCCTGTGCTAATATATCTCCAACCCTCTCCACGACACCCCCCCCCCCACCCCTCCCACGCAGTTCTCACCCAATCAATTCTTCTGTTTCTCTTATATTATTTGATAATTTTGGTCCACACTCTCAGAACGTTTATCAAATAATTTTCCTAACAGCGACAAATGGCAGCAAATTATAAAATTCCCGTTCTCCATCGAGTATACCCTCCCGAAAATGACCTACCGAAAAGCGGTTCACAAATTTGTTAACCCCCACCAAGCCTCTCGTTTCTCCCTCTCATGCTTAACAAAACTTTTTGGGCAGCTACTTTTTTTTAGCTGAGCGCCAACAATTAATTGAAATTAACATATTTTTCTTTTATTTAAGGCAAGTTATCAGGCGACGCCCAACCGTTCAACCATTCCAACCCTTATATTTATACACCCCTCGTGCCACTCCCCTAATTTTTCAGCAGTCATGTTGATTTTCATGCCTGAATTTCTTTGCAGCGCAAAGTTTTCATTTTTTGGCCAAGTTCTGTGCAAGTTATTCTTACAAAGGCGTCAACTTTCAAGCCAAAACCAGCAAACCCTCAGCTACCGCAACCAACCCTATGCGGGGGTCTGGGCATTAGGCTACCCAAAGCTATGATTGTATGGGCGTGGCAACAGTTACGCCTATTCTCCTGACATAAGCTGACTTTAAACGGAACTGGCTCATGATGAGCATGCTATTCAAATTTTTTCATGAATGCGCTACAAATCTAATTTTCTGGGGACCCTAGATAAGCAGTAGCAAAAGTAAAATGTAATAAACAATCTATAAAATACGAATTTGATTTTTGAATTTAATATTAAATCAAAGAAACTTTATTATTATCAGTTCTTCAGTTTATTCATGGCATTGCTTTAAGTTTTCGTGTGCTTGTAAAGCTTGCCATTCGACCTTGAAACTCAACTTGATTAAATTAGCTAACAGCATTTAAAAAGATTCAGTTCAGATCGTTTTTACTTACAGTGTCATGCAACCGTTTGAGACCTAACAAAGTAGCCAAAAATATCTTGCATTTTTCACTCATAAATTGACGAACTCACTTCAAGTCTCGGAACTTGCCACATTTAGCTAGCGTCAGTGGGACTTGAATCGCTTGAGCACTTATACATCCTCCCATTACAAAGGTGTGTTTTGTCATCCCACGACCAGATGGCGTCCCTTGTGATGGACTCTAAGGGTGGCGAGCAGACGAGAGGACCCAGTACTCCCAGTAGAGTCTCAGGTCTCGATTCTCATAATGCTCTATTCCCCAGTTGCTTCAGTTGCTGTGCTCGGAGCTCTGCTGCTGCCTTTACATTTGTTATTTAGTTTGTGTTATTGTTTGCATTGCTGTAGCTTCTTTTCCTGGCATTTACAAAAATGATACAAAACTTCTTACTTAGTGCGCTCGGCGATGAACAATTACGAGGTCACCGCCGCATAAGATGTGGCTGGGGATGTGGGTGCCAGTTTGTAAAATTGGCGTGGTGCCTGCAAATAAATAATGTGCTGGTAATAAGCGAGCGCTCTGTATGCTGAGTATTTGATTTGCCTTATAAACGATGCTAAGAACCCTGACAAGGGGCGGGACGGGTGGCAAGAACAGCGAATCAGGTCAAGGCATTAAGTCCACACCAAGCTGCCAATGATTCAATTAGTGCAAAAATCGCTTTCATCAACTTTTTGAAAACTCAATTTGCAGACGACAGCATTCATAAAATTATAAAACAGCATCGATGTGAGGCCTGTTGCTGGGGAAGTTGAATTAAGTGCATGACGAAAACTACCAAAAATTATTATATCAAATATTATACGTGTTGATGTTGATTAGATGTACACTCAAACAGAAGCAACAAATTTGTCACTCAAACAATTTAGTATACTTTATATACACAAATCCCATCAATTTGACACAATTCTTTGCTTCATTTTACATTCTGCACAATTTTATTATACGCTTAGACTGATTGTCATCATTAGATAGTTTAGGTGTTTTATTTTAAATGGTTTTCAGTTGGGCTTAAATCGCTTCTAGCTGCCTTTTGTAGTAAATTTAACTAGTCATCGACTTTGTCTTTAAATAGTTTTATAAGCCGATAAATGTGCGGATTGTTCACTTGCAACTTTTGAAATTTATCTTGAACACGAAGCATAGAAAATGATTTCCGCCTAAAAGTATACAATGGTTTTATATGCAAACAAATCTTTCAACATTTGTTAAGGCTGATGAAACTGAAACCAATAGCTCCTCTTACCGTTCTGGATAAGCCGTTGAACACGATAATTACGAGACGCTCGAGTTCAGCCCTTCTATCTTGAGCCCCGCAGTGAGTGGTGTTGGGACCTTAGACTTCTGTGAACACGCCCTTCTACGGAGCATTGTGCGCTGAGTGAACTTTCGGTATTTCTGTGGAATTCAATTTCAAAGCTATATCATTTTCATTTAATTTCACGCTTTCAATTTGCCAACACAACTAAAACTAAAACACCATGACGTAGGTTCGAGCGGATTGTAAGGATGCCGTATCCCTTTTGACATGCTCGCCCCATTTGCTACCGTGCAATCCTATTGCCTCGAATTTTTTTGTACTGCACACACGTGTATATGTATGTGTTTGTCTGCATGTATGTATATATATATATATATGTGTGTGTGTGTGTGTGTGTCTCGTTGACCTCGCCAGTGCTTCGCGGACTTGTCAAAGGTATGCCATAATAGTTTTTTTTTTCCACCTATTGTGTGTAAATTGAAACCGTAACGGGTTCTGCGTTGCCCCAGCTCGCATTTTCTCTCCTTTTTTTATTAAAATCAGATGGTATTGAAAGTCAGTTTGGTATTTTTTATCGAGCAACTCTTATCAGGAATACCCTGTGCTGTTTAAGCAATTAATTAAAACGATCGAGCTGGGAACTATTTAGGTTGTATTCAAATAGTGCTTGCATTCTGGCCATGTTATATGAAACTACTCCCATGCTGTCTGTATTATTATGGAAGTAAACTTCGTACAACTTAAAATTGTGCATCTGTGTACCACTTTGCAGGGTATGCTGAATAGGTTGCGAATTGCGGATAGCATAATTGAATGCTCTCCTCTCTGGAATGTTTTTATGTGGATGTGAGCTGATGGCAAAGATATCCAATTAGTATGCTGCATATTCATTTATGTTGAATCCATGTAATATATATTTTTAACTAATTTATGCTCTAGGGATTATCTGTAATAGGTCTGAGTGTCAGTGTTTTTGTGATTTCGATGACTTGAATGTTTAAAATGTGTGAATTTATGTAGTTACTTTTGGCTATGGGAGTTTTGAATTTAATTTTCAGGGGGTATGAGCAATTAAATAAATTATATCGTAATCAATTCTTGCTTCTCTTTTTCTCTCCCCCTTTCTCTACCTGCACTTTGGATAATTATAATGTGCAGCAAATAATCGGATTAATTAAAAGTAAAGGCAAAAACCATCAGAGCTAAAATAAAAGCAGCTTGCGCTCCAGGAGTAAGTGGTTGACGCCCGTTGGCGGCGCAGGGCCAGCGCTCTGAGCCACATTCACAGCAAAACAACAGCAGCAGCAGCAACAACAACAACAACAACAACAACAAGAACAAGAACAATTATCGTATTTTATAACACCATCTTCAACGGTAACGCGACAGGCACTTAATCGAGCCCAAAACTTTGTGAACTTTTTGCTAATTTACTTTGTTGGCCAGATCGCATAGAAAGACGTACAAAAACATTCTTCAAGTAAAGCAAGTATTAAGACAAAGTCAGCAAAACAAATATAGAATAAAAACGAAACAAAATAAAACAAATTGAAGAAAATATTTCAAGCAAATCATCGAAATGGAATTAAGCATCTCAATTGTCAAGCAAATAGCAAGCTTTAACAATAACATCAACAACAACTACAGGAAATCAGCAGATAACTCGATTTACACGGTATTAATTCGCAGCAACAACAACAGCAACAGCGACAACAAAACCAACGACAACCACAAACAGACCGTCGAAAGTGACATAAACTTCAACAACCATAGCAAAACGATTACAGTAACAGTTACAGTAAAAGCCGAGCAGCTAGACAAATCAACAACAGCAATAGATAACATACAAATACCAGCAGCAACAGCAACATCATCAGCAGCAGCAGCAGCAACAACTGCAGCAACTACAACAGCAACAACAACTGGTGTATTAGCAACAACAACTTGCAACGCTGAAACAATAGTCCACAAAGCAGTTGTCAGTCCATTCATCAGTGGTACAGACAATAACATAAACAACAACAACAACAACAACACCAGCAAAAACAACAACTAAACCAGCAGAGAACGACCCAAAAATAGTGAAAGACCAACCATTTACTGACAGTCAACAATCGATTAATACCAACAACAATAACAACGCAACTGACAACAACAGCAAATAAACTATCAAAGAATAAAGAATAGTGAGAACTCAACTAGTAACCAGTAACCAGTAACCGAGAACCAGTAACCAGTAACCGGGAACTAGCAACCAGCAACTAGCAACCAACAACCAGAAGTAACAGCAGCAATCATCAACGTCAACAACTAAATTGGCACGAAATAGTGACAACATACTCAACAAGGACAACAATTAAACCAGCCTGTAATAATTACCAAAAGTGACAACTCAATCATCAATTAAAAACCAACAACTAACAATCGATAGCCTATACCCGATAACCGATAGGCAATAACTAACTAAAATGCATCGCATACGTTCGACTTTTACGCGTTCGCGCACTCCGACGGGCGCCGAAATGAAAATGCAGAATAGTCTCGAGGTTCCCAAGCAGGTACACTTTGAGTTATCGATAATCAATGTTGTTGTTGTGTTATCGACATTATTGTGTCGTCTTTTCCAACTGAAATCAATTTTATTGTGCATGTTCCACTTTAACAGTGTTTTAATTGTTTGTTGTTTTGCTTTCTTTGGTTTCACTTCCGAGTGCTTTATTATACTTCTTTTTTTATAGCGCTGCTATTATCGTTTATCGATAGCCTCTTATCCTTGAGCGTGCGCAGTTGGTATATTTTCAAATTGTTTTCTTAAATATGTGACAAACTTATCGATAACCGGCAGCATACTAATCAAGTAAAATGCTGCATGTTCGATAACTTATCGTTTCTGTGTCTGTGTGTATTTTGTTTTGTTGCCCTTGTGTTGGTCCAGCATGCACTTCCCCGCTTCCCAATCCCCCGCTCCTCTTTCGTTCCACTGAAGATTGTTGTCGTTGTGTCTAGAGTCGAGCGCTGTGTGGCCAGCTTACATTATCCGCTTTCTCTCTTTGTATGCGCTTCCATCATGCATCATCAGGTGCGCTCCGCCTCGTTTGATGAGATGCAATTGGAGACGCAGCGCTCCGCTGCGCATCTCCTGAAGCAGCAGTCATCGTCGTCGGCGGACGAACGATCCTCGGAGGGTGGCTATCTGCAGGTGCCGCAGGCAGCGCATGCCCAACGCTCGCACAGCTTCGACTCGACAGCCGCCTCGGCGGGCAGCGATGATTCTGGTGCTTTTCTCGACGTGCCACGGCGTCTGAAGCTGCGACGCAGCTCATCGACGAAGACACCGCCGCCGTGCATCCATTGCCATTTTGTGGAGCAATATGAAAAGGAGATGACAGCCGACCGGCTCTATTTCATTGACCACCGAGAGCTGAGCACTCTCAGCTGTAGCAACACCAGCTCCGATTCAAGCGACGATGACGACAGCACTGACGCCCTGGACGATGATGATGCGGCTGGTGCCTGTGGCGGCATGGTGATGGACGACGCAACCGCTATTGACATGGACCTACGCATGTCCAATCTAAGCATGGGCATCAGTATGCTCAGCAGCATTGAGGAGTCGCGGACGCGCGCGCCCCGTCAAATGCGTCGCCACACAATCGGCAGCTCGGTGACCACGTCCGAGGATGAGGGCATGGAGGGTTCTGAAAATGGATCGCCGCACTATGGCAACACTCTGTTGCCACCGCAACCGACAACGCCATGCGGCATCACCTTCACGCTATCGCCAACCAATGGCGACTATCTCCCATTTCCGGACTATACGTTCCCCATTGATCCCGACTCGCCGCCCATCTCTCCAACGCCCATGTTTATGCGACAGACCAGTCCGGTACTGGAGCTGCCGTCAACGTCAGCCGCAGCAGCAGCAGCACTGGCCGTCACCGCCAGTAGCACTAGTTGCGCCGCTAGCACCTCCAGTGCCGATGCTGATGATGCAGCCGCTGCCATGGGCTTGCCTATGGGGGGTCGTGGCAGGCGTCGTTCGATATCGCGGCAGGAGGCCATTTTTGTGGAGCCGACTGGCAATTCGCTAGAGAATGTCTCGCACGAGGAGGTAGGCACTGGCACCAAGTCATCGGTGGACACCGCAGATTCACTTGAAGAGGCCTCCATAATGGCCACCTGCGGTTCCCCAACAGCAGCCATTGCCGCTGCCAACACCAGTCATCATTCCACATTCGTTGTGCGGGATATTTATTTGACGGTGCCGGATCTTAGGCGTGATCGGGCCGCTTCAGTGGACTCGTGCTTCTCGAAGCTCTCATCCGGTGGCAAAACGGAGGAGTTGCAGCCAACAGGCGATGGCTGCTTTCTCACCGTGCCCAACAACAACGCGACCCGCTCTCGCTCCGTTGACATCGTTCTGCCCACCGATGAGCAGGCACGCTACAAGGCGCTTGCCATGACAGGAAGCGGAGGTGGCGGAGCTGCCAGTGGCCTCTATGTGGATGGGTATGTTTCTCACACATTCTCTCTTTCTCTTTCTTTTTGTCTACAATTCTGTTTTAGTTTTTCGCTCTTTTCTTTTCGTCTTGTCTGTTGTCCTGTGTTCTTTTTGTTGGTTTCTTTGTGTACGAGGCTTACCTCAAACTTCTGGCGAATCGCAAGCGATGAAAATTGTTGATTTGTTTACAACATTTATTATTACTATTACAATTAACTCTTAAACATTATATTACAATATTAACAATAATTAATTATTTTCATTAATAATTTTCAATGAAATTCAATCGCATATTCAATTTATAACTTTCACTTTTAACAGCTGGTTGGGCTTTAGATATTTTGAAAACTTTTTTGTTTGTGTAGGTTTTTCAACTTGTTACGATTACTGTAAAATTATAAGCAATAGCGACTGAAGTCTTTAACCTAACATGGCTTAAACTGGAGCCTGTGGCCAGTGATCTTTCATAGAGGTCTAAGCTTGGCACCTAAACTGAAGCACCTAAGAATTAGATTTGTGTTTTTTCGGTCAATCATGCTAGGAGAAAGGACCTTAACTTGGAACCCATTCAATTTGAACAACCCCCGGTGAAATTACAATGGCATTAATGGGTTTCAGTCTGTCTGTGGACGGACTTGGATGGCAGTTGTCAACTACGGCGCGTGTTGGCCAAGTGGAGCGACATATGATGCCAGCGAATAGAGGAGGCGGCCTAAGCCTAATTAGAAAAGAAGTCGAAATTCTCGGCAGCAGTGGGAAGTCCGAGCCGTATTTCATAATTCACACGCTGCGCACGGTCATCGATTCGACTGAAGCCGGGCCGGAATCCAGTCGAAAAAGGCATTCAACTCCCCCTGCCGACCAAATCCAACTATACACAGGGTGTTTTGGGTGACGCATGCATAAATTATGGCGGCTGTTGTTGAAAAAGTGGCTCAGCCAAGCGATTTCCTTGAATTACAACAAAAGTACCTCATAAATAACATTGAAACAAAGTGTTCTGTTGCCCAAAATGACAGCCAAGTGAACGGGCCGAATGAGCGGACAGCCAGACAGAAATGCGGATTGAACCACAAGCGGACAGCAGACGGACGGATGGCCGGACAGAAGTCGGACAGCACCCGCTTTACTTTGAGTGTCGCCTGAATTTGGCCAATTGTGAGCGACGGACGCGGAGTTCGGGCTAAGGATGTCGCTGTTGGCCGAAAATGGTTAAGCCGTTGTACAAACTTGCTTAGATAGATTGATGATTATGAGTTTTGTGATAGGCATGCAAGTTAATCAGCCTGAAAAAGACACAACTTTCCTGATGGATAACCAAGTTAAGCGGGTTGCTCTTATTTTTTCGCTTAGCCTGTTAAGACTTGCCTCTTTTATCAAATAGTTTTTGTTCAGTTTTTCGAGAGATATACAACTGTTTATCATATCAAACCACAACTGCATTAAGCGTGCAAAGAGAACTTTAGACATTAAGGGGGACTAATTATATAAAACTGTTGCCTGTTTCGAAGCTCAAATTGAACATCTGATCAGTTTTAAGTTTCGGAGTTATCGTGGAGTTTTAATCAAATATAATATAAGGGAGACTATCTTTATTTGAAGATATATTTACGGATATCAATTAATTGAATGCTCTTGAGCTGACTGAGTCTTTGTGATTTGTGTCTATAATTGCTGTTTTTAGTTTCATTGCATAATGTTTGCCATTAAATTGAAGTTATTATTTAAATTATTGTTCAATGAAATCAAAAGCATAACTCGCATACAACTACATCCAAGAAAAATCGACTTCTCATTTATATATATTGTTATTTAAGCAGTGTCTGTTTGTTTATTCCATACTTATATATATTTCTTATATTACAGGTACGTACAAATTGGTTGACCTTATTAATATTGCCCAAAAACTCCCATTTGCACAGATAAGTATCGAGCTGAACGAACAAAAAAAAAACTTTTATTTGTATTTATACACAAGAGATTTCCGTTTTAATTTCCGATTTGTGTGGCTACGTGCTAACCGGGCGGATGTTCATTATGAGTGTATCTTTGTATATATGTACACATACATACATTGACATATTGTGCGAAATTTCGATTCCTTTTTTCCTTTGGCTATATTAACAACCTGCTTGACATTCGGCTTGAGCCCCGATCCGAAGGCCAACAGCCATAAAGTTGACTTTTATATTCTGAAACCGAAAGTACAAGAGTATATTGGTTTTGTGCAATGTCCGTCATGCTGTCTGTTTGTCTGCCCGTATGAGTGCAACTTGTTACTTACTTACGCATCAGACAAATTGTTAGAAATTCGATAAAAACAAAATTCACAAAAGTATATATCTACCGCAGATTTAAAGCCAAATTTGGAAAGTGAAATACTAGAAACCTCTTTCAACGATCGATAATTTTCTGTTTTGTTGCAACTGTTATCAGATGGTATGGACTTATTGGTATCAGTGTATTTCAAAGTCGGCTACGCCCGACAGCAACGCTTTCTCTTATTTTTTATTTACGATGCTCAAGCGCGACATCTTATTGTATTCGCTCCCATCGGACCATCCAGCCAGGGTTTTTATCTGCTCTCACATCGAGCGGAGGTGGCCCAAGATATTTAAAGCCGCATGACATGCTTAGATTTTTGACCTCTTGCTTAATAAAATGGGGAACAAATTATAAAATCATTCAATCATGTGCCGCATGCCGGCACTCCAGGCAGCTGTCCAAACCAGCCGATAAGCCTGGTTCAGTCTCCAGTTTTTGGAAAACGTGCAGAAACGTTATAATAATAATAATAATAATAATATTATATTAGCTTTATTGCCAAACGAAACGATGGTTAAAATTAAATCAAATTGATCTGCCCGAGGTATACGAGAACTTAGCTTACAAATTGGAAATCTCTAGCTCTTATAGTATCTGAGATACACATTTGTATACAGTAGGACAAACGGACAGACGGACATGGCTACAGCTCGGCGGTAGGTCCTGATCAAGAATGTATTTACTTTATGGGGTCGAAGATACTTGCTTCTGCCTGTCATATACTTTTGCACAAATCCATTATCCCCTTTTCATCAATATTTAATGGGTTGAGGGTATAAAAAGGTTTCCCAGAGGGTTACAAGATTGAACGCATCTAAATTACGATAAATGCCAAAGGCATAAAGGCAATGGCATTGTGGAATGGAGCAACTGATTGTAACCGCTGACCCGGCTGATAAGGGAGCAACGGCACTTGGTGCTGAGGCCCTGCCACTGCCCACCGCAATGTTGGTGGCACATTAATCATACGACGCGTGAAACTAAAATGTCACTGTCTCACTTCCCTGCAGCATGCAACAAATTAAACTAGAGAGAAGCGATAGTGGAGGATATGAAATTCAATCTTATATATCGCACGACAAAATGTTATAAGTTCACTTCAAATAGTTATTATATAGCTATATTCATATAAATGTAATTGGAAATACTAACTACAAAATATAGAGTTAGTTACTACAACAGTTAAGCGACATATTTCTAAAATAATGTATTATATATTTCGGGTGAGCGATTTCGAAATTTTATTCTACTTATTTTGCATCAGTTATTTAATGAGCCGGCAAATTATTTGTTGGTTTCGCATGAGCTGTGCGTGATCATGTGATTCAATATAAATTATATTCGAATAACATTCGCATTTGAATTAAATTTAGGATTGTTTTTTTCCATTGATTTACGATCGACATATATTATCCATTCCTTTGCGATTTACCATAAGTATATTTCAAGATTGCTTCAATATGTTAAATCAATCACACATTTTTATTGCGCATAAATTTTAATGTGTTTTTAAAGCTAAAGATATAATTTGAACTGATTAAGGCCTAACTTTGTTTGTTTATTTCTTACATCCTGGTATCTGGTAGAATTCTAGATAAAAATCAGTTGATTTGGCTATTTTTACATTCTTCTAAATTGCATTTCAAAATGAAACTGATGAGTCAAGTATTGCCGGAGAATTCTCATATGGACAGCTGCACTCGGATCGACTGGTGATGGCCACTCAATTTTCGGCTAGATCATAAAAATATCTTTCGTAATGCTTTCGATGTTGTCATTTCTGTCCGGGGCTGATGCTGTAGGGGTTCCAGTTCCGGATTGCTGAAGCACGCCGTACGCAGCCAGCGCAACAAGAAGCAGCTAAAACAATACGCTTGTTTCCATTTTTTCCATACCCCTTATTTATTAAAATTATTAAAAAGTGTTATTGATATGCGCAAATCTAGGCATCTTTGGTACCAAAATTAACATGTATATAAATAGATATAAAATATAATATATAAAAATATTATATTTGAACGAATATTCTTCGTTGCGTCAAATGTTTCTTTTCCCACGTCACCTAATTTTGATAGGTGATTGCCAAGAGCGATTTAAGCGCAGCTATAGGGTATCTCGTGGACGAACCCACTCATTCGCTTGCACACATTTACGCGTCTGGCAACTACGTCATCAGCAGTCGTCAATCTTCAGTTTGTCAGTCGTCTGTTTACGCTAATGTTGTGCGGGGCGGTCAGCGGGGGTGCAAAAAAGACAACGACAGCAACGACAAAGGCAGCAAAATTAAAATGCAAATTGAAGGCACAAAGCAAAAAATGGCAGCGAACAATCAAAACCACGTATTGTAGATAAAAGCAGCGCAGCGTCTCACTGCCGGTGTAGCTAAAATGTCACCATGGAAATATGAAAGCAGGGGCGAGAGAGCGCAAGATCTCTTTACGTTCCACCAAATATTGTACACCCCACACACACACACACACAAATAGGCAGAGCACATCGAGATCGTCGCACAAAACTCACCAAAAAGTAGAGGTGACAAAGCGCACAACTTGGCGATCTGCCGACGTCGTCGTCGACGTCGACGTTAGCGTTAAACTGTCGGCGGCTGCGACTGCTGCCGGCTGCTGACGCCGCTCGGTAGCTGAACCCTGCCTCAGTTGCCGTGTGTGGTTGGACGCCGCCAGCCAGCGAAAAGAACGTGAACGTGAACCGCAGCAATTGAAACGAATTGAAAGAACGCACAATCGCCCTCTTCCGGCCCGGCAGCCCGACAGCCCCCTTATAATAGTTCACATACGCGGAGTAACCGGATAAAAAGAAAAAGAAGAACAAAATTATCTGAAACAGAAGCCACATCAATTCTGTTGAATTGTAGTATGGAAAATTCATAGCAGCAAATGTAAAGAATGTGTTCGCTTGAGTGGAAAAAGTCATTTTAGTTATTATTATTTATTTTTGTTTTTGTTTTTGTTTTTGTGACATGACTGTGGCCGAGCAGATTATCAGTGAGGCAAGCGCACAGCAAATAAAGCAACGAGAAAATATAAAAGAACAAAACAAATTACATGCAATTTATGGTATCTGACAAAGTGTAATACCAAAATGTCAAATCAAAACAACAGTTGCCACCCCAATTTGGTTGCAACTGGCGCATGTTTGCCGTGCGGATGGGTTGGAGGATAGAATAATTTAATGTTTTCAAGAATTTGTAGACAACAGAATATTTGTTCAATTGACGCGTTGCCGACACGCGGCAATTAATTGAACAAATGTTTAATTGATCGCTGAACTTGAAAACGAAATGCAAAACATGAAATTAGAGACATACAACACACATAGCAAGCATGCTTACACAATATGTTGAATGAGGCATGAATGTATGCAGCTCGACGATGTGGCAACAACAAATGCTGCAGTTGAAATCAGTTTTGGAGCATGTATATTTCAAGTAGTGCTGCACTTTATAAATAGGCTAACTAGCTAAATGGTATTAATAACTCTCAAACCTCACATGTACTCGCTTAATTATACCCACGTTGGCATGGAAAATAAGCTATTATGTTACAGGAATTTTAGATCTCACTTCTCTGCAGCAGATTGAACAAAGTAAACACGAACACAATGTTTACCGAGTAAATAATTGAACAAACAATAACATGGATCTAAGTCTTATCGTCTGTGATTTGCCCACATTTCGAAGCGTTCACCTTGGTTGAAGTTGCGCTCCGGTCCACTAATATTTGGCCACTGAGGGGTTGTCGGTGTGCAGCACTGTTTTATTGTATACGCTGCTGAAGTGCTGCCAGAATCGCAATAGTTTGTGGCGATGGGGATGTTGGGCAATTCGGGCGCTCTATGTGTGTGGCATGTGAACCGAAAGGCTAACTGCCAGCCATGACATTTCAAGAATTTCGAACTCATTTAAATGAGCGCAGCAGCAGCGACAGCAACTAAAACAACAACACGAACATGAACAACAACCACAACAACAGCTACAACAACATCGCGTTTTCCTATTTCGTTTGATTTATTGTAGATTTTCTTTTTGTTGTTGTTTTTGTTTGATGGCAGCTGCGCCAAGAAAACACAACAAGGCAACCAGCCAAGTCGATCACGACCCCCCGCAATGGAGGGGCAGCCAACCGGCATATTGCGCATACGCCCAATGAGCCAAAAATTGTAAATGTGCAATTTATGGCCAACTAATATCCAGTGGCAATTGATGACTGCATTTCATTTTAATCAAAACGGCGCTCGACGCTGGCCTAGCCACAGAGTACCAGGTGTGAGGCTCGACCGCACCTGCCAACAGCAAGAAGTTCTTAAAGCCGGCACAAAACCAAAACAAAAAACAAATCAAAAATAATTCCGATTTCTCCCGTCCGCCTTACAGATGCCATGCACCAGAGCTGCTAAATAAAATGAGAACACTGTTTTCAGCTTTATTGCCAGGGGTCTTATTGAGGGTCATCAAATTACCTACGTCATCGCATCTTCTCATTCACAAACCCGAAAGACAAACACAACACGTTTTTGCATAAAAAATTCATTATTTCTAACAGGAAATGAACAGGAACAAATAAATTCTATCTTCTTATCGATATTAGGAAAATTGGGGAAGGTTTTGAAAATTAAATCAGATTACTTAATCTCATCGATCAAGTTAATTTATTTTCATCTAATATTCAAAGTTGAAAGTCTCTAGCCTCTTATATATGGGACACAACTGTTGATGCTGATCAAAAGAATATATGTATATATGCATAGTACGTATTTCGCGCGTTGTCAATGGGTGCAGGGTATCAAAAATACAAAATTATTAAAAATGATGAGGAAAAGAGTGACAAAATACAGCAAAAAAAAAAAAAAAAAAATACTGAAAGTGATTTTAAAAATAAATATCAAGTCACACACATGTTTTAGATTTAAAATGTTCGACTTGTTGCTGGCGATGTTGCTTATAATTAACTTGAGTATTTTTAGCGAGAAAAATTAACAACAACAGCACCGACAGCAACATCGTCGAAAACGAAGACGGCAGCGCAAAACACACCTACAACAACAACAACAACCACAACAACAAATAACAACAACAACCCGAAAAAGGCAAATAAAGTATTTCAATTAAAATACGAAAAACGTAAATTAAAATACTGCAAAGCACACAAAAAATAAAAAAAAAAAGTAAATTTTAACGTCGCCAACAGTTTTGCAAAACACGCAAAATAAATATATTTACAAACACACTCATAGTAGCTGTGTGTGTGTGTGTGTGTGTGTGTGTGTGTGTGTATACAGGGCACCAAATTGCAAAAAGGGCTCTCTTTTAATCCTTATGCTCATTGGCTGTTCAACAATTGCCCTTTGTCAATTTATTTATTAGCCTTCTTTTTATGCGACCCTATTCGCTGTTATTATTATTGTTGCTGCTGTTGTTTGATTTGTTTGTTTGCCGCTTCAAATTCATTCATAAATTGCGCCAGGCAGCAATAAAAATTCATTGTGCAAGAGATTAGAAAACTGTTTCCATGTTGGCTTTTCAGTTCGCACACACACACACACACACACACACAAAACACAAGACTCAAGACAAAGAATAAAGAAAACACAATAAAACTAACTCGGGTTCTTATGATGTTATCAAAAAGCATATAGCAATGTGTAATTTTGACTTTTGTTCCTCCTACTAGCAATTCGTTAACCTTTAAAATAATCTCTTTTACTCTTTTACTAAGCCACACAGATAAGATGATATTTGGAGACAGATATACAATGTATATTATCTGATTTCATCCAACTAACTCGAGGCCCAGCAAGTGTTCACTCTAATATTTTCAATTACTTTCAGCTTGTACCGATTTGGAAAACCAGATTTTCTCTCGTCTTTTAAGTATTTTTTTTTACGTTATTTTCTTGATTTGGTTATTCGCTTTTAACTGTCAGTGATTTCTGTCTGCACAGACAACAGCATTTCCTATCTCGCATTGGCTACTAACTCATTGTCCTTTATAAAGGCGTTTTTCAGCTCTGCAACTTATTAAATTTCAGTTAAGCCTTGCAAACTTTTTGCCATTACAAATACAACAAAATTGGAATGCAAATTCAAAAAGTCAGCCCCCGTTGCCTGCTGCAATGTTTTATTCTTTTCCCAGTCTCAGCACCTGTTCTTTGGTTACCACTTCGCCGTTTCCTTCCACCCTGATCCCCATCGGCAGCTGTTTCTCATACATTACTTGTCTACCAACTTTGAATAAAATCTGCGCAATCATTCGACGTTTTATTCCCTGTTCCGGAAGAGTTGCCATCTTATTCAGCAGCTCGATTTTTTTTCTAGTTATTATTGAAATTTTAGCAATCGTCTTATGTGTGCTGTTCGTCCTTGAATTCATCCTGAGCGTACGTTTTCTGTGCGTCCAGCTGGCTGCTGTCTGTCGCTTTATTTTCAGTCCATACACTTAATGCCAATTAAGAATATTAATGTCATTGGCAGCGATGCTCGTTTATTGTCGGATGCTCCAGCTCTAATCCAAATCACCCGACCAACCCTTACTAGCTGCCATCTGCAGGCATCGATGTCTTCTGCGCTTCGTTTGCTTACTTTGATCTACCATTTCACTGCCATTGCAAATGCATCAAATGAATCTGTCCAGCTTCAGCTTTAGCTAATTTTCTCATTCGCCCGCCTTTTGTCAGCATTGTTTATATTCATTTGCTCTTTTTGCACGACAGCTGAGGGCTCAAATAGCTGGTTGCCAGATACCAGCTTCCAAAGTTTGTCTCCTTTCCCTCCCACAACCTCTCCCTCACCCAAAAGCGGCCACCAATTGAATCCCGGGACACCATTAATCGCAATCACAAACGAGCCAACGCGACGTTCTAATAATTTTTCATTTTGCGCAGCTCAAATGTATTTTTCATCGGCTAAGACGAACAAAACGATGGAACGATACGTATATACATAAATATACATATATAAATATATATATATAACATTTATATATATATATGGCGTATTTGCCTTGTAGTTGTAGCCAATATTTAACGGATGAACTCCCCCGGGCATGCCAAGGCTGATCAAGAATATATATACTCTATGGGATCAGACGTCGCCACTTCACCTAAAAGAATTGGAAACGAAGTGTCTGAGAATATAAAGCCAAAATCTAAATAATATATCAAATTGCTCGAGCTTCATTATTTGGCCTTTACTAAGGAATATCTGCTCTATAGTATTTTTGGTAATAGTATTTTATGAATTTCACCCTCACAAAAATTGATTAAATTAAGTGCAAGATAGTTGAAATCCAAATAGTTGAGATTTTTATTTAATTGTTGAGTGAGGGCAGCGCAAATGATTTTTAACACAATTTTTATGACGTCGCCAAGCAAATCTTGGCCAGTGAAATATGAAAGCAAATTCTGAATAGCAAAACTGTCATAAGTGAGAAACGTACGAAAATATTTTCAAGGTTTTTTTTATTGATTTTGTCTATGGGCACATTCGGTTGAGCTGCCCAAATGACAGAATGGCGACATTGAAAGCGATTCGCTCTGCTAAACATTAGCGGCTCATCGCTCCTCACCACCTAATCACCTAATCACCTGTCCCCAGCACCATATCCATCCCAATTCCCATCCCCACCACTATTGCCCATTCCCATTTCCATTTCCATTCCCAGTGCCAATTGTCCGTTGTCCATTGCCCATTGCCCATTGCCCATTGCCCATTGCCCATTGCCCATTTACATAGGCTATTGCCATTCAAAATCGGATACTCATTCACCATTTCCATTCGGATTTGTCCGTTCCGCCAAGCTTCAAAGGCGGGCATCAAAATCAAAATTAATTACATTTGAATTGAAATTACGTTTGAAGTTTTGTGATCTGTCCATTTTTGGGCCAATGGCTGATGATAATTCGTTATTTGCGTGTGCTTTTGCTCATTTCTGACAAAACGGACGGACAGACAGGCATACAGACAGGGCCTGGGTAGATCATTTTGGATGTTTATGCTGATCAAGAATATATATACTTTATGCGGTCGGAGACGCTTCCCTCTACCTGTTACATCATTTTGTCAGTTACCAGGAGTAATAGATTTTCCAAGAGTATGTAAGTAGAGGCTGATCTTCAACAGATATTGCCAGATCTGTGCGACTGCTTAACTGGCATGTGCAGATAGTCTACAACACTGGCACATCGCATTAGTGCCGAAAATAGGTGTTCGTCAAAGGAATTGCATCGAAAACTATGAAATTCAAAACAAAGTGCGATGGCCAACATAAACCTAGGCTGCAGCCGTGGGTCAAGCAGAATGCGGTAGATGGAAAGTGGGGCAGGTCACTGGCAAAGCCGACGTCATTTGCAGAGGCATTTCCTCACTCATGCACAAGCCATGAGAGTCGCCTGCACGCAACGATAAAGCGCTCAACTAAACAGGGGTTCCACCTTTCAATGATAAAGTACTAAAAAATAAAAAATTAAAAAACTATGGGCTAGTCAAAAACAGTGACTCAAATTGCGGACCCAACAGCCGCAGGCGACAAACTCCACACCCAACAAGGCGAGACAAAATGGACGTACACACACACAAACATACACACACATACATACTCACACTCACACATATATCGAACAGTGGACATGGAATGGACATGGCATGTTGTCGAGAAGCGCTTTGACACCCTAAACGCTGACAATTGACATGCAAATCCAGGCAACAACCTGCAATTTTACTGGCTAATATTAGCAGTAACCAAGCAATAGCAACAAATAGTGAAGGGCGCAACTTAGTCGCCTTGCAGCAGAGATATTATCTTTGATTATTTGTATACACTGAACCCATTAAAAATGGTTGACCGACTCTAATGATTTTGTGCAAAAGTATGTAACAGGCAGAAAAAAGCATCCTCGACCTCATAAAGTATGTATATTCCTGATCAGGATCTCAGAGAGGATAAGAAGCACCCGAGTTATAGTCCAAATCTGATTCCCATATTTTTTTTATCAGCTGGGTTCCGGGTATATCATAGTCGAATTCACTTGATTGCTGCGCTTTCACTTGTTTTTTATGATTAATTTTATACCCTTAAGCCGTTAAAACTTAGTATTATAAAGTTGCGCAAAACCATATAATGTGTGGATTATACATTATACATTATATTATACTTGATCAGCATCAACAGCCGATTGTCCCTTCGTTCGTTTGTCTGTCGAATGCAGAGACTATGAGATCTACAATGTGGAAGTTAATCTCATATAACATACGTCGATCAATTTTATGTCATTTTATCGATAACTTCCTCCATGAATACATGGATAAATACATATTAAGGTATCAAAGACATGTACGACTTTTAATTGATAAAGACTTGGGTACAGGGTATCGAATAGTCGAGTTCACTCTGATAGCGCATTTTCTCTTGTTTTTATTCAGTTTTTGATCTGAAACTGATAAGAATTTAATTACAATGCATACAAAATAAAAAAGTACACGAGATATTAAGCACGCACACACACAAATACACACAAATACACACAAATACACACAAATACACACAAATACACACAAACACACACAAACACACACATACACACACCTAACAGACACCGCAGAACAGAACACGCACAGACACGCCCCAGCATGCTGAATCTGAATAGTTATGGGTGATAGGAAAGCCAAGCAAAAGCCAAACGAATTTGTAATACGCTTGCAGCTAAATGTGGCAATATGAATAAATAATGAAAATGCGTATTCGCAGTGTGTTCATTTAAGTGAAATCATAAAGTTGCATACAGGAAAAAATGATTTCAATTTGAATATGCAAAATTCTACAGCATGAAAGGAATGATTTGGTTATAATCCCATTGAGATTGAAGAAATATATACTGCTTGAACTGTTGCTGATTTAGCTGGATTCCAAGTAAATGAACAACTAATAATAATTCAATAATTTGATGTCGGATGCAGACCATATTCGCGATTCTTTCTCTTCTGCTCACCCGCAAGTTTCAAGCCAAAGTTGATATGCAGTACACAGTTGCCTGTATGCGCAGCTATGATACACACATGTGTGTGCACACACACACAATGCTTGTACGTAGCACGCTGCAGTTGTGCGTTGTGCTTATAGGTTTGTGTGTGTACCTTTAGGCGCCATAATGATAGCCAGAGCCACAGTCATTGGCAGTGTCACAGTCACAGTCACAGTCACAGGCCAAGTTGGCATCGCAGTCGCCGTCGCTGTTGAAGCGGGTGAGATAGCGAAAAGTATGCGACAATGTGGGCCAATACGCCCAGCTGCTCTGAACTAAAAACTAAGGCGTGGCCACCATCAAAATCAGAGCAGGGCAGAGCAAATACAAAATCAAATGTGCAATGATGTCAACTGAAATAGAGTGAAATGAAATCGTAGCCGCTGAATTACGTTCTGATGTGGCCATGTTCATATCTTATTTGAATTGTGACAGCGACAATAACAACAACAACAACAATAGTTGCAGTAGCAGCAGCAGCAGCAGCGGCAGCACAAACAACAACAGCAAAAGCAACTACAGAAGAAACAACAGAAGCTCTGCTTGCGTGGCGACGCCAGCCTCGACGTCGCTGCTAAGCATGGAGCGTTTACTACATGCGGTACCGGAGGAATTCCAAACGGACGATGAGTTCGAGGAGGAGGAAGTCAACGCCAGCAGCAGCAGCAGCACCAGCAGCAGCAGCAACAGAACGTCAGCATCGAGTCAGCAGAATGAACTTATGGCCGCAACACTCGCATCCTACGGCATTATAGATACTGGTGCGGTAACGGTTTCGAGTTCGGGTTCGGGTTCCGGTTCGGGTACAGGAACGGGTACTGTACGTCGCTTCCGACGCTCTTCGATTGGCATGCAACGAAAATCCGCGTTCCGCCAAAGGAAGCTTGACTCGTTGGGGGCATGGCGACGAAAGAGGTGAGTCGACTGTTGCTTCAGGCGCTGCGCTCCAGGGAACCATTGGAAGAACTCGCTGGCGGTTAGCTACTGCCAAACTTGTTGTGCTTACTCCTCGAGTGCAATAATGGATAACAATCACTCATTAAAACTTATTTTGACATTCACCTACCCACGAACAACTTATAAAGTACAACTGAAATGCTTACTTTATCTCTTGGGTACAGTGTAGCGCCAGAGAATTGTACACTTAATTTGAGTACAACCATAAGTTTAAATTGCAAATGAATGCACTCATCTACCACATACATAAATACATAAATATATGATCTAAAAACTGCCAGCCGATTTTCTAAATAAATTGGACTACCTACAGTAAATGCTAAATGATCGCTTTATTGTGATTTTAGGCATACAAATCTGTAAATTATTTTTCAGTTTTAATTAATTAATTTATTATAAAGGGTTACTTTCGCTTTCCAAATATCCAATGATAAACACAATTGATTTACTTGACAAATAATAAATGTATAACAACCAGTTTCAAAAACATTTATGGGGATTATACTCCACCGAACACTTAACCTAATACGTTGGTGTGTTAATTAATTACGGACAAGTTTCTCGATGAAACAATTCGCTTACATGCTTATTAATCCTACTCAATAATTCAACTCATATAAACGCCTCCCTCTTTTGCTCTCTCCACATGATAAACAGACGCACGGCATCGACAAGCAATCCTCGTAGACCGATACGCATTGTGCCGGATTGGACGGAAAATGCGGTGCAGGGTGAGCATTACTGGAAGCCCACCTCGGCCTCGGGCGATCTCTGCTGCCTCAACGAGGAGTGCATTGTAAGTTCCACACACAAACAGTTGGCGACTTGCCATTGCAATACTGGACTGAGTTTTTGGCGTTTTACTTCTAATTCAATTACTGCGCCCAGAACAGGAAGCAAAAAGAGCAGCTAAACAGAATAAAACTTCATGTAATCGTGTAATTTATTTATTGCGTGCTTGTCCAACATGCAAAAGTATATGCGTATATATGTATATATATATATATATTATTTCATATATAAATTGTTGCTTTTGCACGCACGAACTTCATATACATCAGGACTGGTAAACGGTTGCTTGTTTGCGTTTTTATTATTGCTTCAGCAATAAACTCAGAAGTTTGCTGTCGAAAGTTACAAGTAGATTGTCATTAGGTGACAGAAAGGTAAAGTTTTTGTTCAAGCAGCAGCGGGTGATTTAATGAAAGTACAAATGTTGATTATCTGCATGTGTGGCAAAATGTCACGACAACGTTTTGATAAATTATATTGCATAGAGAATATAAACGAGAAAGTTCTGCAGTAGAGTGTCCAAATTAAGCATTTGTTACCTTTAAAATTAGGCTCGGGCTAGTTTAATGCCACGCCTCTGGAGTCCATCTGGTTAATTGAGCCTTCAAGATAAGAATAGCGTCACATTTAAGTAATTTATTTAGGCCTTCAGCTTATTATTAGTAAATCATTTGTCTCAGCAACAAAACCTAATCTGAGCGAAAATGTTTGTGTTTAGTTTGGCTTTCATCTTTGGGATTTAAGTTGCTATATATATATGATTTTGATATGTTTAAATGTAAATAGAAAAATGGAAAGATAAAAACAGTGTGCAAATTCGGGTTAGTAAAGCTGGCAGTTATCATAACAAAAATTAAGCTGGATTTAAGTTGAAGGCAATGCAAACACGATGAACGCTCTTCAAATTTAACTGTGGCCACTTTCAACTATTATCTTAACATTGACAGATTGACTGGCGGGCAATTTCAGATACAATTAATTGCAAAAGTTTATTTTAAGGACAGGCAACTACGAGTAGAAAGGTGCTCAGTGAATCAATATGGACAGCCAGTTGGCAGCTAGCCATCAGTTCAAGTAGCCAGTTAGTCGATCGGGAGGAACAAAAAGTGCAAAGGTGTTTCTAAAGCACATCATCTTAATTTTGATTTTGCAGAAGAGCGGACAACGGATGAAGTGCTCGGCTTGTCAGCTGATTGCACACCAGAATTGCATTCCAATTGTGAATGAGAAGACTCAACTAGCGTGTAAGCCAACATATCGGGATGTTGGGATCCGTCAGTATCGGGAGCAGACAACCACCCACCATCATTGGGTGCACCGCAAGATGGAGAAGGGGAAGTGCAAGCAGTGCAACAAGGCTGTGCAGAGCAAGCTCTTTGGATCGAAGGAGATTGTCGCTCTATCGTGTGCCTGGTGCCAGGAGGTTTATCACAACAAGGAGTCGTGCTTCAATCAGGCCAAGATTGGCGAGGAATGCCGCCTGGGTGAGTTTCAGCCATTGTCATTATCGATGCGCAAACAGCACAGCACAGACCGGCCTCCAGCCACCAAGCCTGTCTGTCAGTCAGTCAGCCAGTCTGCCAGTCAGCCAGTCCATTGTACCTTTTCCATTCTGCGTTCTCCATTGTGCTCCTTGATTAATTACGTGACGAGCATGCAAATAAATTGCGGACCGTTAACTCAATTAAAATTTGTGCATTAAAATAGCGCCTCACTCGGCCGGCCAACCCGTCCACCCCTTTAGACCTGTTAACCCTTTCAGATACATTTATCCAAAACGTAGCCAGTGACACACCCCTCGCCCTTTTGTCGCTGTGCCGCACTCGTAATGTCTCATTGTCTTTATTTGCCACAGCCACTCGATTCCTTCTGCCACACCGAAACCAAAGAGTATTTACACTATTTTCAAAAACAAAAGCAACAATTTTAATTATTATTAAGAAATTAATCATTGGGTTTAATCTATGTAAGTCAGGTGAAAAATATGCCCTTTTTTAAACATCACAGTTTCGAGCCGACACACAATTTACGTTGTTTGTTTTGGGGTTTTTCCTCTAGATATATTGTACATGATTCTTCTATCATAAGAATTTGTTAACCCAATGAGTATTTCCCCATTGTTAATATTCTTTCCGGTTTTGTTTTGTCTTGTCTACTTGACTCGTTTATCTTTGCTTTTGGGTCAAGTTTTTAGGTCATTAACATTTATTTCGCGGAATTGACAATTTGTCAAAGTCTTGGTTCCGGCACTAAGTCAACAGATGAGCCGATAGGATGATTTTTTGGAAAACCTTTGACTCCCTCTTTTTGCTTTCTTTACATTTTTGCTGTTTTGCGACGGGTTATGTAATTAAAATGGAAGTCCAACGCACCAACAAAAGGATCCTCAAAATAAGCACTGTTTGCTTTGGCCGTGAAATTGCCTGCAGAGTACTCAATTGATTGCAATAGTAGCAAAAGCATATTTCATTGGCATTGGTCGATTGGCAATTCAAAGTTTTATCTTACACCAAGTTGAATGTCCGCAATACTGGAATTGCCATAGAAAATTTACTTATTTCAATGTTATTCACTTAATTACTCTCATTTCGAATAAGTGGTTGGTTATCAATTGGAATTAGTGTAATAACTATACAGAGAATAAATTTCAGCAAAGTCCCAAGCACAACTACAATGTCTGCAATGTTTGGTGCAGCTGACACAATCAATTGTTGCACAAGCTGGAAATCTTGCAGCCGAGTTGCACTTAGAGCTTATCTTTTAAGAGGTGCTCTCGAGCAGTTAATATTTAAATTTCAAAACTTTGTAAGTGCCAGAAGTACTTGCTTCCAACCACAGTGGCCGTGTCTGCTACAAAAGTAGAGTCCCGAAAACCAAAACAATTGGCCAGGGCCAACTCTGTAAAGTCTGTTGAGAAGCAGAGGAGAGAGGGTGGCCTGTGTGCATAGTTTATCCATGCTGGACCGAATGGACTTGGCTGTAAATGTGTCTCAATGAGCGTCTTGTTAACACATCCTCCAGTATCGCATTACACGCGCATTGTGTGAGAGCCCACAGTGCCAGAGATACCATGAAGATACCACAAGACAGCAAAATAAGGAGCAATAGAGAATTACTGGCTGTCATCCGTGTGGCCTAGAGCATTCCGAAAAGCCACCCTGGAATTCGTCTACCCCTGCTCTGCTGCCCGACAATTGCAATGCGTAGCCCTACTTTATCAGCTTGTCTTCTTCAACCATTGTTTTCGCACTGCTTTGCAACTCCAACTACCTGCTGTCCTTCTCTCTCTCTCTCTCTCTCTCTCTCTCTCTGTCTGTCTGCCTGTCTTTCTTTGCCCGTCTATGTCACTTTTTTCTTTCAGCCATCCTGTCCACGCTGCGTTCCCACGTGCCTCTCTCTCCCGCTTGCTGCTGTTGTGGTATTCATAATTGCGTCTTGACTTGGTCCTTGGTATGTCAATTGTGTGGCTTCATCTAAATTTCTTTTGTTTGCCAGTGGCTCGTGACTGACTTTTGGCATATTTTCTATGCTATTTACTTGTCTTTGTTGTGCCTACTGCTGCCTGAAAGGTGGCAAATGGAATTTTCTGGTTAGTCCTGCTATCGAGCAGCTCTCAATTAGCCGGACACGAAACACGTTGGTCAGTTGGCAATGTTGACGCGCATCTTAATGCAAACGACCACAAAACATCGTCGTCTGCCTTCTTTGCATTCAGTCTCTGTATCTAATATATGTACGTGCTTGCAGGCAACTATGCGCCCATCATTGTGCCACCATCGTGGATTGTGAAGCTGCCGAACAAGGGCAACTTCAAGTCCTCAATTCGTGTGAGCAACAAGAATAGCACAGCGGGTGGTGCTGCCGGTGTTGTTGGTGGCGGCGCTGGCGGCAAGAGCAAGAAGACGCAGAAGCGCAAGGGAAAGGATGATAAAAAGGAGCCGCGCTGCTTCATTGTGAAGCCCATTCCATCACCGGACGTTATACCGGTCATTGTCTTTATTAATCCCAAATCCGGTGGCAATCAGGGCGTCAAGCTGCTTGGCAAGTTCCAGCAATTGCTTAATCCTCGTCAGGTATTCGATCTGACGCAGGGTGGTCCCAAAATGGGGTAAGTATTGCTATCCCATAACCAATATTCCCTCGTTTTGAACTATTTTTTTTTTTGTAAGGTTATATTTAAGAATCCAAGAAGATTATTTAATTAAGCTACAACATTATACACTTAGAAAATGTATACATTTTTTCAGTTTGTAGTAGAGAACAAGCTCATTAGCTCAGAAAACTTGAAAGCAAAAAACAAAAAAAAAAAACTACTTAAGAAACAATCAATATCATAAATATCACTTTATCCTAATTAATTCCAGTTTATAAGCAGACCACACTCTGACAGTCTAACCAATAAACGGAATAGAAATAAAATCAAGAAAAAATGCTTTTCATAGAGGATGATGATTGATGCCCAAATGTTTGGGGCATAGTAATATTAATTCAAATCAAATATAAATGAATGAGTAGCAAAAACTAAGAATTTAATAGAAATGCGCTGGAAGTGGAATAGTCCTGTTATTTATCAAATTATTGTCTCTCTCTCTCTCTCTCTCTCACACACACTTTCACTGATTTTATGTGTTTTTCGCCTCGACGTGCAGATTGGAAATGTTCCGCAAGGCTCCAAATCTGCGGGTGTTGGCCTGCGGCGGTGATGGCACGGTCGGTTGGGTGCTCTCCGTCCTGGATCAGATTCATCCGCCATTGCAGCCGGTGCCGGCGGTTGGCGTGTTGCCACTGGGCACCGGCAATGATCTCGCCCGATCGCTCGGTTGGGGTGGCGTAAGTGAATTAACCAAACAAAACTATTTTGATGTGAGACAACTAATTTGCGTGCGATTCACTATAATTTCGCAGGGCTATACCGATGAACCCGTTGGAAAGGTGCTGCGCGAGATCGGAATGTCGCAGTGCGTGCTGATGGATCGCTTTCGTGTAAGGGTGACGCCCAATGATGACGTGTGCGACGATCACATTGATCGCAGCAGGCCGAACGTTCCGTTGAATGTGATTAACAATTACTTCAGCTTTGGCGTAGATGCGCACATTGCGCTGGAGTTCCATGAGGCGCGCGAAGCTCATCCGGAGCGCTTCAATTCGCGACTGCGCAACAAGATGTATTACGGCCAGATGGGCGGTAAGGATCTCATCCTGCGCCAGTATCGCAATCTTTCTCAGTGGGTGACTCTCGAATGCGATGGCCAGGACTACACTGGCAAGCTGCGCGAAGCCGGCTGCCATGCCGTCCTCTTTCTCAACATACCCAGGTGAGCTAGCGCTGTTAACTACCCCACCCACTCAAATTTACCAATTCTCACCAAAAACACTTGCAGCTATGGGGGCGGCACACATCCGTGGAACGACTCGCACGGCCCGACGAAGCCGACTATCGAAGATGGCCTCATGGAAGTGGTTGGCATGACAACCTATCAGTTGCCAATGCTGCAGGCAGGCATGCACGGCACCTGCATCTGCCAATGCCGCAAGGCACGGATCATTACCAATCGTACCATTCCCATGCAGGTCGATGGGGAGGCCTGTCGCGTCAAACCATCCATTATTGAGATCGAGATACTCAACCAGGCGCTTATGTTGTCCAAGCGTAAGCAAGGACGCGGTGATGTCCAGTAAGTATGCCTTTCAAATGGACTTCTCCCTAGGCCTGAGCGGTACAACATCCACAGATTAAGTGCTGAAAATTCATCCACGTTTGGTCAGAAATTTGGAGTACAAATTTTTCCACTTTTAGAATGAAAAGGAAATGGAAGCCAAGCGTGTTTATTGAAAGATGCTTACGTAAAAAGTCTTAGAGCTAGCTTAATTTACAGATACATATATCGGAACTCTGTTGACCCTTATAGCTTTCGCCACTTAACCTTCCACTATTTTAATATTTTATATTTATCTCTTGTGCACAGTGTCAATCCGCTGGAGAAACTACAACTGCAAATTCTAAGAATTACAATGCAGCAATACGAACAATACCACTATGATAAGGAGATGTTGCGCCGGCTGGCCAACAGGCTGGGACCGATTGACATCGAGTCTCAGTGCGATCTGGAGCATGTGCGTCACATGCTGAACGCCAAGTTTGAGGAGTCAATAACCTATCCAAAAGTATCCCAGGAATGGTGCTTCATTGACGGTAAGTTGTGACCGTTGCAGGTGCCCACTTTACAAAACCACATTTAACTTGTTGCCACCACTCAATTGCAGCATGCACCGCTGAGCACTATTTCCGCATCGATCGAGCCCAGGAGCACTTGCATTACATTTGCGACATCGCCATCGATGAACTGTATATACTTGATCATGAGCAAGCCACCATGCCGCAGACACCGGATCAGGAGCGCTCGTTTGCCGCGTTCTCGCAGCGGCAGGCGCAGACCGAGCGGAGGCAGCTGAATCAGGCCCAGGGCCGCAGCAACGGCAGCACGGGTAGGCTACTGTTAGCCAGCTGTTGGCAACGCTCGGCGCAATCATTGTCGCCGCCAACAGAGCTGCCGCTGCAACAGCAGTTGCAGCTTTACCAGCAGCAGGTCGCTCAGCAGCAGCCGTACTTAGATAGGCGCATGTTTTGTCACCTGCATTATCGCAAGAAGCGTTTCGAGCTTTGAGCCATACTGGGTCCACCAACCAGCCAATCCCACTCCACCCTCAGACTTCCAAACTATTCACTAAGCAGCCCAATCTCAAAGTTTGTCCACGTTGTTTGTGTGTTTCGGCTTGCGTTACGCGATTGGCATTTTGCTTTGTGTCTTTTTTGCATAAATAGGCAATAAGTGACACACACACAGACACACACACACACACAGACACACACACACACACACACACACACACACACACACACAGACAGAAACCTAATTGCTCACGTTGTGATGGGAGCGAATACAGCTTAGTCCTTGCCACGCCCACATGTAAGTAACGCATTAAATATGAGTATTTTATATATTTGGTATATAATCGACGCTTACGTTAACAGTTACGCGTAACAGCGACAAGGACTAAACCGTATTCCGTTCTCGTCCAAAAAACCCCCCAACACAAAAAAAAAAAAAAACAAAAAAAAAAACAACAAACCAATCAATCAATCAGACAATCAGTCCGCCAATCAACCAAAACTCAAATCCAAACAACACACAAAATTCAAACCACATAGTTGTTAAAGTGCAAGCGACGGGTAGGTTTTCCTCAGTAGATAATTAACAGATTAGCTTGAAAGCGTTTATTGTTTTATATTTGCTTCTTTTCGTTGGATTGTTCGTTATGCATACTTATTGTAAGAACTTTTGCGAATGGCGTACTAACAATTTGTAAATCTCTCTTTAAATTCAATATACCAACAAACACACACACACACACACACACACACACATACTCGCACACGAATCTCATACAAAGATGAGGACTTGCAAATTGGCTCCAAGCCCATTAAAGTGTTGAAGTGGAAGAGGTAAAATCAAGCGATTGCTTTATCCACAACAATCACCAAACTCATTTTGCCCTCGCATCGCAGAACTCCGCCGACTCCATTCCAGCAAATTGAGTGAGACGAAGATAGAAAGAAGCTCAAAAGCCGTTTGAAATGTCGTTAAATATAAATATGTTCTATGAACAATCTGGCAGCGCTATCTTCGCTTTCGGCTCCTCTCTCTATTTCTTTCTCTGTCTCTCTCTCTCTCACTCCCTCTTTCTCTTTGTGTGGCTTTTTAAAAGCTCACCTAACTGCCAATGACCTGCTTGAACACTTGACGCTTATCTCACAAAATACCCAATATCTCTTTACT
The DNA here is from genome assembly GCA_035041535.1 of Drosophila cognata. Classification (NCBI taxonomy): domain Eukaryota; kingdom Metazoa; phylum Arthropoda; class Insecta; order Diptera; family Drosophilidae; genus Drosophila; species Drosophila cognata. The sequence continues at coordinate 2,746,916 of JAWNLC010000831.1, forward strand.
CTTTCACCTAGTCTATCTTACACTGAGTTTCTCTTTTCTCTTCTTGCTGTCTCTCTTTTGTTTTTTGTTAACTATTCGTTTTTTCTGTTAATTAATATTGAATATGTTCTTCTGATGTTGATTAATGCACGCAGCAACAAAGATCGCTTATTCAGTTTTAACGAAGATGTTTTTGGTTGCGGATTCAGGTACTCTGTATTATAGTCTTTAAACTATCTCTACTATTTTTTATATTTCTCTCTATCTCTATATATTTCTCTTTCAATCTCTTACTTACACACTCTGCATCTAGAGATCTTCTCATACCAAATATATAAGACATTTGGAACTGATGCCCTAATTTTTTCTTTTATTTTTCTCTACTATTCTATTCACACACACACACACAAACACACACAAACACACACACCTACACACACACCTACACACACACATACACACACACACACACATTTGTGCATAACTTCCTACAAATAATAGCCCTATACTGGAGCAAACTTCCGATGCCGTACTACTAGCGGCTCAAGGCGGCGATTTAACTACGGTAGCTTTCAATTATTCGTTTCTGTTACCCTTATAAAATAGTTGTTGTCCTTCGTAGTTGTCGACAAATGGTGCTAGCTCTCTGTTGCTGTTTTATGTGGTCTGCTTATGTGGCGATATGTTTCACTCTCAATCTCTAAAAATGTCCGATGTGTCTCTCTATTCCAGTTCCGTGCTCTTCACGCACAGGGTAATTCATTACAGTCAGTCAACAAGAACGGGCAGACTGCACTGCACTTTGCCTGCAAGTACAACCATAAGAACATTGTCAAATATATCATCTCATGTACTACACGACGCGTTATCAACATGGCGGACAAGGAGCGGTGAGTAAACAAGAAAATTAACATTAATATTTATAATTTGAAATTTTGGCATTTACTCTATTATCCCTTTGAAAATGGGCCAAAATTGTATATATATTTGTTGAAGAGCCAAGACGATTTAGCCATGTTTGTCTGTCTGTCCGCACGTCTGACGTTCTCTATGCACACGCCGTTCTTAGAAGCTTTAAGTGGCAAAAATGTTGTATAAAAGTAGCTTGGTTACATATAATATAATAGTCCAGCTCTCTCGATTAGAGCTGTCTTACTTGTTGTACATAAGTTGTAAAGCAATAAAATTAATGATAAAATAATTCATTTTGAAGCACTCGATCTGATCCTTCGCCTACTAGGTAGACATTTGTCCACATAGCTACTCCTCTTCTGACTCTAAGGTTTACTGAACTTCTTTTTCTTTCTTACTCTCTTTCTCCTTGCCTTCCCATCTTAGCGGTCAGACGGCCTTGCATATTGCAGCGGAACAAGATTGCCGTGACGTGTGCGTAATGCTGGTGGCTGCTGGCGCCAATTTGGAGGCACGCGACGCCGGTGGCAACACGGCCATGATGGTGGCATTCAACAAGAATGCCAATGAGATAGCAACCTATTTGGAAAGTAAGATGTGTGGCGACGCCAATGCTAACATTGTCACCACCGTTACAACAGCCACCACCACCACCACCATCACCACCGCTCCCACAACCGCCACCATCAAAACCACTACCACAGTCACCACCTCAACCAATCGTACATGGGGCCTTCCGGCTCCTCCATGTAAAGCAAGAAAAGATCATCATTCGTAGAGCGCTAGCTGTGTGCATATTCATTGAACACCAGCTGAAACACGAGATCTAAATCCCAGTGGTTAACATTCTAATGTGCGGAAAATCTTACTCCCTTGCTGCCAACCATTGGAAATTGTGTGCTCTACTTCAATAACTGAACACTGATTGGACGAAACCACCTGATTGACAAAAAAAAAAACCACCTGATTGACAAAAAAAAAACACCTGATTGATCAAAAACTCCCGGAATAACGGAATACTTACAAACTCAAACTGAAAAACACTCAATGCGAATATCAACATTCCAATTCAATTACAAATGCGACATCTGATACATCCGCTGCTTACCCAAGGTCAAGAGCGTTTTGTGCATTCGGAACTGCAAACCAGAATTTAATTGTAAACTAAATAGAAAACTCAGCAAAATATGCGAAGTTAGTTTTAAAAACAAAAATGTTGCCTACATCAAGGCGCGCAAAATTATTATTTTTCATTTTAAACATTGTTTTTTTTTTTTTTTAGATTTCTCTTTATTTTTAGCATAAATATATATACATATATTTTTTGTGTCTACAGCAATTAATGGCAAAATGCATAACTGCATTCTGGAAATATAAATTGAAAATTATTCAAGCTAAAAGTATAAAATTAGTTGTAAAATTAAGCAAGAAACAATTCTCAACACACTTATACGTTGTCTTAGGAATTAAGTGACAATTTATTTATTCGAACTTAGAAGCAACTAACTACAGTTTTTCCTTAATGAAGCACACTCACACACACACACAAACACATCTCTATTCACATACACAATCTGCTCTTAGATTGTGGCGTGTTTTCAAACCTTTTGTTTTTAAAAATTGGCAAACAAAATTAAAAAGATGATTATATTGTGATATCTAAATTTAATTATACTAAAACTTACACACAAAACTACACAACCGACAATTTATTAATATTCTGGACTGGAGCAAAAGCAAAACGGGCCATTGTGGCGTATGATTGATGTATTGATATTAGACAAGACACACGAATAATGAGAAGAAACGACAGAATCCGCAACAGCCACAAGAACAACTACAAAAGCAAACAGTAACAATAATAACCACTACAGCAAAAGCACACATATTCAAAAATATATTATATACTAGTAGCACATACCTATAAGCATAATACAACATGCATACTTTGGAAATTTAAATATGTAGCTGAATAAGTGCAGAAAAAAGAGAAATCAAATTTTTGAAATTTGAAAAATATTAATACATATGCGCAACTCTTGTAAATTGCAAATGAAGCCAAAAGCAGCGAAGCAGCAGCAAAAAAAAGCTTTAGCTGGCAGGCAAGCGTACATATGTATATACAGTAAATATCGTTAACCAATATATGACTATATTAAACATATGCCGAAGAGCACACACACACACACACACACACACATAGAGTCCCATGCGCACACTCTTTTTAAGCTATGCACAACCCAGGAAATGTTTTCCGTGCTTCCAAGTCTTTGGTTCTCTGGCTAAACACCAATTCTTCATCACTACTACTCTTTCTCTCTCTCTCTCTCTCTCTCTCTCTCTCTGTCTCTCTCCCTCACTGTCTGTCTTCATATAAGTATATCTGTATCTCTCCATGTTTTTCAAATTCAATCAAAGACTTTACAGAGACTTAAGCGCCCGTCCTCACCCGCCCAACCCTCAGGCTTTATAGAGCCCAAATACCCTACGAACAAAGCAACAAACAAAAATAAAACCAATAAAAAATATACATATATACATATATTTATATACATATATTCAATTGAGCATATACATATAAGGACTATTGGGAATTTTAAGTGACTTTATTACAAAACTAACAACCGCAATAGCAAAAAAAAAACAACAGAAACAATAACAGTAACAGCAACAAATACAATGAACAACAGGAATATCTGATAATATGCATATATATACATACATATGTATATATACATACATATGTATATATATACAGATTTACATCTATACTATTATACATATACAAATTATATTTACCAATTCGAAAGTGAAGTACACATATACATGAATATTCTGATTAAACTTATAGAACCATAAGCAAACCTAATCTAATCTAAGTTGCAATTGTATAATCTATCTCTATGTCATATGCATGTGTAGATTTGTTGTTTTTTTTTTTTTTTTTTGTTTTTTTTTGTCATTAGGTCATCTTCTAATAGTGCTAAGTTCAGTTGTACAACCGCGCTAAAGTCAATTACGTTTCAAAATTTGCAACACAATTGGTTATAGATATTGTGAAAACTAAAAACAATGAACAAAATTAAATCTCACTATTGAACATAAGGCAACGTAATTAACAAGTTAGCGAGCATAATTAGCGCCTAAGCATACAAAACTTTAACTGCAACTATAAACTCTATTTGTATTTGCATCAAGTAATTCTAATTGGAATTAAAATAGAACTAAGTCTTGGATCGCTGCAAAAACTTTCGCTGCCGCTGGCCAAGAGAGCTCTTGGCTCGAGCATTTCCTTATTGGCTGCCGGCGGCACCGCTAGTTTTTGCCAGAGAGAGGGTAGTATGTTTTGGATTTCATGCAAAATTATATATGGTATGCCCAATGCGATTTCCCAATTGAACGATGTGTGGCAGCGCTTGGGCGCCCAAAGCCTGCCATAAATCGTTCAAATGAGATTCTCACAAGCATTTAATATGGCAATCTAGAGAATTTAGAGAACAGCACAATGCGTTTGCAAGTTGAACACAGAAATAGCTCGAAAAACAAAAAATGAATTTTCCGAAATGTTTGATATAGAATTGATATGTAATTAATGTACTTGCCGCTTTGCTATCCCTAAGTAATCTGATCAGAAGATATTGAAATTGTAGTTTGAGGATTAACTGAAATGAACAAGTGCAATGAGCGACTGAAGAGTTAACAACTAACAGTGCTGACGAGCGTTATCAGTACGTGTAGACAGACACTTTGTAAGTGGGTTAAATATTCACCTGTTCGGAGAACAACCGGGTCCAAGCCAAACTGAGGAATACAAGTATATTTTTGTGCAAATTGTATAAATAACGAAACGAAACAAAGCGAAAGAAGTCAGCACCATATAAGCAAGCAACATATTCTTATTATGACAACATACAATGCCTTGACAACAGAAACACAAACACACATACAAACACACACAAACACACACACACACACACACACACACACACATAGAAACACACGCACATACACACAGAGACACCCATAAAGCCACACACATAACAGCCATACACAACACGCATACAACCTGATGAATGTTTTACATTTAAGCGAAGCAACAGCTAGATAAGTATATAGGAACGGATGTGTATGTGAAAACATATACATATAACAATATAGAAGCTAAATACATCAATATATGTATATATATATATATACATATTTATATGCATATATATATATATTTATATATATATATATTTTTTTTTATGCATATAAGAAAATTGTTGAACAAAATGGAAAACAACATGAAACGCAAGTCTTATGAAACCCTAGTAACTAAGGCAACAAAAATTGTAAAGGAAGCAACTGAAACAGGAACTAGAAAGAAAGAAACCAACAACAACTACCCAACTGATGGGATTGTGAAGAAGGAGAAAATAGTATATATATACTACACTACTATATATGTGTGCATACTTATATACATTCATCTAAAATATGCGTCTAGTGAATACCTTAAACTAATTTTTATTTATTTATTTATGCTTAAAGAAACACACACACTCCCATACACTGAGAGAATAAATATATCTTATTTTCCAAAATAAATGCATGCTTTTAATTTGATTGTCTACGTAATTTGCGAATTAGTCCGTCTTCAATTTAATCCCATTTTAAATTAACAATTTAATTTTTTCACCCTGAATTTTTATTTATTTTCAGCTGTACAAATTCTTTTTCATTGGAATACAACGAATCCAAAGAAAACCATCATTTGTTCCCAAATTATACTTTATTTGCTACAAAAATAATAATCAAAGAAGAAGAAAACCTACGCAAGTCTGAAAGTATTTCTATCGAAGAGTTCTAAACTGCTTAACTGTAAATTGTAAATAAATCAAGATATACTTCAACTTGGCGCTATTTGTTAGAAATGTACATGCTCTACGCAATGTAATATAATATACAGATAAATAATCTAATATATAATACTTATAGCTGTATACATAATATAAATGGTTACAATTTTTTGGTAGTCCCTAAGTACAACATTAACAGACATAAAGCAAAACAAAACTAAGTACGATATGCACTGCAAGCACTGAGGAATTTGATTCAATTTTACTTAAGGAAAATGAAAAGAGAAATTGAAGTAGCATTACAAAATTTAAATTATACCTTTACAATTAAAGATTATAAAATTGAATTTTTGGAACGATTTCGAGAAACTAAACATTTATCATGCAGTTACCGAAAGATAACGAGCAACAGCTAAATAATGCAATAACAACAACAAATGAAAATGGGCAAGTTAAAGAGTCAACATACATACATACATCTTATGTATGTATGTATCATATATAGAACGGATTGGATATGCAGAACGGGTCAACAATAAACGGCCAAATAGCAAGTTACTGGCACACCCACTCACAATCACACACAAAAACACACAAATATACACATATTTAACCTTATCGATGTAGCAAAACTAAAAAAAGAGCTTGATTTAAGCAGATTATCCTTAACTTAAGACACTCGCTCACACATGCACACTTAACTTATCTCAACCGATCAAATCTGGTGCAGTCTTGACTGTCAACTTACCACTTCTTCGAATGAAAAACATTAATAGCAAGAAAAGCAAGAAATAATTCATTTCTTTAAATATGCAAGCTTAACTCTCTCACACACTCACACTCACACACACACACACACACACATACAGACACACACACACACACACACACACACATGAATTGCAGCACACTCGACCTTATCGGCTGTAATTCTGACGCCCCTAACTTGAAATATTATGAGCAACCACATCGACAACAACAACAACAACAACAGCTAGAGCTAACTAACGACTCAAAATTAACCAACTTCAGTAATTAAAGTTCCATTCTTTTGCGCAGATGATAGCTACATTCTCTACATAACACACGTTATCGTCTCCTATTCAAAAATAATGTATGAATATCTGATACACAAAATTTGCAAAAAAATATTATTAATACATTTTCGAATACTCTATTATAAAAGAAATAAACTAAATTTTTTTTGGTATTTCAAGCTCAAAATAAAATGCGTTTTATTGGTCTTTATGGATTGGTTAATAGAATAAGAACTTCCACAGGTTTCCACAATTTATTTAGCAGCTGGCTTGAGGATACCCCCAATTCGAGAGATTTCGACTAGAGTATTCTTCCCAGTCCTGTTTTTTAATTCATTTAATTCATTGACATTGAATTAGCATCAAATTGCGGTCTACGTGTATATTTAAAAAACGCCAAATTAACGGCCCTGGGACACCCAGCAAACGTACCTTGCCATACTTCGCACACGCGCTCATCTGAACACTTGAATACTTGTGTAACCTTCAACTGGTTGGAGTCTTCGCTAGCACAGTGAGTTTCTTATGATCGATCGGTGCGCTGCTCGTTATAACAAGCACCGAACAGTGGGCATAATGCGCAGATTTCAATGCAAAAACATATTAGCTGTGCCGTTGTCTAATTGGTCCCGAAATAATTACATATTATAATTTGGCATGCATATATAGTTGCATACATTCATTTACAAACATGTAGGTTTGACTTTATGTACAGATAGAAACTTGGCATTATGCTATCGAGTTCTTTGAGCATTTTTTCCTGGTTACTTATGTCTGTTCTGTTCTCTCATGTTCGCTTCTGTTCCTGTTGATCACAATATTCTCCAGCCCTTCCCATTATTAAATTAGGATAATAGCGCTAGTACTTGTTCTCGGATGCTCCAGCAATATTGCTCCCAACCACCATCATCTGCTCAAAGTGCTGTTTAACAGTCCGCTGGTTAATAGTAAAAGTAAATAACGAGTATTGCCATTAGATTTGTAATATATCCTATTTGGACGTCTTCTGGCTCTTAAACTATTTTTTATACAATCTCCTCTGTCGATATTAATTGTAAAAGATAGGTCATATCTATGTATGTAAAGATATTGTAACCGATACGAATATCAGCGACCCACAGGTGTAAGTAATCCATTTCAGAATTGTGAAATTTAAAATAAATCGTCGTGATCGAATGTTAGGCCCTCATGGAGTGCAGCAATTAATATGTGCACATACATATACAATCTAATAGATAAGTACCTTATTTCGCCGCTTTAGGCCAACTAAGATTCATGGGGCTGTTATCAATTCATTAACTGATACGCGAAGCAGCCCCAGAGTAGCCGGTGTTAATGCCCTCATATTATATAGAATGAAGCGTGTTCTTGACATTATCGGAATATGCGTAAGTGATGGCCCTTTAACCGGTGTCTTCGGCAAACACTATAAAAAGAACCAAACAACGGTGTTGTCCAAAAAGAAAACGTTCGAACACCTAAACATGAAGTTCACATTATTCGCTCTGTTTGCGGCAGTCTGCGTGCTCAGTGTAAGTATTTGGCCCACAGCATGAGTGGTACTGGAATTAATGTGTGTCTCGACCAAATAGGCCAATGCCGCCATCTGGCAGCCGAAGACGATGGACCCGGAGACGGGCATGATAGTCGAGGTCAGTGATTTCGCTAGTGTCGATGGCGAGGTCTTTGAGCCGGAAATGTTCAGCATATTTTCGAGCACGTGGTGGACCATTAAAGCTGCTCTACGCACCGTGAAGGGCTTCCACTGCATTATTAATTGGGTACTGGGCATCCAGGCTAGTGCCCTGCACTACAATGCCAATGTCGTGGACTGTGGCGTTGCCGCTGCCAAGGATGTGACCAATTTGATCAATGCCAATATCAAAATCATTAACAGCGCCAACAATATCATCAATCTCCAGACCACCATTTGCGCCAGCACCCATAACTCCACCAATCAGAGCATCAGCAGCAGCTGTGCTGCCAAGACACTGGCCCAGGTCTTCAACCTCTACACACAGGTGAAGAAGGCCATCTCGCTGGCCAAGAAGATACCCCAAACAGGTCCCAATGCTGTCACCTGCGTGAGCAATGCCACAATCAATCTCATCAACTACTACACACAGTTCCCCGCCAACATGAAGGCTTGCTCCAAGCTTACCAGCAAATAACTGCTACTCTTTTCAATTACCAAATATATTTTTAAACATATTAAATGAGCATATCCAATTTTTTTTTTAATTATAAACTGATCTTGGGATTTTAAGGAAGCACATCTTTTAAGGACGTCATTAGCAATCTACCTCACAAGTTTGGTGACTATCTTTCAAATTGTGAGAGATATATACTCTTGTCGTTTTACCTACCAACTATAAGTTTTAAGGTATGTAATTTTTCGTTTATTATCGATAAAACCGATTTATAAAACCAATATTTGCTTAAGCTTTCGGTATCAGGAGGGTTTTAAACAATATCAACTACTTTTAGACTTTAGTTATTGATAAAAACTACACATCTGACAAAGTTCTGTTGGTCTCTTAAGCTAGTTTTTATTGTTGTTGTTAGTTCTATGCACAATATGCTTATGAATACGTAACAAAAATCAACAAAGCTTTTGATATTGTTACTGATATTATTGCGAAATTTATTTAAGTTACGTATTACTATTACTACAGCTTAGTTATAACATTGACTTTTATTACCTTCTCCCATGCTATACCTTTGTCACCCAAAATGAATTGGACTTCCTCAGTTTTAGAGGTATCTTAATGAATCAGGACTATCAGGACTCGACGCCTAATTCGATCGACAATAGGTCGAAAGACCTAAGTTGTGGGATCGAGATAGGCGTAGACGAACATGTAACATTTAAATTATACAATATAACTACACAAATGTGTATTCACTTCACAACCAGTACAGAAATATACAATTTGAATAAAGTTTGACTTAAACCAAAATTAACTCTTTGTACCTCTGACTAAAATGTAGATATCAGCAGATTAATTCCGGTCTGCAAGGGTAAGTTTTCTTTCTGTTTCTGGACAATTGACAAAAGAATATCTTCAGATATTAAGTAATATTACTATTAAATAAAAATTTCACTTTTCAGATTGCAATTTTTGAATATTTATATTTTTTACATTTACATTGCATCAACGCAAGCGTTGATATAGGGCAAGAAATTGTTGAAGGCGTCCTGTACCTTGTCGGTGGCATTACCAAAGCAGGAGCTCGTATCGGTGGGCAATTTGGAGATCTGCTTGAGGGTGGTGTTGATTTTTCTGGCGAGTTTCATAACTGCCTTGATCAGCTGTGCAGTGCACTTCGTAGATGACATTTGGTTGGAATCGGTGTCATCGGTGGAGCACAACTCGCTGTTCAAATGGATAATATCGTTGCAGATGGATATGATGGTCTTGCAGGAGTCGACAATTGCAGCCACATCCTTGGGCACGGCTGTGCCGCAAGCATTAACCGCATCCACGTAGTTGGTGGCAGCGGTCAGAATCGCAGTTACCTCCTTTATGATGCAGTTGACGCCACCCACTGTTTTCACCACCTTCTTGAGCACTGTGCTCACCGATTTGATGAAGCCATACTCCTCGACATCCACATAACCGCCATCCAACTCAGCAATCAAAGTGTCGAGATCTATGTTCTCGAAGTTAATTGGATCGCCAGCAGTTGCCTTGGCCTAAATGATGACAGAGGGTCGTTTCTTGTTATTCTCTGTTTTCTTAACACAATTTGCTAACTTACATTCGTGCTTAGCAGGCAGCTAGCTGCCACGAGCAGCAGGAGGCAGAGTGTAGCAGTTCTCATAATGCTTAACAATCAGAACTTTGGTTTTGGAATGATTGAATCCACCAACAGGCTTCCCTTTTATAACGATTGCCCAATCGCTGTGAAGTACCCGATCGTAAAGTGATTGCTTCCATTTATCTATGGAAATCTGTAACCGTACATACATTTGAGTATATGATTTGGTTTAAACAAATTGATAATCAGCACAAACTTAAAGCACTCCTAAAGCGCCATGACGAAATAATCGGTCCATCTCTGCCAAATTATTGACACTTGACTTTATCGTTATTAAAGTATATATAAGGTCCACAAGTGGGTTAACTGACAGCTCACTGATGTTATTAAATGCTAGTACACTTGTACTGCATGATGTTATCAAATGCTTCTTGACTAAGTGCACTGGTACTTAACTACATCGAATATATCTATAATTCAAATCTGTACTTCGAATGCACTTATGATTTACAGCTTGAAATACAAATAATCAATGAGATCAATTATAATTGAAGTAAGAAATGTAAACTTACAATTGTCTAAGAATGTACGTGATGAAATAAAAAGTGAACATAATATACAAATTTTTAAATATTTTGGTATCCGTGAAATACCAATTCATGTATTGATAAACACAATTAAAGGGTTGAAGCCATAAAGTATGTTGCATGATATTATATAATGGAGATAACCTACAAGCAAAGAGAAAAGTGCTCTTCACATTGTGTTAACGATGCGCTTCTATTTAATTGTATAATTGACTTAAAAATTTAAAAAGAAGAAATCTTGTATTTTTGTTATTGATATATGCTTTATTCTCAATCCTTTAAAAAAAATCAGCTGAATAAATGTTTTACTCCGTTCTTAATATTTATAGTTATATTTTAGTCATATTATTGAGCCAGTATAAAAACAAATAACAATGCAAAAAAAAAATACATATTCTTAAATTACTAATTATTATCAATCGATGTTTTAAATTCAATCTGATAGTTAAGTAAAATCGTAAGTTCATAATAATAATCGATAATCGACACTCGAATAACACCAAAATGGAATTCATTGCAAAAGTTTAGATTATTACGAATATCAATGCAAATCGATTGTGTGTTATTGATTAACAATATTAAGAAAAAATCGTACAGTATTAATGATTTCTATATAGTACATTCATAATATCTTTCTTTTCTTTTATTTCGTTTTTTTTGGGTCTAAAGCTTGCCTTGGATTTTGAGCTGGTCGAAGAGACGCTTGTTTCTCCTCCGGAGCAACAAATCAAAACTAAAGTATCCTTAAATCTATAGACATGCATATATTTAAATGTATTTCACTCGCATATTGAAATATATATATTTTTATAAATTGCACTCTCGTTAAATTTAAGATGTTCGCATTAAAAGGGAAAGACAAAAAAAAAAAAAAAAAAACAAAAGCAAAATGCACTATAAGAGACTTAAACGCAAGGATGCCGAGTTCAGATCAAGCTCAGGCGACTGTTGGTCTTGCGCAGTTGGGCTCGCCAGGGGATGATGTTGTCATTGTCATCCTGTTTCTCCTCACCAGTGTCTTGTGCATCCTGCTGCTGGGGTGGTGGTGGAGGCGGCGACAGCGGTGGCTCACTGTCACCGGCCTTGGATGCTGAGGAGGCATCGCTGTAATTTTCCTTGTTGTTGCCCTGCGGATTGGCCAGTTGCGCCTGCTGTTGGAGGAGCTGCAGCTGCTGGTAATGCTGCTCGACATTGAGGCCACCGGCACAGGTGGCCAGATTAATGTTGTCGATGGACATGGCGCGGTTCTTTAGGCGCCAGGTGTCCGCAACGCGGTTGTTCTCCTCCACCTTGGGCGTGTAGATGGCCGCTCTGCAAAATGGCACAGACAGCGAGCACAGGTCAGAGAGAGGAGGCCGACAACTGTCTAGCTGGGCCACCCAATCACTCATCCAGCCCACTGTAGACCCCCACAGAACCCGTTCACCCAACCCACCCAACACTTACTTCAGCTTGTTCTCAGTTTCTTCGCGACGCGCCAACAAGTCGCGTTTCCATTGCGGTATCTGGGAGAGGCGACGGGATTCCGCCTCGAGGGCCATGCGATCCTCAAAGTCCTTTTTGGCACGCTCAGCCGCCTTCTTAGCCATCATCTGACGCTTCCAGTCGGGTATGGCATTGCCGGCCTGATCCTTTTCTGGTATCTGTAAGTAGATCTTTGACACGCATGACAATCCACATCTCTTCCCCATCCCCCCTCGCCAGATACACAGTTATGAGCGCAGCGGCATCGTGACTCACCTGATCCACATAGTTGTTGGCCGTGAACTGTTTCGTTATCTCCATATAGTGCTCCGAGTCCATCCGATTGGCCATCTGCTGCTCCACCTTCATCTTCTTGATGCCGGGTATGTCTTTAGATATCTTCAGCTCGGCTATCAGATCCGTTTTCAGATACGTATCCGTGCTGGTTGTCAAGCACTGCATGCTCAGACTGCGCGCCGGCATCTGGTACGGCTTTGGCACCTTCTGTGTATCGGTGCGACGCAACTGTAACGCAAAGCGATTAGAAATCAGTTAAGCGATCTCTCTTGCAGTCTAGAATCGATCAATTCTATATGATAACTATGTAAGTAAGCAAAATATACAAAACTTTTCGGCACACGGTATACATAATATATATATATATATATATATATATACATATTCCGATATTGCTGTGACGGTGATACTTGTCATAAAAAAAACAAATACAAAATAAAATACGTGGAGCATCTAATGCCTTTCACTGTCATTTCAATCACAAAACGAACCTGTACGCTGTTCAGATCCTGTATGGATATTGCGGACAGCGGCTGATGCTGCTTGCGTGTGGCCGTATCCTGGCTGTTGGGCGCTGCGGAGCCGTGCGGCTTCTTCGGCTTCTGGGACTTGCTAGTGGCATCGCCGGCCATTGCTGGCAGTAGCATTGGCATTGGTGGCGGCATCATGTGGTGCGGCAATGGTGGCGGTGGCGGTGGCAACGGCGGCTGCTCACCCATGCCCAGCGCATGCGAATGATGCGGATGCTGATGCTGGTGATGATGATGCTGATGCTGATGCTGTTGTTGGGCGATCTGTATCTGCATGTAGTCCTCCGTGTCTGTGGAGCTGTAAGGGGACAATACTTAATTGATGAATACACATCTGAGTGGGTGGCATGGTGTATGTGTGGGTATATGTGTGTGGTGTGTTGTTTTGTGTTTGCTGGGACGTTTTTGTGGTGTGGTGTGCCGGACCTGCACCAGGCGTGTCGTGTGCGCAGTATCATCTTTGGATTGCAACTGAACGGAGCGAGGCGAATTAGTTGGTGAAAAAAATTGGGCTGGCATGCAGCACGCATAAAATTTCATGCACTCTTGAGCCGCTGAGGAAGTGGTTGGCTGGCAAGTGGTGCTGTGTTAATTGCCCCACCGAGTCAGCGAGCCAGCGAGTATGCGCTACATTGTCTGCTGCTTAATTAAGGCAACTGTACTTCTGCCACTTTTGGTGGTAATTACTTATGTTGCCGCCGCACGAGATGTGCAACTAAATTAAAACAACAACAACAACAACTGCAACAAATGCAGTTTGAGTCGAGTGAGAAGTTGGGTGCGAAACTAGCGTGGCTTTCTTAACTTACCGGGCCGAGGATGGACACGAACGCTTATCGCTAATGCTCTTCAGATACTCCGACGGCTTGATGAGATGCGTGACGCCGTCTTGTGATTTGTTGGGAAAACTGGGCGGCACAAACGGCAACACCAGCTGCTTGTTGACCAAATTGGGGCCCCCCGACCGAACGCCAGCGATGCCAGTTGCCCCCTCCCCGGCATAAATTCCGCCATACTGTGACTGCTGCAGCTCATAGTGATCTTCGGCGGATGAACCCACTCCGTAGATGCTCGGTGCGTACAACGATTGCTGCTGCTGCTGGGGCTGCGGCTGTTGATAGTGTAACGGCAGCTGACAGTTGCTGCTGCTGTTACTGATGCTGTTGTTACGCTGCTTGCCGCCCGGCCCCTCCGCATAGCCATAGATGCTGCCCGCCGACTGCTGCTGATGATAGTGCCCCTCCTCATTGTTAGCGGAGCCAACTGCTGCTGCTGCGTCGGTTGACGCGCTTCCATTACTGTTGCTGTTGCCGTTGCCGCTGGCGTTGGCGTTGGCGCTGCCATTGCCATTGAGAAGCTTGGCTTTCTTGTTCGCTGAAATTGAACAAATTTATTTATAAATTTTAAGTCTTGCCTGCGTTAACTACTTATTGTGGGTTAGCAGTTATCCCAGCTCTTTGGTCACGCCAACTTGAGCCACAACAACAACAACAACAGCAAAAACAACACTCAAAACTCATTGCGTATGCAGCGTGCGACGCCTTTCACCAAACTGCTGAATGTCTAATGGATTTCGACTACATCTTAATCAAATGAAGTGGCCCAAAATGCAGTCATAATTGCAATTGCAGCCACTGAACCCGAGCCTTGAATGCAATCGGCGCACAACAGTTACAGGTAAAAGATTCAACCATAAGTTTTCTTAATAATATCAAAATTTGGTCAGATATCAAAATTGTTAGATTAATTGAAAACCGTTGAAACAGAACAAAACAGGCACTGAAGCTCCAATTGTCTTATTTCAATTATAAATTATAACAATTTTAGATAATGCTTGTTAAATTCAGCAATAATAAAAAGTTATTCTTGAGCAAAGAATAATCAGCGCTCAATTTAAGGGTACAAGCTATAGTTTGACGCAGAGCTGAAACATGATACACAACAAAAATGGCAGCAGACATTAATGGATTAGTGGACATCCACTATCGAAGCCAAGTGGTACATATGTTCCTAGTTTCCATTTAATTGGCCACCGCTCTATAGTCCCATGAGCCGCTGCTCCTCCACCTGCTCGTCCAGCGTGATATTATGGATCCTCGGCATTGCAACTTTCACGGCTTTGGAACTCGTTTCGACGACTGGGAAGCAGAACTGGAAAGCTGCTGCTTGAATGTGGCTTCCATTTCGCAGCCAGGTCGTCTTGTCAATTTTCGATGGCATTGTATATGGTCAGAGCAGTCGAAATGAATGGGATCGGGTCTGGCCAGTTTGAGCCATCGAATGAAAAACTAACGTTAATTGACCAACGATATTTGCGATTGCCAACAAATTTATTTATTTTTTTTTTTTCATTTTATCAATTTGTGGAGTAGTCTGACTTGATCTGGATGTTGGGTTTTCTCTGGTTTTGGGGTTGGTTTCATTTGGTTTGACTTAGGATCTGGTTTGTGGCCCGTCAACAGGTTCAATACTTATGGTGAAATTGCGCTTGTAAATTGCATTGTAATGGAGCTTTTGTTATGTCAATGGCAAGTGGAAAGTGAAAAATGCAGTCTGCCTTGACGGGAGGGGACTTAAGGATAATATTTACAAGACACATAAGATCAAAAATATCTAATTTGACTGCTGACTGTAAAACAGATATAATATGATCCGCCATCATATGCTATGTGTATGATCTTTTCATATTTACATATATTATGTATTTGTATTAGTTATACTTTGCACAACAATGCTTGGATTCAATTACAATAATTTGTACACAGGATACACTGGACTATTTAAGTATTGATCGCACTTACACCGAAATATATCGAATCGGTGAAAGCTTAGCGTAAAGTAATTCCGACGCGAATTCTTATGGATCTTCACCGAGC
Source organism: Drosophila cognata (assembly GCA_035041535.1). NCBI lineage: Eukaryota > Metazoa > Arthropoda > Insecta > Diptera > Drosophilidae > Drosophila > Drosophila cognata. The sequence continues at coordinate 2,763,201 of JAWNLC010000831.1, forward strand.
CCGGCATGTTCATTCTATGTAAGCGATTGACACAAGGCACAAGTTCAAATATTAATCACATGCTCAATGTCTGCAAACACCAACCAAAAATATTAGAAACAAATTAAAATCGAAACTTGAACGTGGAGCGTTTGTGGACGATGACGATGTTCACTGGGCGAGCGTCGCTGGTAGCCTGATGCGAGTTCAAGCGATCGCCAAAGTTATTCACCCAAAACGCCAACAGTCACCACAAGAGCAGCCATAACCACAACTACAACAACAACAACAACAACCATAACCACAACAACGTCAGCAACGAGTCTTTGAGTCGTGGAGTCTCCGAGCTGTGGCATCGTAAAGTCTTGTCAATGCCAGTGCGAAAACACGTTCACTTTCAATGGGGAAAAAGTTTCGCGCGGGTGGATTGGCTGCCACATGCCACATGCCTCATGATCCAAGGCCATAATTGGCAGCATTGCGCTGCACCTTAAGCAGAGGCAGGGGAGCACAAGTTGCAGCTCCAATGTAGACAGAGGTGCTTTGCGAAACTGCCAGCCATATGCACTTCCTGCTCGGGATCGAGGCGCTTCTGATCTACAACCTGCCTAGCTAGCTATGTAGAAACCGATAAGTGGCATGGGGCATGTGGCATGTGGCATGTGGAATGGGCTGGCTACCATATTGGGTTTCACTCAATTGAATGCCCATTTACAGTTAGTCGCTTCAATGCATTTACAAACGCATTCAACGACAATGAAATTTGTCCCTTGGTTTATTTTCCCCATGTTGACTCTTTTTCTTTTAGGTGCAACACAACTTCCACTTCTTTGTTGTGCAACATTATTTTTCCGTTTTTCTGTTCAAGCTTTTGCTGGCTGGCTACGTGTGAACGTTTGTTGAGTTTTGTTTGGATGCCTACTTGATTTGTATAACCTGTTATCTGACAGACACCAAGCGAGTGCATATACCATTCACAAATGAATACTGTGAGGCAATGCGAGTCAAATACCTGGCATTCATTGTATTCGCCAGGTTAATACACTCGCTACTCCCTAAACATTTTTTAGGAAGGCGCATTAATATGCCAACGCTTGCCACTTAAAACGAATATAAGTACACACAATCCATACAAAGCTAGCTTCATTTCAGTCCTTTCTAATCGATGGCAACCAATTCTACAGCAACAGGATTATTCGCATAGGCGCTAATTAAGTTAATTTAATAATTATGGTCTATTGGCTTATGTACTCAGTTTTGTTGATGCTTGTGTGTAATCTATCAATTCCGACTGCTCAAGCTGTTTCCGCTTAGATTGCTGTCTGGTTAATTTTAAGCTGTTGGTATTTAAGTGTCAATTTGCCAAATGGGAAACAAAATGTTGTCCAAACTGTTGCGCAGTTTGTTGGCGCTTGGCCAATTGGGCAATTCCAGCTGTTTTGTGCCGCAAATTGATCAATCGAAGTGGCCGGCAACGTGATCATCCCCTGCCATCCCTGCCAACCCACCCAACTCTGGCCAGTGTCAAAGACCCCGTCAGCTGTCAATCAAACAAGAGTTCAAGAGATGATTACACTATGAGAGTGAGCGTTAGGGCAACGCTCTGTTTGTTTACTGACCTAATGAAATCTTAACTATGGAACTAATGTAACCAGCAGCTATGTTACCAGGGCGGCTTTTCGCATTCTTGTGCGAAGTGGTAGCTGCCGTCGACCTGGTGCTGGCCACATCCGGAATTTATATTGCATTCTCACGCAGCGTGTCCGACAGATCGTCAGAAAACTGCTGACTGAATTACTTAGTAGTCATCGAATTGCCAGAGTTAAGATTCTCTGGCAGAGTTTCGCGCTTAATACCCTCGATGCTTTTACTAATGTGAACTTTCATCGAATCGTCTGAATCGCTGCAGTGTGACATGTCTGCTAAATGCGGATTGAAATATTCAGTTGTCATCGAAATGTCTGCGTTGACATTTTCTGGCATCGTGTCGAATAGTTCATGCCACTCGGGCGACATCTGATCTTCCAATGAACCGTCTAAATTGATGCTGGGTGGCATCATTATCTGCGTCATTGATTGAGTGGACCTTAACGGTATCTGAACTTCCATCGAGTCGTCTGAATCGCTATAGAGCATCTGGTCTGCGCAGTGTTCGCGGAAATTCTCATCACTCATGGCGGGCTAATCTTATATGTTGTCGCCCTCGTAATAAAAACTTATTTATTTTATTTTTGTACTTTAAAATATAGAAGTTTGATTGACGCCAAAGCCAACTTAGCCAGTTGAGTGATATGAATTTAATTTCAATTTAGATTTAAATTTAGATTCGTTTGTAACTCGACTCTTTATGTTGACGATTCAACCCCTTCCATTGCAAATGTTTACTCCACATTATATCACAAGGAATTTTTGCTTTACATCCGGACCAGTGAGAACAGTTTAAGATTGAAGCATATGATTTTGTGTAATTGGAATAATATCACAAACGCACTCAAGGTCCGAAAATTCGAAGCTTCATTTGTGGCACATACCTGATATAGTGGACATGGTGCGATTGTGATTGCCCCGCACCAGTTCCGAAGGTCGCAGACTGGGCTCCTCGACCACCTCCAGGCCCGAGTCTGAGTCCACCGTCTCGTGTCCGCCAGCTGAGCCAACAGTTGTTGCTGTCGCCGGTGTTGTTGGTGTCGTGCCAAAGTGATTCTTCATGTATATGTTGTTGCCGTTGGTACTGGAGTGATCGGGATTCAAGTTGTTGCGTTGCACCGCAGCACGCAGCGGCGGTGGCAAAGGCGGCGGCGGAGGCCCATTAACTGCAAGAGACGGTTCAATAGTAAAACCAGAACAATCAATCATGTCAAGAAAACAATGTATATAATAGATTGATTGATTACTTTGCTAGGACTTACCCACGGCTAAATTCTGCATTGGTGGCGCCGATGAGACGCGCTTCAGATTTCTATTGCTCATGTTGTTGCTGGTGTTGGTGTTATTGTTGATTTGATTAATGTTGCTTGCGCTATTGCTGTTGCTGTTGCTGCTAATACCGATGCCATTGTTGCTGATGCTGCTGCTGTTGCTATTGTTGTTGTTGTTATTATTGTTATTGTGCATGGATATGTTAGGATTACTGCTAAGCATGCTGGCATCCGCCAAATTGTTGCGTATCATGGAGTTCTTGTGGGTCTGCTTGGTGCGTTCAGCGACATCCTCGGGCGGGCAGACGCTCTCGTATGTATCGCTTTTGATGCCGCCATTAAGCAGCTGATTCTTCAGATTCTGGCTGAGATTCACATTCTTGCCGCTATAGTTGTCCTTTACAGTTGAATCGTACTTGCTGCTGTGTAGACCAATCATCGAATGCGATTTGTTGCGATTTAACATGCTCATGTTGTTGTTGTTGTTGTTATTGTTGCTGTTGTTGCTGCCATTGCCATTACTGCCGCTGCCGCTTCCACTGCCGCTGTTGTTGTTGTAGTTATTGCGCTTGTTATTCAAATGCTGGGACAGGAGTAAAGAGAGAATATTGCAAGTTTCCAAATTAGAACTGCTCAAAAAACTCAGTTTTATCGATTCTATCTATAGACGGTCGAATAGCAAGATCGACATTGCTCCATTTGCCACCAACACACTCGTCTAAATTCGGTTTCAGCGTATATAAACCATCGAAATCCCTATAGAACTATAGAAACTACTACATCTATAAAATAGTGTAGAGCACAGTTCAAATAGTAATTGTAATTGTTGTGTTTATTGAAGAAATCTATTGATTGGCTGCTACTTACATGATTGCTGTATTGCAGCACCACATCTGTGCTGCGCGTGGAGCTGGCGCTGGCGGAGCGTGAGTGTGAGCCACTGTCGCGAGACCGCGATCTGCCCACAATGTATTTGTTTTGCAATTGCTGCTGTTGCTGCATTTGTTGCTGTTGCTGTTGCTGCATTTGTTGCTGTTGCTGCATTTGCTGCTGTTGCTGCAGCTGCTGGTGATGTTGCTGATGTTGCTGATGTTGCTTGCGGGACTCCTCGCGCACCAAATAAATATCCTCGTAGTCATGATCGCCATTCTGATTGGCGTTGCTGTTGCTTATGTTGCTTATGTTGCTTATGTTGCTTATGTTGCTGCTGATACTCTTTTGTTGCTTATAGCTGATATTGGTACTGCCATTGTTATTATTGTTGTTGCTGCTGCTGCTGTTGTTGTTGTTATTGGTGTTGCCGTTGCTGTTGTTGTTCGCATTGTTTTTGGCAATGCTGCCGCTGCTTATGTTGCTGCTGCTGCCATGCCGATTGAAGCTCTGACTGCGCATCTGATGCGAATGCGAATGCTGATGATGCTTGTGACTGTGACTGTTGCTGTTGCTGTGGTGATGACTGCTGCTCTTTGGAGAGTTAAAGCTGGACGAGATGGAGACGGACTCATCGGATCCGCTGCCAGCGCCACTGGAACTGGAATGGACATCGGCCTGAATGGTCATGATCGCATTGCTATTTACCTTCGACTGCATCGAGTGCAATGGGTGCGGCATCTGGTGCTGCTTCACGCTGCTGCAGTCCGAGTCGACGAACAAATCACGCACCCGATTATAGATGATCTCCTGCGGATCATGCAGAAAGAACGACTCGCCCGAAATGCTACCATTCGGCGACGGTGTCGCATACATTCCACCATTTCGCATTGGGTTCACATACAGCCCATCATTTGGCAGCAGAGCGCCGCCGCCCGTGCTTGTGCCGCCCGCCACACTGCCGCCCGACGCCCCGTTGCAGCCATAAAGCTTCTCCGATGAGCTGCGCAACTGCTGCGAGTACAAAGCGTCGCTGTTTTTGCGCGCTATGCCAACGCCAATGCCGCCAATGCCAACGCCGGCAGCAGCAGCGGCTGCGGTCACAGCGGGCGGATGCAAATAAAATGGCTCCACATCGGAGCTGAGCGTGGATGAGGATTTCGATTTGATGGTGTTACTGCGGCTCGTCTGCTTGCTGGAATTCGTATTAGAGTTGCAGCTGCTACTCAAGTGTTGCAGTTGTTGCTGCTGCTGCTGCTGCTGATGCTGCTGATGTTGCTGCTGTTGTTGATGTTGCTGCTGCTGCTGCTGCTGCTGATGTTGGTGCTGCGACTTGTGACGCTGTGAATTGTTCTTATTGTTGTAATCTACGGTGGTGCCGTGCTGCACCAACACATTGAGACACTGTTGACAAACAAGAGTTTTTCACAGTCAGACAATAACACAATAAAATTGGCCATTTGGCAAGTTGGTCAGCTACTCACCTCCACCTGTTGATTTTCGGCCGCATCATTAATTGGCGATTTGCCATATTTGTCCAGCGACAATTTAGCACCATGGTTGAGCAGCCAGCGCACCACAGACAGATGGCCACGAGAGGCGGCAAAGTGCAGTGGCGTGGCACCATCGCCATCACGTAAATTTGGATCGACGCCCTGATCCTGCACCTGTAAACGCCACACAAACAGGATCGATTATTACGTGCAAAATTATATAATAATAATGAATGTGAATCTTCGCTCTACAATTTAAATCCAAAGACTTTAATTGCAACATGTTAAACCTGTTTTAAGATCGCTTTCTTTCCAAGAGAGTTTATCACATTCCCTGTCAGCGATGGCAAGCACTACAAGCTACATATTAGCAATAAATAAATGTTAAATAAACTAAGTGTATTATGTATTAAGCATTGTGGATTGTGACTTTTATCGATACATGAAAATTAAGTTTATAAAGATCTGCAAGGATCTAATGGGATCTGTTGGCATTGTGGCTAGTCACTGGCTTCGCTGCATGGCTAGCTGAATGTGAACACTTCCCAGGCAAAGTCACCAAGTGCAAACCACTTTCCACACATTAGTGTGTGTTTGTGTGTGTGTGTGTGTCTGTGTGTGCTGCACTGGCAATGCATAACTATTTAGTTCACTTTAGAAAGGTGATTTATAGCAGGCACCCAAAGTCGGCCTGGCAAGACGTGTAGTTTATGTTGTGCTGCTCACGCGAAAACGCTAAAGAGACTGAAAGAGACAGACCACACCCGAAGAGCACAGCATCATTGTAAGCATTGAATGCTAGTGGATATATATATATATATATATAAATATATATATAGAAAGAGAACATTGGACTTGACTCTGGACTTGTGGCAAATGCTGAATCGCTTGATTTCATTGGACATGCGACAAACTCGCAGTTGCAAAGAGCTGTTACTGTTAGATACGCGATGAAATCAGGACAAGAACAGCGTACAGAGATCAGAAGACTCCTAAGCTCCTTGAGGTTGAAACGAGTTCAGTGCTGCTGTTTTTGGCGACCTAATTGTTGATACTTTTCTGTTTGGTTTTTGGCATTTGACAATTGCAAATGTTTACTACAGTTTGGCAAGCGTAAACGAGTGTGGTATGTGTGTGTGTGTATGCGTGTGCTTGGGTGTGTGTGTGTGTGTATGAATGGGCGTACTCACCATCCATTTGAGGCAATCCAAGCAGCCCATTTGTGAAGCGGCATGGATCGGTGCCATGCCGTCGCGTGCGCGCACATACAGTGAACCGCCGGCTTCAAGCACCAGAAACTTGAGCACCTCCAAATGCCCCTCCTGGGCGGCCAGATAAACGGGCGTGACATCATTGTCCATTTGCGTATTGGCGCTGCAAGAATATACAAATATATATATACATATATATATATATATATTTAAACATATATAAAGCATGCATGTAAGGAGCCGATTTTATTAGTAACATTCGGTTGCAGCTTAAGTTTTTGTGTTTTTGTGTGTGCCACAAGGCTAACCAAATCGCCTAATGAGCAAAAAGTCAACACAGCCCGCCCCGTTCCTCTGTGGCCCGTACCACTTGCCACCTTGGCATTTCCCAAGTTGCTGCTGCACGCAAAAAACAAAACAAATAGCTACTAATGACCACCATATAAATATATTGTAGATGTGTACATACGATAGAGATGGATACCAAATTAAAGTATCATCAATGCCAACAAGAAAAGAAAACACAAAACTGAACGACAAGTTGACAGATTGCGTTAGGCTGCCAACTTTCAATGGTTGTCAACAATGCATTGTATTTTATACTCCGATATACTCTGAGGACGCTGTAAAAAGAGTATATTGATTTAGTGCAATGTCCGTCATGCTCGTCTGTTCGTCATTGAATATATCTTCGTTACTGAACTGGGAAATCGTTAACGTGGCGATATACCTCATCGTATGAATCGACATAACCCACATCATTCTCACAGTGCCATCCTATTTGGTAACTGGATTCTCTCAAAGAGAGATTGCAAATCGGGAAACTTTTACAGCTTTTGCGCTGAGTAACCGCTTTCATAGATAAATCAAATTTCAACTTAGAGAACTCATAGGCATGGAATTATCGAAATCTTATTTTGTGGAAAATAAACAGATTTTATATCAAAAAGAATTTCTTCTGTTAAAACAAGAATGATCTTTCCGACAGCCATTAATTGTTTTTCCAAAAAAAATTAAAGTTATGATTATTTTTATGATTATTTTTGACCAATGTTCTTGACTTAATGCACATTCTGTTACATTCAGATCAGTTGGTTCTTTTTTTTAGTTTTAGAGATAAGCGATTTTATAACGGGAATCATCGTGAAGTGAATAAATATTCCTGAAAATATTTCAAATAGCAAATAAATTTCAAAAAAGAAACTCAACTTTCTAGATCGATTTGTAGGAACTTGAAATGCTTAATGAACCTGCTTAAATTTTACTCCGAGGTGCCTCTAAGCCTATACTTTTAAGGTATTTGGTTTTCTGGTAAAAAAAAATGTTAAATTTGAACTATTGCTAAATTAATTACAATTAGAAAGAAATATTTATATTTATACTTTCTTTACAAGTTTTAATAAGCCCCGATGCTTTATATCAAATAGCCAATTAAATTGCCGAGTTGTTAAGTTTATGATAGATGATAATATATGTTAGAATTATATACACATTTAATCCGCTGAAGAAGAAGAAGAAGAAGAAAACAGTCGTATTTTTGTTGGGCTGCCAGCATTGCTGCTGTCTCACCTCACGACGCTGCGTCGATTGTTTTGTTCCTTGCGACCCTGAGCACCCCCAGTGGCCAACATGGGCGCATTCTCATCCCCATTCGAGTCACTGTTGGCGCAAACAGCACTGGACACTTTTCTCTGATGCGCCTCCATCATGCGTTCGATATCGTTCGAGAGATCGCTTAGATGTTCGCTGGGATTGATATCCTCCTGATTGCTGCTGTTGTGTTGCTGATGATTTGAATGGAGTGCGGCTGCTGTGTCTGCCACGTGCTCCGTATCCGGATCAGGGCCGTTGCTGTGGGTGCTGCTGACGCTGCTGCTGCTGTCGCTCCTTTTGTTGTTGTTGCTGTTGCTGTTGCTGCTGCTGAGTATGGCAGTAGTTACGCAGTTCACCTCCGTTGAGATGATGGTGTGTATGTCATTGTTGGATTTGCTCTTCTGCTTGCTGCGGCGGTACGAGGTCAGACTTGTGGTCATGCGGCCCAGCAGGCCCTTCTTAACGTTGATAGTTGAAAAATAGCTACAGAGTTGGATTCCGTGATTTGTTTTTGCAGGGATTGCAGCAGAAAGTGTGCCAGTGTTTTTTGTTTCATACATTATTTGGGTATGGGTGTGTGTGTGTGTGTGTATGTGTGTGTGTGTGTGTAGGTACAAGTGGCTGGAGTGCGGCGTGTTTAGTGCATGGAAGAAACGTTGCGCTGCGAGACGTTGCACGAATAGACAAAATGCGGGAGTAGCAATAGCCGGGATAACTGTGCAGTTGTTGTTGTGCTATTGGAAATGCTCTTTTGGATGCCTTTGCTTACCTACGCGCAGCTCAGTTATACATATGTATTCACCACCTATGTATGGAGTGGTAGTTTGCGACTCTCGATTTCTCGTCGCGTATGTTATAATACGGCAGAATCAACTGGTTTTCGTATCGCTGTTGTTTTGAGTTTTCCCCAATACCGTTACACACACACACACACACAGAGAGGGAGAGACAGAGACAGAAACACACACACAGACACGAAAACAATAAACAAACAAAATTGTAAAAAAAAACAGTTAAAAGAAAAATCACTTGCACATCCATTCATATCGATGTGAATGTATTCATTGTTTTTTGTTGCATCTTCAAATATTTTGACTTATCACTGTTCTCCGCTTCCGTTAATCTGGCTAAGCCTAAGTCTTATCAGTTAGCTTTGTCACATTCGATTGCGCTTTTAGCCGAGCCACTGCAGCTGCAACTGACTCTTAATGTGTCTGCCTTGCGATTGAGCCATCGCCTGCTTGCCCCAGCAAGCTTCTAGCGCATTTTGTTTTCTTTTGTTTTGCTTCTTCCACCAGTTTTTGTTTTCGGGGTGAAATTAGCGTTAAAATGCGCAAAATACAGAGACAGAATAGCGGAAAAACAGACAAACAGAAAAACAACTGCAATGCAGACCAGATCACACGTCAGAAACGCAGACAGAGACGTTTCTCTGCATGTTACGCCCGGACGAAGCAGAGGCCTCGTCTCAGGTCTGCCATAAGCAGCCGCTGGCTATAATGCGCATTTGTTACCATTTGGCCATGTTTTTAGATATGGCACAGTGGCACGAAAGCTAAACAACAACTTGTACAAAGATCTCTTACAATGTTGTCTCGGATCCCACACATAATTAGCAAAAAACAATTATTGGGAACTATTTTTCGGAAGGCCCGTAAATTGTGTGTATATATTTATTATTCGCACGATTTTTTAACTTTAAGTTTTCTTCAATATTAACTAAACTAATATTGTGCAAATTATTTTGGCAAGCAATTTTGGTCTATCTGGCCCCACTGTGCTTTCCCTAATTCATGCTGCCGCCGCTGGCGTAGGCAACCGACTGATCTGCGCAACAACGGACCACTTCATGGATATTGCACACCAGACGCTCGACTCCAGCCTCAGCTTCAGCCTCAGCTGAAGTTTCGAATCCCCGCGTGACTCTCAAGATTGGAGCCAGGCGCTTCAGTTGCTTTCTTCGCTGGCAACTTGGCGACTTGTTACATTTTCCAGCTTTTCGCTACAGCAATGAATTGTAAACCAATTAAAGTTGATTATACTCTGCTAATTGAAGGATGGCAGAGTATATTTGATTTGCGCGATGACTATCTGTCTGACTTGAAACTTGTCTGCGTGAGTTAAAATATTTAGCTCGAGATGCCGCGATCACTGCGAAATCGATAATCTATCGTTAATAATCTTGCTAGTCATCTATTTTTAGCTGGAATCATCTTATTAGAGAAGTAGATTGCTGTCAACCTTTATTTACCACCCAAACCAACCCTAATTGGTCGCTTTCCCACTGTTGCCACAGGTTATTACACTGATATCAGAGTATTACGCAGTCGGTTACGTTCGAATTGATAACACGTTATTTTTCTCTTATTTCTTGCCGCTGACTTTTATGTGTATAATATTTATAGCACACCCCTCAGTATTCACACCTCCTTCCAGCCTCCCCCTCTGCCGCCATCTGCTGTCCGTTTGCCAATCGCGTGTTAATGCGCCTCGGCAGCTTCTTTAGCTACTGTGGCGGCTTCTGCTGCTGCTGCTTCTTCTTCTTCTTCTTCTTCTTCTTCTGCTTTGGCAATGTAGGTGAAAATACAGTAAATAACGAGTACAACTCAAGTAATCCCAATTTTGTTGTGCTCATTTTGTAGTTGCAATTAAATAATTATATTTTTCTTTCATTTGTATCTATTTAATTTTTTCCTATTTTTTTTTTTTTGATATTTTTATAATCGCAATTCGCACAAAGCACAAACGGCAATAAATCTTAACGCAAGTCTAGAAAGAGCGATAATTGTCGAGAGCTGCCGTGTTGCAAAGAAACAAACATGCTTGACAGGCGCCACTGCGAGAATGCCATGAATTGGATCTGCAGAGGTCTCAGGCACTTTTAATTGAGCATTTGCGTGCCACTGTCAAAGTCGCCACCAGGTAGCAGTAGGCAGAATGAAAGTGATGCTCGACACAAATACGCCAACGAACAACAATGCCAATGTGAACACAGAACACACATATTTACGTCGGTGAAAGACGCATTCCAAAAATCAATTAGTCGCCTAATCGAGGTAATAAGCGCGTAACTGCCAGACTGTGTTGTAAGCCAGCAAATGCTTCAATTTGTCTAACTTTCTTTGCCCACACTTTGAGCTAAGAATGTTTTTTACTTATATTGCATTAACTTGTTTAGCCATCTGTTTATTAATGTATCTCTGTTAACGAAGAGTTCTTTCAAAATTCGACTCTCATCAAAGACTGATATATATCATATTTATCTATATTGTTTGTTTCCAACTATTGTCAAAGATCTCAGTATGAACTATTTGACAGTGATTGCAGGTTCTGATTGATTGATTCTCATAGCTCAGTTTACTATAAATTTATCTTCGATTTGTTTATTTTTGTTATTTGTTCGATTTTAGGCCTAGTAAACTAATTGATTTTTCTTATTCAACGTTTTTTTGGTTGTTTTTTTTCGCCGTCTCGAGCGCGTTTGGTTTTTAGTTTGATTCCATGCTAAAAAAAAATTAAACACGCCGCCAATTCTGCCGCCAGCAGACAAAGCTTTTTCACATTTTCATTTTGGTTGTTTGTTTTTTTTTTTAAATTCTATTTTTTCTGTGTTTTGTGCGTAGAAGCTAGCCGTATTTTTCGACACACACCCGCACACACTTGTTGTTGAGATCACCATAAAAAAAAACTGTTCAAATGAATATTAAGGGAAAACAATGCAACAATTGCTGTGTGGATCCAAGTAAGTCTTTGGCTCTTCGTATTTTTGGGGGGCAGATGCTCATCGCTTGGCCAATTGATTATTGAAACTGACGCTGGGGCTACCTTTTCATGGTTGCGGCTTATGAGCGCACAGATTGTTGCTACTGTTTGTTGTTGTTGTTGTTGTTGCTGCTGTTGTTGTTGTAGTTGTGGCTTGCAGTTCTTTGGTACACTGAAACTGTTAATTAATTCGCGTTCCGATTCGTTAACTGCAGTCGAAACACTTTGAAGCGCGAAATTTTGGTTGCTGTTGTTGTTTGTGGACCAACACGGCGCGGCGCAAACTTTCAACGGCATCGAGTGGGCGGGTGGCACGAGAGGCGTGGCCGCACGGCAACGCTACGTCCACGGCAATCGTTGCATTGAGCATAAGCTGCAAATTAACTTTACTCAAGCCACTAAACAACAACAAACAAATTTAAATTCGTCTATGGCCGCATCTCATAATTGTTGTTATTGTTGTTGTTGTGGCTGTTGCTGTTGCTGGTAACGGTTGTACGATCGGTCAGCGCTTGGGCAAACGGTAACAGCGATGCCAATGGAAAACGCAGACGGCGACGGACGACACAGCAGCTGATGCCAGACGAAAGCACCGTTCGCTTCGAGTAACCAAACGCGAATAGAAGACATCGCGGCCAGTGGCCAGCAAAACAACAGCCAGCAACGCCAACAGCAGCACCAGCAGCAGCAGCAGCAGAATCAGCAGCAGCAGCAGCAAAAGCGCCAATACTTGCTACGAGGTAGCAAGAGCAGCAGCAGCGAAAAACGGCAAACGGTGCCCCAAGAAGCTTCGAAACCAGCTCTGCCACAAGCGTTTTGTTGGCCAGAGTCAAAAGCGATGAACAAATGTTTTATATATGATTATTATCCAATGGTTTCTTATGCGCATGCTCTCAGCGTGGGTTATTTGAGAAAATCCTGAGTTTAAGTGGGTGTTTCGGTGACAAACAGTGACAAATATCAGATATCGAAATAATTCACAACTGGCATCGATTGTGTGTTTTTTTGTAAGAAAACCACAAGTATTAATGATAAAACGATATTCCATTCAATACTAACCAATTGTTGCACACTTTAAATGGGTGAAAGAGTTGCGAATAGTATTGAGACTACTTTAATCATGTTAAGGATCGTGAGTTGAAACCAGAGATAGATTTAAGGATTTGTTTGTTCGTTGTCGGAGACCAAACTAACCGATTATTATTTAAATTGTCTATTTGCTTCTTCCATTCTGTTGGGTATTATATTATTTTTAATAAAAAGAAAAGATGCTTGGTTCTTGATTGATAATTTATGCATCAGCTTTCGCAATCTAATTGATGGTGGTAGTTAATATTATTCTTGCTGTTGCTGTTGCTGTTGCTGTTGCAAGCATGTGTGCCGCTGTGTCAGTTGTCATGCCAATTAAACTGGTGTTCTTTATAAAAATGTGTATGCTTCTCAAGATGAGAATCCAAACAGTTGCCGGCTGTTAGCCAGACGACCAGAGCTGACCCGAGCGCAGCTGAGCCTAGAAGATCAGGCCAAACCAGACCAGACCAGACCAGACCAGCTCCGATCAGACCCGACCAGACCAGAGATGGGGCCAAGCAGTTGGATTCCTTGTGCAGTTGCTGCTCCACTTGCAATTGCCAACTAGTTGCAACGGTGCTTTCAACGGCTCCCCCTCTCTCTCTCTCTTTTTCTCTCTCTTTCTTTATATTCTGTCTCTCATTTTGTCTCTCTCTCTCTCACTCTGTCTTTTTCTCTCTCTTAGCGCCAAACTCTTCCTGGCATCTAGTTCGATGGCAAAAGAAACAATCTGGTTAGCTAGAAAACAAGCCAGCTCGCCTTGGACACCATGGAGACTGGAGAAGTGGTTGGAGTTTAATGAATCAACGTTTGTAGCGCGTGCTCTTCTGCGGTATTTAGGTGAGCACTGACCAAAGTTGAGCAAGCAGGTGGGCAGCTGGAAAGCGATGATGATCGGTGCAGCCATGCAGCCAGCCCCGCAATTGCTCCATGTGCTCCACTTCCACTTGCGTCCGATAGCGTCTCGTCCTCTCATCGCTTGCAGCTCCAATTGAGAACTCATCAGTCTTAATTACCGCATTTAATTGCAGCATTCAATCCGTTAATTGCTTGCCAATCGAACAGACGGCGGGGCTCATTAAACGCCTTCGATGACTTGGTAATGCACAGATGAACAGTTTGGTCTGAGGTGCTGATCTCGCTTGATGAGACCCAGCCCACGAATCGGCCAAATGTTGCTGGCTGTCACAAATTTAATGAGTCAAGCGATCGAGACACGGCCACTTGCAAATCATAAGCGTAAACAATAGTTTACGATTGATTGGATTTGATTTTGTTCTTGTTATAGTTTTTGTAATACCCTGTGCGATGTTCCATAGAGATCAATCATCTCAATAATCAGAAAAAAACTAATATCAATTTCCTGATTTGTATTTAAAGTTGGCTAATTGGATTTGACTCTTTGGCTTCTTTTGACTTCTGCAGTTAGCAATTAGTCGGTGTGCAGAATCATTTTATTATTCAACCAATTCAATTTGGAAAGCTTCTGCAGGTAACGGCAAACGGAGAAATGTCAACAGTTGGCAATACGCTAATCAAATGGGGCAAGTGATTGCCATGAAATTGCATTAGCAGGCCGCAAATTACGGCAAAAGTCGACAGCAGCCAGTTAAGTGGAGAGAAGTCGCCAATGTGATCCGATTCCGTTTTGGAGTCGACACCACATGTCGCAATCATTTAAATAAGCACCGTTCCACCGCATGGCCGACATTTTAAATTACCAAACACCCCCCGCCCACCCCTCACACCCCTCACACCACATCGCCTCACCGGTTCCCCCCCCCCCCCAATGATGATGTTGGTCAAGCAATAAAGAACAAAGCTTTCACCCCACATCGACTCGACTCGAATCGCATCGAGAGCTGTGCGACTTTTGCTTTTAATTCATCGGCCCAGTTAACAGGAGATTCAGATTTAGATTCAGATTCAGCTTGGGATGCAGCAACTACTTACCAAATATCTACAGATGCTGCAACAAGCAACTGGACACAGTCCAGGCAGCCCCTGGCCGCTGCATAATGCAATGCTAATGCGCCTCCGTTGGGTCTTTCGTTGCCAGAAATGTTCCCCGGATGCATTGGGCCCGACATGCTCATGCCGATGGGCATCCCAGCCAGATACGAGTCCAGCTGATGGGCATGCATTCTGTTCAGATTGTGGTTACTCTTGTTTCGCTTGTTGTGCTTATTGTTATTATGGTTGTTGTTCTGACTAGCGTTGATGCTGTGCAGTTTGTTCAGTTGATTGTTGTTGTAGCTGTAGATATTGATGTGACTATTGTTGTTGTTGTTGTTGTTATTGTTTTTGTGCTTCAAGTTTAGATTCGAGTTGAGCGCATAGTCATTGATGGTTCTGCAAAGAGAGAGCAAATTAAATGGAGTTAAGTCCTCTATTCGTTTAGTTAATAGTTCAACTAGCACGTAATATCATAGCTGTGTTTACAGGTGCCATTGCTAGGCTAAGTTTAATTTAAGCTTCAACAAATTTGTTCCATGATGCCTCGTAACAGTCACTTGAAAGCCAGCCAAACTTATGTAAGCATGATTATCCATTAACCTTATCACTATACGAGTATATGCAATTTTAGCCACAACTACATTCAGCAGCATATCCTCCTCGAGCCATATTGTAAGCCACTAAAAATAAACAGTTGTCAACATCAGTAGCTATGTACTACTAATGATCAGTAAGGATCAGTAAGATATTACCAACGAAAATACATATAACTAGAAAGAACCGCTGTTGCACACCCTTGCTCACTTTTAGATTGTATTGCTATATGATATAGTAGTCCGCTGATTGTGATCTTATTCCGATATGTTAGACACATTAAAAGGCGCGTAGCCAGTGAGTTTGACACGGACATTTAACCAACAATTTTTTTCATACAAACACTCATTTTTTGACCGATTGTTCCTATAGCTTTATGATATAGTGCATAAATGAAATGAATTAACTTACACATTACGCAAGGAATATGATAGATAAAGTTACACTTGTAATCAATTTAAAATACAACTTTCGCCAAAGAGAGCCCCATTTCAAAAAAAAATATTTATATATGAGCAGCTGTAGTTGAATTTTCCTAAAGATCTTTAACGATGATCCTAAAGATCCAAAGATCCAATCGAATGAAAAAATAAGTATTAAGATAAATTTTCATATTTTTCGGAAATGCTGCTGATTGCGAATCGACAGAAATCATTTAAGCAAGATGTATATATATATATATATATATATATATATATAGATATATGCAGATTTGGAGTTAAGCTATATATATACGTACAGCCAGACAAAAAAGCGTAGCATACTTTCGAAACGGATAGTAGTGGAAAGTAATGAACTGAGAAAAATGCTGAAAATTATGAAGCAGCCTTTGCAGCTGCAAACAAAAGACTTGAGCCACAAACTTGCAAACTTGTTGCAGCCACAGCGTGCCTGCTCAGCGCACTATACAAACAGCAAGCGATGCTTTGAAGTTGTAAGTTGTGAAAACATTGAATTTGGCTAAGCAAATTTTCGCCATTTGTGTATTAACGAACTAACGGGGTCACAACTGAAGCGACGCCCAAATGCTGACTCATTTCAACAGCACCTGCCCCAGGGCAAACCCAAGCGGAATTGGGCGCCGCTTCGCACAGAGGGCAACAAAACTCGAGCAAGAGTCGTAAACTTGACTCTTAACAAATTAATTGACTGCTGGAGTGTTGGATGGGGTCGCAGAGACGAAAAAGTGGTCTGTTCACCTGTTTGTTGTCGTTGTCTGTCTGTCTGTCTGTGCCTCAGTTAAACGAAGAAAGAAACTGAACTAATGCCACCAGCCACTTTCTTCAAATTTATTGCGTCAACAATCTTGAATTTGTTTGTCGACACGAGGTGCTCATAGCAGGTGACAAACGAGGGCGGAAAGGCACACACACTCACTCACGCGCACTCACACACACTCACTCACACACACTCATTCACTCACTCACACATACACACACACACACACACTCACTCACACACACACTTAGTTGAGAATGAAATTTGGCCACTCGGAATACGGGCCACTTGGTCAGTCAAATGTGCGAAAATGTGAAAAATGCACAAAAACCCAAATGACTATGAAAACTTTTGTGCAAAACACAAATTTTTTTGTTGTTTTAAGTGACATTGAAGAGTACTCGACGAAGGCGATACCCTGTAACCATATTTTAGCTGTGATAAATGAATACAAATATTCAGCAAATAAGTCAAATGTGAAATGTACTCAAACATATCATTTTGATTTAAAGAATATTCAATTATTATGAGGATTAGAAGTGGTCATCTAAATCAAGTAGAAGGAGAGAAGAGTGTGGAATGAACAAGAAACCTAAAGACCACATTGGTTGTATTCAGCTCTTGGCTAGTCCCATTCATCTATATATTACACAGGTGTGTATATCAGCAGTTCTAATTTAATCATGCTGACGGGAAATGGCTAATTGGCCAGACTCGGCCGTTGATCCCAACCCAATCACAATGTGGCTGTCGCTCTCGGTTTGTCATTAAAACTTTTACAGGGTATACGCAGAAGTTAAACTGAACTTCAGTTTTTTCCATCGCTTTTGAAATCGGTTTTTAGTTCATCACTGCACCACACAATAAAAAATAGAAAACAAGAAAAAAAAAACAATATTCACTTGAGGTTTACCTCAGCTTGATGGCGATATCGCGACACTTGACACATGGCACTTCACTCTTCCCCGCAGCAACTGTCGCTTGCTCTTCTTGTTTTGCTTTCCTTTCCGTTGCTGCCGCAGATGGAGCCGCTTCTGGCGCCGCTGCTATCGTTGCGTATTGTGCTTCACCCTCGTCGACTTCCTCGGGTTCGGCTTCCGTTTCACTGGCAAAATCCACAACCAGCTGCTTGTCGTCCTGCTGATCGGTCTGCCGCCTGCTAAAGTAGCCGACGTGCTGCTCAACGCCAGCGTTGGCGTCCAGTAGTATCCGCTCGTAGGCGGCGCTCTCATTCTCGGTGAGCGCAAAGCGTTGCTCGAAGACGCGCATGGGCAGCGCACTCTGGCGCAGCAGCTCCATGCGCTTGTGCCGCAGCTCTATCGAGAAGATCAGCCGGACGCGCACCAGTCGGCGCAGACCCTGTTGGGTGGAACGGGCGCGTTGCAGGCGCCGCCGATTGTGGCGCAACTCGAGCTTCTCGAGTCCACGCAGTGACTTCTGTGCGATTTGTGCCGTAGTCGTCGTCTCGTTGTTGCTGCAGCTGCGTCCACTATAATCTGCCGCGGAGCTAAGATCCAAGGCGCTGCGCGTACGCCGCCAGGGCACCAGATCGAAGTGCGAGAATTTGCGCTCACCCAACTCCGTCCAGGGATGAAAGTTGATTTGAGCAACGCTGCTGTTGCCCTGCCGCAATATCCAGTCAGAGGATGCGGATGCGCAAGTTGGCGAGCGACGAACGTGGGCGTTTTTGGCGCTAGCCTGCGGCCTGTGGCGTTTGTAGCGCGGCACCAGCGTCGCTTCCAGCATACGCTCATCCAGGCCGTAATCGCGTCGTAGCAGCTCCAATTCCAGTTCCCTGCTGCTCGCCGCGTACTGTGCGCCGTTCCACACGATGACCGGTCGCGTCGACAGACCCGTGGACAGTGCCCCGACGCTGGGCATATTCGAGCGATTGGCTGGAAATTGGTATTGGAATTGGAATTCTCTTTCTCTTTCCGTTTAATGTTCCCGTTCTCGTTCCTGTTCGCGTGTTTTGGGCTCTCACATTCGTTTCGTTCTCGTGCTCTTCGTTGTCGCAATTTCCTGATTACTTTTTAATAATCGCTGCCGTTGCTGTCGCCGCCATTGTTGACGTCGTCGTCGCCGTCACCGTCGCTTTTCAGTTTCCGTTTTTGCCCGTCCGACGTCTGTGCGCCGTGACGTCGTCGTCGCAAATGCTGCTGGTCAAAATTCAAAACTAGCTGCGACTCCGGGCTGCGTCTGCCACTGCGACTCCCAAAGCCAAAGTCAAAGCTGGCAAAATGTTAGCAACGGGGTTGAAGGCGATTTTCTGTGCGCGCCCTATGCAAAACTGCGATGCTGGCGTCGCTGTCGCTGTCGCCGTCGCCGGCGCCGACGCTGTTGCTGTCAGTGTCGACTCTGTTGCGATGATTAAGTGTATGTAAGCGTATTTTAAGCTAATACAACATTTTATTATTGTTGCTGCTGCTGTTGTCGTTGTTGTTGTATCTTTGTTGATTTTGATGTTTGCTCAACATTGAGAGACGGCGACAGCGCATTTTGTGCGCTTTTATTGTTATTTACATACATATGTATTTATTTTTCACGCCACGCTGCCCTGTCACCAGTTCGACGCAACTGCGCTGCCGACTACACAGCTGACTGCCAACTGACTGCGCAGCCCTCGCGGCGCTCATTTCAAATGTTTCACTTCGGTGCGCACGCGTCAACAATAACAACAGCAACAGCAGCAGTAGCAGCAGCAGCAGCAGCAGCAGCAGTTCAACATTGGGGGCCGCCTCCGGGGCCGATTAACATTGTTGTTGCATGCCCCATTCAAAATTGCGAGTTCACAGTTCTATTCTCAGCTAATTGACATCGAGCGAACATCAAAAAATGTTTATCATCGAATAATTAATTATTATGGAGAACACTCAATGCAACAACATTCGATGATTATTCACTTTTTATAAACAATTTGCCAAACATGCCGTCATAATCAACACGATATTACACAAATCAAAATTGGGTTAAACAATCAAGTTAAGAACAAAGTTTCATAAGTTTTATGGGAAAATGCAGCGATGAGTTACCTAATTTTGTACAAAAATGTTAATGTTACTAGCAATGCGTAAAAATAGTCACGCATATTGAAAAATGTGATGTTGGTTTACAATTATACGAAAATGTCTTAACTGTGGATCTTTCAATATGACAACGATCCTAAATACACCAGTAAGAGGTCAAGTAGCGGTTTCCGGATCATTCTCTTGTCCTGATGCCTAATCTAGTAGCAATAATGAAACTGGATTAAAAAAGAAAACCATTCGATATGTTAGTCGGTCAAAAATCCCCATATTTACCCAAGTACAGTTTACCTTCGTTCATAGAAATCACATTTCATTTTTTTTTTTTGAATGCCCCATTCATCGGAGTTATTGCGAAACGCTTCAATTTAAAATCAAGATAGTTTTTGCTTCTGTACAGAAAATGAGCTGAGATGATATTGATACATATTATATTAATATATATCTATCTTAATACCTATTGTGTGTCGTATGTCACAAGACTGTTTGTGATTGTCGTGATTAGTTGCGGCGAGCAATAACCTTCGATTGGTGGCAATTTGAATATCGATAATGGAAATACATGACATGCGGTAGAGTCGCTGCCAAAACACATTTACTACAATAGATTTATATGTATATATATTTGCATTATAAATGCATGCAGCAGAGTTTTGTGTTTGTTGTGTGGCCGCCTTTCTAAGTCGCATTTCAGTTGTTGCTGTTGCTGTTTATTAACTGAAACTTGTTTTTTTTACCTGCCAATGATGGAGAGGCCTTAATTGTAGGCCGAAAATGTCAACAGATTGCCCCAAAGTCAGGCCAACTGACTAATGAACGTCATTTTTGACATTTTCATTTTCAATTCCATTTTCATCTCAATTTGAATGTTGCAGGGTTGCCCTTACAAAGCACGAGATGAGCAAACGATTATGCAATTAAAACCACTTAAAACGCAAACGACAAAAATGAAATGGTTTCCATTCAGCGAAGGTCGAGGACTGTCAAATACACAGAAATAGACGCAAGCGACAGAGACTCAGACCCAGATTCAGATGCAGATACAGAGACATATACAGATACAGATACAGATTCAGATACATTTACGGATACAAAGCGCTTGTTTCATCGGTGACATTCACCCAGCGATGCGTTGGGCTGCGCAACTGTGGAGCTGTGTAGAGTTGTGGATAGCCATTGAACCAGAAATCATGAAAATTCTTTACGCTGCTTGAGCATGACTCACGCCCCGCTTCCGGACGGGACGGGGGTGGCTTGGGTTAGTAGGCACGGCCTATGGGCCTATGGCTTGACTCTGGCTCAAGACCAAGCGATAGCAGCTGTTCCAAACTCCGAAGCAACTCAGTTGCCCACTTGAGCACACCCTGTGCTCATTGAATTGACTAACTAACTAAGTAACTAACTGACTGACTGACCATCTCGGCACTGAGACTGTTCAAGAATCAGCGTCATGCCTGAGTTGAGCCACATGCAAAAGTTCTGTAAGTTTTGCCGCTTGTTGATCACTGCCCATAAAATATGTGTGCAATATATATATATATACACATACACACACATATATATGTCCAGCCCGAACGTTGGCTCTGCTGTTACAAGGGGATTTTCGATTACATATTCTACATTCATATTTCGATCTTTTCGTTTACAAAGACTAAAACTATCTTTGAGTACGATTGCGATTACGATCTATCGTCTGCAATCGTTTCGTTAACAAAAACTTTAATTGCCATTGCAGCGCCACCTGCCGCCTGCAATGGTTAATCGAATTCATACAGGAATTTAATCAAACAAGAATTAGAAATAAGAAAATAAAGCAAAGAATATACATGCAGTATATGTATGTAAACATGTGTGTACGAGTATATATTATGCAATTATATAAATAATTTATTAGCAGCAACCATTTGATGTGGTGGATACAAACATGCACACTATCTATGTGCATGTTTGATGCCTAAAGCAAATAAAAGACACAGTTCGCATGTTAACAGACTGGTCAAGAATATACTTAAAAATGTATATATGTATACATAATGTGTGCCACATACTCGTATGTGTGCAGACATTTGATCTTAGTCAACATCTTGTCAAATTCATAGCGATGTTGAAAGTGCTCTAATTGATTCGTTGACTACGTACTATTAGTAACTATATACGATTCGGATGGTCCTGATATACATATACATATGTATATTTAGGAAAACCCATTATGCAGGGGAACGACTCTTAAGCAACCAAATTCCTTATCATAATCTCATCGGGTTGATTTTAATTTGCGTATTTTAACATGTGCAAATAACATTTAAGCAAATTTGTTAATAATAAAAGAAATAATTGCTTTAATTTTAAATTGGGTAATTACCGTTCAAGCAAATTTGTTAATAATAAAAGCCATAATTATTAATGACCTACTGAGTAAGCCACAAAAAATCTATGAAGCCTGTGAAATTTGTGAAATCTCACGTTTATTTGCTTGAGAGATATGCAAACCAACCGTCCACAAGATCTCCAGAAGGGATCACATAATAAGTTATTTAATACACCATATGTACGTGTATATGGTATAAATTCATTAATGTGCAATGTAAAATTTAATATAGTTTTAATTAGACGGGCTAATGGTAGATTTGACAAACTGCAGCTAACGCTATTTGAGACAAACTATATATATTTTAATGACTTTGGGTGCATTGTTCACTCAAGCAATAAAATATGTAAATAATTCCTTTTTTAACTACAACTGCTAACGGCCAAAGATGATCGTTAAAGCTGCGCCCTGAACTTTGACGGCAACTTGATAAACTCGTAAGAGGTAAAGCGATAGAAAAATTGAAGGGAGATTCAGCGTACATATAAATAAATATAAATATATATTTATATGTAGAATATCGAATTCAATATATATATATATATATATCAATATACATAGTAGAAAGAAGAGTTGTAGTTTTCATTCTCCCTCTGGCCAATGGAGCTAAATTTGTCAACTTGCTGGGGTCTCGACACTTTTACTTTTGGGCTTTGTTATCAAAAGCAGAACACC
This sequence comes from Drosophila cognata, assembly GCA_035041535.1. Taxonomy (NCBI): domain Eukaryota; kingdom Metazoa; phylum Arthropoda; class Insecta; order Diptera; family Drosophilidae; genus Drosophila; species Drosophila cognata. The sequence continues at coordinate 2,785,935 of JAWNLC010000831.1, forward strand.
GCTAGCATTGAGCGCTGCATAACGGTATCGCCAGCAATAGTTAACATCGTTTGCTTCGTTGACGTCTTCGTCTTTGATCGCCGGATCGACGGCGTCGTTAGTCACTTGCCACTCATTCATTCAAATTCAAATGAGCTTTTAGAATCGATCAACGCTTTTTTTGGGCTGAACATTTTCACTTTCCGCGCACGAAAACAGAAGAAAAGAAAGCAAAAGTGAAAGAAATTGTGTGAGCTTTTAAACTCTGAACTGAGCCACCAACCGGACCGTTCAACATAATCCCCCCATTGAGAGGAAGTTCAACGATCAAGAAGCTTCCGCCTAATATGAATAGAGTTGTTCCCACCAGAAATCCAGCTAGATGACAAAACGTTAGATCTTCGAATGCTTCCGTTCCAATGAAAGCTCTGCAAAAGCTCCAGCTAGTTAGCCAGTCGGACAGGGCCAGTGACAATCGCTTGGCAAATAGTGAGCCACTAAAGATCATTCATATGCACATGCATTAGAGACATTCATTCATTCATTTATTCAATCAGCTCAACAACTGCGGCCCCAAGCGAATGCCGTGAAAGTCCAAACCAAACAAGGTATTTGACTAACAGCACCAACAACAACAACAACGAAACAAACAAATGGCAAAACAAAGTGACAACAAGACAAACAAGTTACCATCGTTGGACTCTCGTGAGCGATGAAGACGAAGCCGCATGCAACAACAGACAACACTAACGTGCACCGGTTGCATGTGACAGGTGCCACATCCCTGCCTGAGCTGCAGCAAAATTTGCACACCCAAAAATCACATCATATTAGATCAGAGTGGATCACACAGTGAACCTGGAGACGGAGAAGAAAAAAAGAAGCTGAATCTTGTCAGCTCTCCAGATTAGACATAGCTTCAGCTTGATCATCTCAAATTTGTTATCTATTATCTAGCCCTTTAGTTGTTCTCAAATCCTGAATCTTAAATTAAAATTTCCAATCGATATGGTTAAATAAAAAATAGTTAGATAAGGAGAGGATAGAGGGATTGGATTAGCAAGATTGGCAAGAGCTGGTGAACAAATGGCCAGTTATGACAGCAACAGCTACAGCAACAGCAACTGCAACAGAAACATTGGAAAACGTGTTGAGAGTTGCATTTTAATATGGAAAATGAAAATGCAAGACAACATCGGCGATTTCTAGTCAGGTGGCAACTTAAACATGTCGTAAGTAAACGTTTTGCCTTAATACTTAATTGACATTGGTGGAAAGTTGCCGCGGCAACAACAGCAACAGCAGCCACAAGCCGCAAAACCTGAGCCGGTTGTTGACCGAGAGATTTGCTAACCACGATTAACGTAAATGGCCATCGGCAACTCGCCCGCGCCACTGCGTCTGGAACGCTCGGAACGAAAGCAAAAGGATGCCGGCCAAGGCAAACAGATAAGGGGGGGGCATAGTGGGATGCAGTGTGTATGGTGCAGGGTGGGGACAGTCAGCGGCATGATTCGACTCAGTTTGCTTAAATGCTATGTGATTCGATTCGGATCGGTCTAAAACGAGTTGCAGTTGCAAGCTAAAGCTGGCCAAAAATTTCACTTTTTCTTTTGCTGCTTACGCAGGTTTTCGTATTTTCTTTATTTATATATAGATATATATATAAATTACATATATGTGAACCACTTTAGATGCATCCATTTCTAAAATGCATTGCAGATTTCAGATTTCAAGCAGAAAGCGTCGCCAATTAACGCAACGCGAGTAATAATAACAATAGCAATTACAATGGCTAAATACGATTGAGTATTGGCCGGCATTCCCATTTGACCAGTTAGCCATTTGGCCAGTTGGCCATTTAGCTGTTGTTTGTTTTTTTGTTGGGTTTACCTAATCGGCCACAAGCACTTCACTCACATATTGTGTTTATTTGTTGTGTTATTTTATTTATGATATTCGCTTTTTAATCCGCCACTCACGCGAGTTGAATGGACTGCGTGCAATGTGCAACACGAGGCTGCAACATTTTTAATTTCGACTTTCGATGCGTCGCCATTTTTTGGGCACAGCATGTGAGGAATGTGAAAGGGCGATTGAGAGCCGAAGATTAGGCTATGCTCATGCGGATTAGCCCTCCACCTATCTCCTCCATCTTTCCTACTCCAGCACCTCACATCTCTATCAATATATATATATATATATATATGCATATTATATATATATATATATATAATTGAAAATCTTCTCTCTCACCTCAAGTCACGTTTAACAGTTAATTCATGCTGTTCCAATATACTTATCTATAATGCTTAACAAAATATTTTTTTCTTTATATATCGAATGTCAGAGTTGGTTTCTGATTAATCAGTTCGTTAGATATGCTTTCAAATTCTGCCAGTTGTCAAGATCTTATTTGTAAGACAACTTGAAAGAATAATATTGAAATAATTTTTCATCCTACTTCTTATTTAATCAAAAATCCAATAGAGATTATTCAAAAGGTCTGTTGATTTGATTTCTCTCTCTTCCTAAGCATTTGGGTAGTAAATTTATTACAATTAAGATATAATCATCAGTCTCAATGTGCCACATCCATGAAATGGATTTTCCAGCTACACTTCAAAGTATCTTAATTAATTGAAACGACTTGCTTAAATTGGTTGCAAACACTTTTCCCCCTTATCTATGAGTTGTGTTACCGTTTTATCTTTAAATTGTGTTTGAAAGTTTGCCATACAATTCATAAGAGAAACTTTATTTGAAACCGCTATTCAATGCTAACTGAAAATATTCTTCAAATTGCCAAAATAAAACATAAACATAATTCTCAATGCTTGATGTTTGCTTCTTTGCCGTTTCCTTAACTTGTTTGTTTGTGGAGCAACAGCAGCAACAACACCAAACGAATTGTGGGCAACTTCAAATGTGGCAATAGCCGCAACATAAACAACAAGAAAAACAAAAACAACAACAAAACAGTGAAACAGAAATGCAAAGAAAAATAATTAAAGTAACGTCTAAGTCTAAGGCAATAATCGCCAGCCCACTCTTAAGATTAGACAGCGTGGCAAGTGGCTTGTGGCAGGTGGCAGCTGGCAGATAGTGGATAGTGCTGCGTGGTAAGTGGAGTGCGGAGCTATACACTGCTGGCGTGTGGGGTGTGGGGCAACAGCAACAGGCGTGTGCAACACCGAAACAAAATACAATTTAATGCGCTTCTCGGGGCATGGGTACGGATATAGATATAGATATATAGATATATAGATAAATAGATATATAGATATATAGATATATAGATATATAGATATATAGATATATAGATATATAGATATATAGATATATAGATATATAGATATATAGATATATAGATATATAGATATATAGATATATAGATATATAGATATATAGATATATAGATATATAGATATATAGATATATAGATATATAGATATATAGATATATAGTTATATAGATATATAGGTATAGATCGATCCCCTTATATGGAAATTTCAGCAAGACAATGATCGAAAACATTCATCTAAATTTGTTAGGGAATGATTTCAAGACAATAATGTCTACATAATTCATTGGCCAAAGTCACTCTCCAAATTTGAGCCCCGTGGAAAATCTTGGAGGGCTGAACCCAGACGAGAACCACAATTCTGGGAAACGCTGCAGAAATATGGCAACAATAGCAACGTAGAAACTTGCGGAGAGCTGATATCGTCCATGCTAGAATTGAGTTCGTCCATCCGAAAAAGGGCGACCAGCTAAAACTTAACTTTTTTTGTCACATGTTTATATAGAGTTAAATATATTATGTAGCATGTTGTATAGTAAATAAGAATATAGCTTGGAATGTGTGAAGTTTTAAATAATATGGTTACTATATGCCACATAGCATAATGCGGAAAGGAGAGTTTAGTGAGCTTCTTCAGTAGAATGAAATCCTTTAGTGTGGCTAATAAATGTATATTGTTAATTATTAGCCGCATCTCTCGTGCATAGTGAGTGCAATTATCGCAGTCAGTGGCCCAATCAACTTCTGTGAATAGTTGTATAACTTGATATGGCTTACGTATGGTCTAATTGTGTTTAGAAATCGCTGCCTTCCCAAAGACGTGGAAAATCAAAAGAGAAAAACGAAAAGAATTCGGAGCATAACATAGCATTGGGAAACCAACAGCTGAATAAGAGATGATCTGCCAATATATCATGTTAAGCACAGATTAATAATCATTTTAGTTTTGTTTCCCTTTCATTTACAAAATATGATAAATTCAATGGTTAATTTTGATTATTACGTTAAAGCTTACTCAATATTTCGTATTTTTTATCCATGTAGCTCTTTGCAGACGCACAGTGGCAAAACACACACACACACACGCAAAACACACACACACACGCAAAATACACATGCACACGCACTTATGTATATGTTTGTATGTACATTATGTATGTCTGCTGACAACACATATATATGTTTGTATGTATATCGAATCGATATCGATGGTGATCCGCAAGTTTTGCAAAAAAAATAAATAATAAATAAAAACAATAACAAATTTTTCTAGGAGATATATGTATGTATGTATGCACGTTTAACACAACAATTGATGCAACATTTTGAAGCAACGGTTAATTCGCGTTAGTTATTGTTGTTGTTGCTGTTGCTGCTTCTGGCGAGAATCGCAGTTAAAAGAGGCGCGCGCGGCACGTGCTATGCGAACAATGGTCGACGCTTGTTTGATTCGCGGCTCTTTCAGTCTGCGGTCTGCGAGTCTCCAACTCCGACTTTGGCCACCGGTCGCCAAAGAAATGTAAAAGCCGCAGTCGCCGTCGCAGTTATCGCTGGCTGCGCTCAAAAGCGCTTGAAACGCATTCGCAGAAGCGGTAAGCGAGAAAGCTCAAAAGCTTTTGCTTGTTTGTTTACTTCGGAGTTATTTGTTGTGGTTATTTTGTGGTTGTGGGTTTGTGTGTGTGAGAGAGGCGCTTACTCGATTTTCGCACACACCGCTGGACGAACTCTTTCTTGCTTGCTTGCACTCACTTGCTCTTGTTTTTTTCGGGTTTCTTTTCAGGTTCTTATCTGGACTTGACATACCCTGTAGTCCATTTAATTGTGCGGATATTTCAAGTAAAACATATGCGATGGCAAGGTATTCAACTGATGATCTCTGCTAATATTTTAAAATTGGATTGATTAAATCCGATTCTTTTTGAATGGAAAGCATTTTTTATTGGCTAATTATATTATACACAGACTATACTAGAACAATTATGTATATATGAGGGATTGCAGGGTATGTGCTAGTGAACCCTCTCGACTCCAGCACTTTTACTTCTTAACTTAATTTTATTCAATCGAGTTTATGTTTTTTAATGCTTTTTATGGCCGCTGCCGCGTCATGCGCTTCCAGCTAGCTGCTTTTGTTAAGCTCTCTGCCTAACGGTATTTACGTTTCTTCGACTACACATGCATACATGCACACTCACATAAACGGGTATTCACATGTGTGCACATACAGTAGATATAAAACTGCCATACACACATACATATCTATATACATACGTTTACATAGTTTAGCAACAGTAAAATTGGTGTGAAGACAATCCCTTGCATATTAAAAAAATAAATATTTTAATATTTGTCCTAAATACAATAAATTAATTGGTAAGTATGCCGACATTGTTTCTTAATGAGAATCAGAAATCTCTGGCTGAAGATAGGCGTGAATTACATATTATAAAAAAAAAAATGGATTTTTTTTGCTGTAGGTAGGATTTGAACATATTCATTATAAGCCGTTATAACTGATCTATCAAATAATATTAAATGGGCCAATGACATCAAGGATTTCAAAAAAAAACTTCATCAGCAACCGATAATTGTACGGTGATATTTGCCAAAAGTGATCCTATTGAGTCAACAAAAGCGAAGTTATCGATCGATTAATATCCAGGAAAGTTCCTTCAATTATAACAACAAATTTGAAGATGCGAAAAAGTTTCGCATTGGATAATAAAAACAAGCACCTTCACAATTGGACCACAATCTATCTGGTGAGTGTAAAACTTTTAATTTAGTTTAATTAACTCTAAGCTGTATAAATATGCAAGTTAGTTGACTGACCCTGAAAGGGAGGTCATCGTAAATGTAATAATTAAATCAATTAATATTTCATATTTATTTATCCATACCTGATGGCAGCTGCTGTTGCAGCAACTGGCTGCTGTGGCGAAGACTGCGCAAAGAGTTTCACGTTGCCCCCAAAACGCTGTTGCTGCTGATGATGGTGATGGTTGTGGGGCAGCTGGTGTAGCAGCTGGGCGCCAAATTCGACCTCGGCATCAAGGTTGCGATTGTTGCAGCTGAGGCGACTCGCATGCGAGCCGCGCTCCGAGTTACATTTGGAGCCGCACATTGAGTTGTCGCAGAAGCGGCAACATTTATTGTAGCTAAAAGTCGAGGTGCACAGCGTGCAGAATGAATCCAGCTGCGATTCGGCCTGATCATCATCATCATCATCATCATCCAGTTCATCATCATCCAGTTCAGCTTCCGCTTCGACATCAACATCCGCATCCACATCCGCATCGGTATCCATGTGCAGCTGGTGGCAGCGCAACTGGAGCGTATGTGCATTGCTACTCCGATCCTCATCCGAGCCAAAATTATACGGATCACTCTCCGTATCCTCGGCGAGGCTGCTGCCCGCGCTCCCATCCGCTTCCCGTTGCGGCGCCATGCCGAATCCGCTCAGCGGACAGGAAGGATAGCGGCTGAGGGGGAGGGGAAGTTGGCGCACATTGTACTTGCTGGTCATCGATAGATTTTCATTGAAATGGATCACATTGGCGGCGCCAATCGGCTCCAGTTCCAGCCCGTGCTCCCCAAGCCCAAGTCCATCCCTGTCCCTATCCCTATCTCTTTCTCTATCCCTATCGCGTTCTCGCTCCAGATCCCGGCTAATGCTCAGATCGTGGTATTTACGCAAGAACGCCGCATTGCAATCGGCTGCAGTATATTCGTGGAGTTTCTTCGGTTTTGGCTTGGGATGAAGCGGCGAGTACATCAGCGGATGCTGATGCTGCTGTTGCAGCATTTGCGTTTGTGGCACACAATTGTTATTATTATTGTTATTGTTATTGTTGTTGTTGCTGTTGTTGTTGTCGCCTACGGATATGCCGCCAGAGCGCAAAAGATCAAAGAGTCGCTGCTTGAGATCGCGCATTGCGACTGCATGAGCGCGTTACCCAGCTCCCAAGCGTCTGCAAAAATAAAAAGAAAGAATTAATAATAGTATAATCAAAAATTATATGCAACATTGACATAATTTACATTTTAAATTTACATCGCTCATGGCACCAAAGTTAGTCAACAACAGCTGATGCCAGGCAGCTTTTTGTCACGCATTTATGAGCAATCACCAATCATTCGGTGTGACCAGGTAGTTGCAATTCATCGCATAAACTAAATATACACAAATTGTTGCCATTTCCAGTAAAATCGCAAAAAATTCAATACAAACTGAGTCCAATTTTTTTTAGCATTCAAAGCAACAGTTTTGAAAGTAAATCAGAACATTTTTTATAGTTACGGTCTATACAATGCTCTCATAGCAAACAGCCTGAACGAATAATCGCGCACATGTTTGATCTTTGGTATTATCGATAACTTGACGCAACAGCAATATACATTGTTCATAATTGTTTATAAAGAAACACATTTTGGGTAAGAAATAAATCGCTCTTTACTATGTTAGATGTTTCTCCATTCATCTTGAACACACAGAAAGATGAGTTCACAGCGGGGGAACGCGACTCGCACCCGAGCCCAAAAGCACAAAAATCGCCATGTGTTCAAGAACGATTTGCACGACAAGACGCCGCAGCAGATGCGGCTCAATAAGATGCACGTGTCGACTGTGTGCCAGCGGTGCAAGGAGGTCATCGAGTGGAAGATCAAGTACAAGAAATACAAGGCCCTCACGCAGGCCAAGACGTGCGCCCGCTGCCAGCAGCGCAACGTGCGCAAGGCCTACCATGTCATCTGTCGCGACTGCGCCCACAAGGATCACGTGTGCGCCAAGTGCCTGCGGAGCGCCGACCAGGTGGCCATTGAGGCAGAGGAGCCAACGCCGCAGGAGGAGCAGCAGCTGCAGGTCGAAATGGATCGTCTGATCAAATCCTTCTCGGAGCGCAAGCGACGTGCTTTCCTCAGATTCATGGCCAAGGGGCGCAAACAGGAGATGGAAGATCCTCCCGAGCTGCAGGAGGAAGAAGAGGAGGAGGAACGGAAGGCGCGTGAGAAGGCGACGCGTGTCAGACACACACGGGAACAGCTTCTGGAGAAGATCAAACAGCTGAATCTAGACGAGGAGGACGAAAATTATGAAGACGATGACGATGATTCTGAGGCCGATGACTACGAGGAAAGCAGCGATGAGGAGCAGCAAAATGTTAAAACAAAAGATGAAATTAATCAGAAATAGCAAATTTAGAAAATTAAATACCTTTTTTTGTATATAAACATATGTGTAAAGTCAATGGCGGCTTAACTTAAAGTGCAAATATGGGAATCGGCTTACTAAGAGAAATAATTGCAGCTTTTTTTGTTTACCTAAATATTATCGAATTTATTATTAAATCATGCATAAATTATATATTTAATTATAAATAACCCATGGCGTTATCATTAATCGTTATTACAAATTATTCATTTCACAATTTGATGTTAAGCTTTCAGAAAGCTCTCCACTCGCAGCTGTGTATTGAATGTGCTTGCGATATTTGCAGGCAATGAGACCAGTAATCGATATGAATTAATCGTGTGCGGTCATTCACGAAGTAGTCCCAGGCGCCAGTGGGAAGACACACAATTAGTTTCGTGTTTTCAGGAACGTAAAAATTGAACAATATTACAAGGTATTGAACACAGTGGCATCACCATGGCAAGCAGGTCGAAGACTGTCAAAAATCGTCGGAAGAAGAACAATGAAAATGTTCCTGTCGAAGTTACAAATGCGACACCGAACCACAAATCATCCAATTCAGAATTAAAAAAAAAATCCAAATTGTCCGCGTCGAACAAAATTTCCGTTGACGAGCTGCAACAGTTGCAGCAAATTGTGTGTGATTTTCTGAATAGTGACGAGGAGACAAGGGTACTGGACGGCTTCAGCGATTTGCAGCGCAAGGAGATTCATCTGTTTGCCCGCCGTTTTGGATTGAGGACGCGCAGTCGAAACAGCGGCGGCAACAGAATATTAACTCTCAGTCGTGGCGAAAGCGCATCGAGCATGTTGCGTCGCCAGCAAATCAGGCTGCGCTTCTCAGCGGAGACCAACTCGATCCTCAACTGCGCTGTCAATAATCTGGAGCGAAGCCGCCCGCAGGCAATGCAGCAGCGTCATGACGCTGTACTCCATAGTGGCGGGCTGCTGGGCACGCCCCTCATACCGCCACGGCCACGCGGCACAAATCCCAGCCTGAACGCCGAGCGACGTGACTTGCCCATTTTTATGATGCGTGACAAAATTGTCGAGCTGCTCGAAACATCACAGGTAAATTCAGACCCATGAAAATGATGCCCACTGATGATGTTTCAAGCTAACACAAATTCTTTTCACCTTCCAGGTGGTCATCGTGAATGGGGCGACGGGCTCTGGTAAATCCACCCAGTTGCCACAATATCTGCTGGAGAATGCCACCGCAAAGAATCAGCCCATCCGTATTGTGGTTAGCCAGCCGCGTCGCATTGCAGTGATCAGCGTGTCCGGGCGCATTGCCGAGGAGCGCAATGAGAGCCTCGGCGACACCGTCGGCTACATCATACGCATGGAGAGTGAGTATTGATTACCCACAATCGCAATTGCAATCATTTATCTCGCTCAACTCAATCTCATCACAGGTAAATGCAGCAACAACACGGTGCTGTCATTTACCACCAGTGGCTGCCTGTTGCGCACACTGGCCATGAATGGGCTGGAGTTTTTTTGTAGCACCACGCATCTGGTCATCGATGAGGTGCACGATCGCGACCTCGATACGGATTTTCTATTGCTGGCCAGCAAGTTGGAGCTGCAGCGCAACAAGTCGCTTAAATTGATTCTAATGTCGGCCACCATAGATCTGGGGGCGCTCTCCCACTACTTTGGCAATGCGCCGATTATTGATGTGGAGGGACGCAGCTTCAATGTGCGCACCTTCGCCCTGGAGGACGTACTAAAAATATCCGGTTACATGACGCCAGAGATGCTCGGCCACCTGGGTTCCAATGCCGATAACGCAACAACAAAAGATTTATTAACCGCCTATGAAATGGAGCAAGTCATGAACAGGGATGTCATTGATAACGCACTGGTCGTCTCGCTGGTGCAGATGCTGCTGATGAGGGGATCGAAGGGTGCAGTGATTATCTATCTCCCAGGCTATCAGGACATAACCAGGCTAATGGACATAATAGCCGACACTCTGCCCAGCAGTATGATCAAAATTGTGCTCATGCACAGCCAAATCGATAGCCGCAGCCAGAAGGATGTCTTCATTGAGTATCCGAATGTGCAGCTCAAGATTGTGCTGAGCACAAACATTGGCCAAACTTCGATAACCATTCCCGATCTGCTCTACGTTATCGATACGGGACGGGTCAAAATGAAGACATACGATGCGACAACGGGCGCCTCTCATCTGGACTGCGTCTGGATATCCCAGGCGGATGCACAACAGCGCACAGGACGTGCCGGCCGCCGTTCTGATGGCATCTGCTATCGGCTGTATAGCAATGAAAAGTATGAATCATTCAGTCGCTTCACCATTCCGGAAATTATGCGGCAAACCCTTGAAGAGGTCTGCTTGCTGGCAAAAATCGCGTCACCCATGCAGGACATCCAACAGTTTCTGGCACAGGCACTCGATCCACCGCAGTCGCAGGCCGTTGCCCAGTCGTGTGCCAAGCTAAAGCTGCTGAGCGTGCTCCGCGACGCGGATGAGAGCGTCACCGAGCTGGGTTACATCATATCCGAATTGCCGCTGGATGTGCAGCTGGGCAAGTGTCTTGTCTACGGTGTCTATTACCAATGCGCCGGCAGTTTGTCAATCATAACTGCCTATTATTCGGTGCGTAGTCCATTCACACTGTCCAGCGATCGATCGTCGCGCAATCAGCAGCGCAAATCGCGCGAGTTTTTCAGCGTTGAGGTCTACAGTGATTCTATTGGCATATTGAAGCTATATCACGGATATATTGCCGCCGTGAAGAAGGGTCTCGGCGAAGTCAACAAGTTCTGCGAGAGGAACAGTCTGTGCGTCAGATCGATGGAGTTGTTCGCTTCGGCGGTGCACACGCTGCGTGCAACAGTGAAGCGCATCTTCAAGATCTGGAACTTGACGGCAACCAATCAATTCAATAAAAACTTGAATATGGTGCGTCTGGCCCTTGCCGCTGGCCTTTATCCGAAAATTGTCTATCTGGATATGTCAAAAACAACGCGGCTCATCGAAGAGGGCGATCCACGTGTTCAGCTGTCTAGGAAATCCTGTCTGAGCATCTGCTTCTCCAAGAAGCACAAGAACATCCTGAGCGAATGGATCATGTACGTGGAGAAGTCGGGCATCACTGGCCTCTCATCAAACATTGAGCACGCTACCCTGGTGAGCACAATGATGGTCGCTCTGCAGTGCGGCAAGGTAATCACATTGGAGAGCATCGAGCCAACAGATTCGGAAGAGGCTGACGACGACTATGTCGAGCAGTCGCATCTTATACTCGACTCGTGGTTGCGCATCCAACTGGCCCCAGAATCTGGCGAAAAATTGCTTCAACTGCGCAGCCACATTGACAGGGAGTTCGCCAATTTGGTTGGCAGCCGCTTTGTGGACCCAGCTTGCTGTCCATCGGTCAGCTATGTGCAGGAGCTATTGGAGCTCGATCATGAATTCTCTGGCCTGGCGGACAACGATCTTGTATTTAATTAAGTGTCGTACGAACTCATCAATATTATTTATTATCTTCATATGCTCTGTTCATTTATTATATACTCGGTTTATCCATTCAAAATGGGTATATTGGTTTGTACCAATACGCTGATCTCAACAAACACAACAATATACATTTAAGCTTTGCACAACACACCCACACATTATACATATATATATATATATATACATAATTAATGCGAACTTGGCATATGTTAATACTGGGTACAGGGTCTGCTAGTCACTACCTCTTGACTCGCTAAATATTTATATTTAAATGTATAACCAAATATAAATGTATAATATGTATAAATGTTTTAGCGCAACTACAAAATGTATTTATTAAATGTAATGTTCCATTTAGAAAAAAATTATTTTTGCGATGTGTATAACGAATTTAAGTGCACATTTTGGACTCCATCAATGAGTGTACGAAAACATGAAAATACTCTTTGAAGGGGTATAAGAAACATATAACACGTAAATCATAACCAACTTTTGTGTATCAGAATTAAGTATTTTCTTCTAGAAATCCGAACAAGTCGAATTTTGACTCGGATATAAGCGAATAAGTCGCATCTTGACTAACATTGAAGAATCAGATAACAGCAAGTCGAAGTTTTGACTAATATTCAAGAATCATATATAAGGCGGATAGTCGAATTTTGACTGAATCGAAGCATCAGTATTAACAGAAAAAGATATCAAACGAAGAGATACATTCTTGACATTGAGTATAAATGTTGTTGTCATTGTCTTTGTGTATTTAGCTGGCTGCCACAAGAATTTTAAACTTGAGCGCGTAGAGTTAAAAAATAAATGTAATTGCAACAGCAAAAGTCAAATCTAAAAAAATATTTATTAAAGCTTTTTTTCTTGTTTACCTAATTATTATTGAATCATGCATAAATGGTATGATTAATTATAAATTGCCCATGGCATTAACATTAATCGTTTGCAAATTATTAATTATACAATTTGATGATAAGCTTTCAGAAAGCTCTCCACTCGCAGCTGTGTATTGAATGTGCTTGCGATATTTGCAGGCAATGAGACCAGTAATCGATATGAATTAATCGTGTGCGGTCATTCACGAAGTAGTCCTAGGCGCCAGTGGGAAAACACACAATTAGTTTCGTGTTTTCAGGAACGTAAAAATTGAACAATATTACAAGGTATTGAACACAGTGGCATCACCATGGCAAGCAGGTCGAAGACTGTCAAAAATCGTCGGAAGAAGAACAATGAAAATGTTCCTGTCGAAGTTACAAATGCGACACCGAACCACAAATCATCCAATTAGAATTTAAAAAATATCCAAAATGTCCGCGTCGAACAAAATTTCCGTTGACGAGCTGCAAGAGTTGCAGCAAATTGTGTGTGATTTTCTGAATAGTGACGAGGAGACAAGGGTACTGGACGGCTTCAGCGATTTGCAGCGCAAGGAGATTCATCTGTTTGCCCGCCGTTTTGGATTGAGGACGCGCAGTCGAAACAGCGGCGGCAACAGAATATTAACTCTCAGTCGCGGCGAAAGCGCATCGAGCATGTTGCGTCGCCAGCAAATCAGGCTGCGCTTCTCAGCGGAGACCAACTCGATCCTCAACTGCGCTGTCAATAATCTGGAGCGAAGCCGCCCGCAGGCAATGCAGCAGCGTCATGACACTGTGCTCCATAGTGGCGGTATGCGGGGCGTGCCCCGCAGCCCAGCGCCCACGCGGCACAAATCCCAGCCTGAACGCCGAGCGACGCGACTTGCCCATTTTTATGATGCGTGACAAAATCGTCGAGCTGCTCGAAATAGCACAGGTAAATTCAGACCCATGAAAATGATGCCCACTGATGATGTTTCAAGCTAACACAAATTCTTTTCACCTTCCAGGTGGTCATCGTGAATGGGGCGACGGGCTCTGGTAAATCCACCCAGTTGCCACAATATCTGCTGGAGAATGCCACCGCAAAGAATCAGCCCATCCGTATTGTGGTTAGCCAGCCGCGTCGCATTGCAGCGATCAGCGTGTCCGGGCGCATTGCCGAGGAGCGCAATGAGAGCCTGGAACGTGACGGCAACCAATCAATTCAATAAAAACTTGAATATGGTGCGTCTGGCCCTTGCCGCTGGCCTTTATCCGAAAATTGTCTATCTGGATATGTCAAAAACAACGCGGCTCATCGAAGAGGGCGATCCACGTGTTCAGCTGTCTAGGAACTCCTGTCTGAGCATCTGCTTCTCCAAGAAGCACAAGAACACAGCGAATGGATCATGTACGTGGAGAAGTCGGGCATGGCCGGCCTCTCATCAAACATTGAGCACGCTACCCTGGTGAGCACAATGATGATCGCTCTGCAGTGCGGCAAGGTAATCACATTGTGGACCCAGCTTGCTGTCCATCGGTTAGCTATGTGCAGGAGCTTTGGAGCTCGATCATGAATTCTCTGGCCTGGCGGACAACGATCTTGTATTTAATTAAGTGTCGTACGAACTCATCAATATTATTTATTATCTTCATATGCTCTGTTCATTTATTATATACTCGGTTTATCCATTCAAAATGGGTATATTAGTTTGTACCAATACGCTGATCTCAACAAACACAACAATATACATTTAAGCTTTACACAACAGACACCCACACATTATACATATATATATATATATATATATATATACATAATTAATGCGAACTTGGCATATGTTAATACTGGGTACAGGGTCTGCTAGTCACTACCTCTTGACTCGCTAAATATTTATATTTAAATGTATAACCAAATATAAATGTATAATATGTATAAATGTTTTAGCGCAACTACAAAATGTATTTATTAAATGTAATGTTCCATTTAGAAAAAAATGATTTTTGCGATGTGTATAACGAATTAAAGTGCACATTTTGGACTCCATCAATGAGTGTACGAAAACATGAAAATACTCTTTGAAAGGGTATAAGAAACATATAACACGTAAATCATAACCAACTTTTGTGTATCAGAATTAAGTATTTTCTTCGTGAAATCCGAACAAGTCGAATTTTGACTCGGATATAAGCGAATAAGTCGCATCTTGACTAACATTGAAGAATCAGATAATAGCAAGTCGAAGTTTTGACTAATATTCAAGAATTTTGACTGAATCCAAGCATCAGTATTAACAGAAAAAGATATCAAACGAAGAGATACATTCCTGACATTGAGTATAAATGATGTTGTCATTGCCACAAGACTTTTAAACTTGAGCGCGTACAGTCAAGAAATAAATGTAATTGCAACAGCAAAAGTCAAATCTAAACCATATAGGTTATGCCCTGGAGTGACCATATGGAGGCTACAAAGTGAGGCACAGAAACAACCAAAACAAATGAAAAGAAATCATTACAAATACATATTATAATTGCAGGGCATTAAATTTTACCTAATAAATGTTGGCTGTGTATTGCCTAAAGAGGCACAATTTAATGTTTTTTTTTCTTTTTTGTATTTTTTTTACTGCTACTGGGTGCTTGCCTCTAATTGTGGCAGCACTTTAATGGCTGGGTAAAAATATGTGTGCCACAAGTGGAATGCTGTTGCTGCTACCTTTACAGTGTCAGTGGCAGTGTCGCTGTTGGTGTCGGTGTCGGTGTCAGTGTCACCCCGCGGCGCAGCGAGGCATGCAGCTTCACCATTGTGGCAATTTGCCTGCTGCGTTGCAGTTACAGTTGCTGTTGTTCATTCGCTTCGACTTGGCACTTCCCCCCCCCCCCCCCCACAAAACCAAGCGTGGCCCATTGAGGAGCAAAAGATAACAACAACAACAATTGCCCGTAATTGCATAGGCAATCTTGGTGCAGACATTGTTGCCGCATGGGCACAGTCAATAAACCTGAGCTGTAGTTGTGGCTCTCTCTCTCTCTCTCTCTCTCTCTGTCTCTCGCCATCACTCCCTCTATCTCGCTCCTTCTCTCTGTGCCGCTCTCGCTCTATCTCATACATTGGCAAGACACCCAATTTGCAGCAAGCAACAAATGCATCAAAGAAAGTGAAATTAATTTGATGTTTGTCTCAGCAATCTGTATTTCTTTCTTTCTTGTTATTGTTATTGTTATTGTTGTATTTGAAGCCACCTTTCAAGCACAAGCAACTAGCAGACAAGTTTCCACAAGCACCCACAAGTATTGCTCCACATGTGATATGAGCTATGGCCACTATTCATCATTGGTACATCACCTGTAGGCTGCTCGGCATCACTTTTGAGGTGGTCTGCAAGGAACCAAATTTGGGTCATACACATAAATACACATGATAGACATAGACTTTGACTATACCGTACAGTAGGCGGTGGTACATATGTCGAAGACTCGGCCAAATCGGATGACCATATCATATAGCTGCCATTGGAACAATAGCTACAAGGTCGAACCCATCCTTGAACATCCATGAACAAATTGTTTTGCTATCCAAGATATTCAAAGCAAACTCAGAATTTATGCTCATATGTGGGGAAAAGAAACTCATTAACTTATATATATGTATATATATATATATACATACATATATATAGATTTTCAGATGAGCCAAATATCTGTGTGTCATTTGAATCATCATTAAATCAGATGAATATGATTCGAGTATTCGCATTTATTGGTCGAAGGATAACTGAATCTGTCAAAGGTGCGCTGGAACTGTCTCTGTCATCGTGGTCGGAACCGTTGCTGACCCACAACTACAAGTGGCAAGTGGCAAGTGGTAAGTGGCATGAACTGTTTAGCATGCAGCCAGCCAACTATTCAGCTATCCAGCCACCCGCCGAACCGGTGCATGGCGGCCTGGACTGAAGTGCATTCAACTTGTCAACGACTGCCGGTTGCCACTTCCACTTGTTAGCCAGGTTTATTGTGCAGCTATTAGCGCACGACTGCATTAACTGCTGTTGCACTTGATTCGAGTGTTCGAATGTGAGTGAGTGAGTGCACTTGTGCGATTACCAATTGGCTTTGAATTTGAACTCTCGCCGTGGTTCAACCGCCTGCAATTCATAATGGGCCACTCATCGGAGCCAATTGATGTTCAGCCTCCAGATTTGCAGGTCAGCCTCCGGGCGGAGCCAGTCAGCAAGTCGTTGCTTGCATTTTTCCAATAGCTGATTGCCAATTGGGCATTGTGGTTTTGTGGTTATCCACCTGGCCGTTACTCATAGATGTGCCCAACTGATGCACAGGCTGGCTAACTGTATTAGCATATGTTCGTGATTGGCCGACACAATCAATGATCAATCGCAGCTGGCTGGCCATGAAATCGAATATTTATAATCTTTACAAATCGAGAATTTTCATTTAACAAAAACCGCTGATTTTTATCGATTGGGTTTCTTGTTACTTGGCGACAGCATCTAAGAGCCGTGTCTTCTTACTTGTTTAATTCCCATTTGTTTACTTCTGACTTATACTCAACTTGGCTTACTTTAGGACAAACAAAATATTTTCTTTTATTTGTACGGCTATTCAATACGGATCATTTTTGAATTAACAAACAAGAATAGTCATTATTTACGGTCCAACGGTGACCCAACAAATTATTTTATTATCTATCTTTTAGTAGGGTTGAGTAAAGTCTGTGCCTGCTGCTGCTGCTGCTGCTGCTGCGGTGTGTGTGTGTGCGTGTGTGTGTATGTGTGTTTGCGTGCGTGCGTGTGTTAATGAAGCAACTGACGACGATGAACAGCGACTAGACTGACGAAAAAGCTGATTGATAGCCGCGTACCTGTGAAGATTGGAGCTGCAGGTACAGTTACATAATTACACAAATTGATTTCACAAGCCTGCGGTGCTCAGCTGCTCCCAAATGCCAATACGAATGATGACATCAGCCGGAGCAACATAAGCCGCAACAGCAGCAGCAGCAGCAGCAACAGCGAGAGCAACGGGCAACGGGCACGACATGTTGCCGAGATTGTCGCATCACGAAATGGCTTTTTGGTAATTCCAAACTGGGAATAATTATAATAGATACTTTTACTCGTACTCTTACTCGGGGCATGGAGGTGCATCTGCTGCAGACAGACAATGGCTGGGGAGGCGGAGGGTTAACCCGTCACGCCAGCAAACTTGAGTGCGGCCTGCCTGCGGTTGCACTAGGAGCATACCGTACCAAAACTGAGCAAGTGAGTGAAAGTGTAGCCGGGTCAAATCAATCAGCCTGGGCGGCTACCTGGCCAAAATGCCAAATGCCTTTTCGTTTCTCTCCCCAAATGCCTACTGTCTACTGTCTGCTGTCTGCTGTCTGCTGCCTGCCGACTCCCCACCAACTCGCCAATTTCTTGTCGGCGCTTTGCTTGCCTTGACTGGCAAGCTGGCAGCTAATTAATTTTTTAATTTTTTGTTTTTCATTTAGTTTTAGGTATTTCATTTGTTGGTTCCCTCCTCCGCTGCCATAACACCTTTCCCAGCGTCTCAGCTTCTCGACTGCGACTTCAAAAACAACGCCTAATTATGTCATTAAAAGCATTTTCAACGATTATGGGTTCCACAGAGCTGCGCAAGATTGTTGAAACTTCTACGCCAGTGTGTGTGTGTGTGTGTGTGAATGTGTATATTTGGCACATTATACCCCAATGAGGCTTTGCTGCATGCCTCTGACTATGATACGCATCAAACCGGAATGAGCTATACTCACAAGCTGTGGCAACTGATTTTTGAATTATAGCTCGACTTAAACGTTTTCAAACTATTCACTTTATGCTAAACATCATTTTCGCAATCGATTTAAGAATATCGGTAATACATAATATCGTTGCTATGAATAGCTACTGCTTGAAGTCGGATGGTTTGCTTATAGGTAAGTAAGATTGTCAGTGAACTAAACAATTTGACTAAACTTTAGTTTTAAAATAGCCACACTCAATTTGTGGCTTGGAATTTGTTCGCCACATCTATCAGCATCAAAATATTTCCATTTAAAGTAACTGTATTGAATTAATCTTAAGTTTTTAATTGTTTTGGTTCGAATGCCAGTTTGCGTAATGACTCCAAAGTTATCTGGGCATAGTAATCATATGTTATTGATGGGATTTCAGAGACATCTTCTTTGTAATACTGTAAATGCTTAGGCTTCTCCTTGGCTGGAGTACGTGTTCAAAATACCTGTGAATTTTGTGCTGATCGAAACCAATTTCGGGCGCGTGTTGAAGGCTATTTTTCTGTATTATGTTGAGGTCATTTAATTTTTGAAAAAGCCTCAATTTAAAGCGTCTTGCATCTGTACAGGGTATATATTTAATTCGGCTTTAAAATATTATTGGGCGCGGCTTAAATTATGCGCAATTTTCTTACGTTGGCGCATGACGAAAACCTTTGAAAGGCGCAACAGTAAAAGCGCAACGCATTGTGCGACTTACCAACTTGCCACTTACGTACAACGAGTATTGGCCAAATACGCGTATGTGGACGAAAGTAAAAGCCAAACAAACAACAAATCGTGACGCCCGAAAGTGGCAACCACCAGCCAGTCGCCTATATTTGGTTTGTAATCGGTCAGAGACAGCAGCAATAGCAGCAGCAGCAGCAGCAGCCGGAAATTGCCAGAGTATGGCAAGGCAAGACAAGGCTTGCGAAAGATCTGTTGAAGATGTCACAGTTGAAGCTGACGTTGGCGTCGACGGCGCAGCTGTGCGGAAGTGCCGGAGATGGCGCATAACGATCAATCAATAAGAAAATTAACTATGCATAATATACATACATATATATATGTATATGTATATATAAATCGACCGACGTTCGCTAATGGTTTGCAACATTATTGGGTAAATCATCACTGTGGAAGGCAGACAAGCAATTAATACTGTAAGAATTAATAATCTACTGAATGCTTCAGAAGCTGTTCTCTAATATTAGTTTGGAATAGGGTTTGAGTTTTGCCTTCGGCAAAATTGTTAGATTGTTAGAGGTTTTTGGTTTCTTTTTTTTATTTATTTATTATTGCTTTACACACCTCCCCTGCACAGCCCCCAGTTGCCACTGTTGTCTGGCCAGTTGCTTAGTTCGCTTTAGCGAAATTTGTTTTGTATATTGAGCCGCAAAATCGAATGGCCATTTAAATGCCAAAAGACAAACTGTAAAATTGTCGATTTTTTTACATATTTGTTTTTTGCTTATTTTATTTAATGTGTTTGGCTCAATACGTAATTATGTAAAACGCATAACGAAACACCAACAAACTGTGGGGCGTGCCAATAATAACATCCTCCTTCCGCTAATGTCAAGTGGCTGACACATCTCGTTTCTGGTTTTCGTGTGGCAGGTTGTCCGGTTGAGTTGCGTTGAGTGGCAACTGCATGCGTGCCATGCCACAATGGTTAGGCACGTCCAATGCTTTCGGGTCATGTATTATCAAGTTTAATTTGCTACATACATACTCACATGTGTACGTATGTATATGTATGTAACTTAAGAGCGACAGATCACTTCGCGGGGAAATTTTGACTGGTGATGAATGCATCAGCTATTAAGAATACAGCTTGCTGAGCCGATTTGGATTTAAGCAGCACGTCCAGCTATTATAACTATTTTTTTATGGGCATTTCAGGCAGGAGGTTTTCATTTTTCGAGAAATTCTATCCACTTGTTAATTATAATTCTCCGTAACCATTAAAAATGGGTAAGAGCGGTATCATGAAGTTGTGCAAATGTATGTCACGGGCAGAAGGAAACATCGTCAACACCATTAAGTAAACGTACATATATTCTTGACCAGCATTTACAACAGTAACTGCCTGTCTGTGTGTTCGTCTGTATGTATTGGAGATACTCCTAATAATATTATATATCACTTGACCTGGAGCCAAGATATTATAGTAATAACTTATCAATTGGTTGAGATTTCAATGATATATATATATCATTTAGTTTGTCTGTCTGCCTGTCATTACATAAGCCGTTTGCAGAGTTAAATGGAAATCAGTCACATCATATTAATTTAGGTATATTTTTGTACACTGTGAGAACTGCTGTAATCCTCTGTACAGTTTGTGATGTTTGGTTGCAGCTTAAATTTTGTTTGGTTGGTTAGTTAGTAAAAGAAAATCGAAAGGCTTTGCTTGCCAGCAAATCCCCCATAAGCCTGAGCGCATCGCTGGCCCTGATGTGCGCTTGATTTTTATCGTTGGAAAGTTAAAACCCAATAATAATAAAAGAGTTTAATACATAACTCGCCGTCTGAACTCATTGTTGTGACTTATTGGGCCGCAGCTTATTTATATATTATTATGTTTATTATTATTATTATATTTTTGCTACAGCAAACAATATGAAATACCTCAGCTACAAATTTCACTTTCGATCCCCAAGACCAAACAACCACAAATATGAATTTGTGTATAAATGTGGCACAATATTTATTTCTTGCCCTCCATCGATTGTCATTGTGTTTTCGGCAGTTACCCAAAATGATGATGAGGCTCAGAAGACAGCTCTATTCTTCTGCTGGACAGAGCTTTATGGCCGGGCCGCAGAGACACCACAGACAACACCGAACAATGGTCAAGAATTGCTGTGAAGATGATAAATGTTACAAATCACTAAAAAGAAAGACACAATTGAGATAGGCAGTTTTATCTAAACGACTCCGATTCCAATTTCGAATCGAAAGCGAGCAGAAAGCAGAGACCAAGACCAACTCCAATACCAGAGATGATGAGTTATTTAATGCATAACTCGTGTGACAAAAGCGGCGACGAAAAGAGTGAGAAATGCTGTCGAACATTAATAATTATGTTAATTGCCAGGTCGAATTGTTGAAAACTATGAAAAGCGAGGAGACCACGGCTCCGACTGCCAATCCCAGGGGACTAATGTGCAGCAATAAATAAACTGTCGACAATAGAACCTGCTCCCTTTGCACCGCTCCATCAATGTAGCGGAGCCATGTTCAGCAGCAGCAGCATTGATGAAAGTATGCGACATTAAGCTGACAAATATTTGTTAGCTGTTTTGTATATTGTCGGTACTGACAACAAAAACAACAGCAACAACAATGACAACATCAACTGACTTTCATTCTTAGCCCACCTTATAAAGATACATTTGTTAGCGCTATTTCAACTGTTATTTTCCAGACGCTTTTTGCTTGTCATTTGTGACTTGCTTTTTGGGTTGCCACAGCGCTCTGATTATATGGTACGTACTATTTCATTTGCCGACAGATGTGCACGTACAACGAAGGCAACCAAACTAACACACACACAAACACAACCACAACAGACACCTTTACCACAGGTGCCACAGCACAAAATAAGACCCAAAGGGTAGTACCGAATATTTCATACCTTGCCTTGCAGCTAGGGTTAAGTGGAAAAATCGAAGCAGCTTGCAACAAGATTCTCTTTGCTAAAATAACTGATAATATTATGATATTTGTAGAAGCCTACCCATATTAAAACTTAAGATCTTGACGAGCACCAAAAATGCTTTGAAATATTGCTGCTGCTTCACAGTAGAACGGAGTTACAGATTAGATATTGCCTAGGCATGCAGTTTATGTTTAGGGCTGAGATTTTGAATCTATTTGCGGAGAAGAAGTGGTCAACCTCGGATCGACACAATGTATTGCTAATGAAGCCTTGGGGCAGCTCAACTATTTGCTGTTTATATGAAGTATAAACGATGCACATGATAAGAGACTGATTGCATACACCCAAGTAACTCAATTAGGTTCATGGCATGAATAACCACATCGCGAATGGTTGTGTCGACGGTTTCACGATAGTTTGATACCCAACACTGAGTACTATGCAATTATGATCCGCTAGCTTTACTGTGCGCTGGCTATAGGATGGGGCACGATGCTTCCAGGGTTCTAGTAGCAGCCACACCCTTGAAACGGTTCCCAGCAGCTTTACAGCTTGCTGCTCTTCTTGACAGAGAAATGGGCAGGCAGCATATAAAAGCAACACCTTTAAATATATATATATATATAAATATATGTATATATGTGTTTATATATGTGGTTCCACTTATGCTAAATTAAATGTAAACTTGACGCAAAGGAGATTTATTGTAATCAGTGTCGTCGTGGAAAAGTGAAAATGCGAGCGGCAAGCAGCAAATGACAACTCAATGTGCCTGTCTCTGGGGGCACCATTGGCAATGCGTTGGTTGGTGTGGCTGTTCGAATTATGAAATTAGTATTATGTGAAATGGAGTTAAAAGTGTGATTAACTTGACGCGTATGTAAACCTCGAGTCGAAGTCACAGTCAAAGACAAAGGCATCCAAGCATTAGGCATAAAGCATACGGAATAATAAGCCAACTAGCAAAACAAACGGCAAACCGCAAATGCCAAAGACAATGAAAGTCAACTAGTTGCGCTTGTGTTTATGTGTGTGCGTGTGTGTGTATGACAGTGCGTGTGTGAGCGAGTAGCAATTAATACCATTTCAGTTAGTTTTCGCAGCAAGCAACTGCTGCTGTTTTCCAAGTGAGCAAGCATGCGATTTCGTCTCCAGCTCCCAACACACAAAAAAGAAAAAAGACACAAGCAAGCCCTGCCACAACACATCGTTGTTGTTGTTGATATTGTTGTTGTTATTGTTGTTGGTGATGCTGATACTGTCGGCTTATTAGCAATGGCACTTAGAATCGGTATGGGGCTTGTCAAACAGTGGAGAAAGCCACGCAATGTTGTTGCCCAAAAACAAAACCGCAAGCGCATTGTTTCAACTCACGTTTAGGTGCATACTACTTCAAGTTCGTTGCCTAAGTCTTCTGTTCTATATGCAATACACAAACAAACAAACTGAAAAACAACAAACACAACAAATTCACAATGCCACTGATCACTGTGGTAAACTTGGCAAAGCTGCACCACATGCATTGGGTCTAAATGTTTGAAACAAATCGCATTAAATGGCACGCGAATTGTTTTCGTGTAAATTTAGATTTCGATTTCAATTGAAGGCGAAGGCGACAGGAAGCCAGCTGGATGTCCAGTCTCTGGTCAGATGTTGTGGGGCATTGCCTGTTGCGCTTTGCTTACTTCACTCTCTCACTATGCGCACACTAGTGTATAATAACTACGACTCGTATTATAGCATTTAATGCACATAAAAAGTAATACCCCCAACGCCAAATACGCTTTATACTAAAAAGAAAATCAGCTGGCCGACAATTAATAGACCATGAACAGCAGCTAGACGATTTCGTTGTTTGGACTTTCATAAAAAATTGCAGAGCAATCATGTTGATATTCAAGCACTATTATCAGCAAAGCATCGAAAGCATTGGGTGCAAGACTGGCTTCATCTAATAAAATGGAATGTGACAACATGTACAAACTCAAAACTGTTTGTGTTAACTAATATTTATATTCAAGATTATAGCTTATTCATTATTAGCATATCAGTGAATAAGTGAATAATTTTTTTTTTCTTATTTTTCTACAATTATGCTAATATTAATAATTAAAACGTTAATTAATTAGTTTATTTTACTTTGGATTATTTGTGCATATTTTCGAATTCAATTTTTATTTAAATATTTAATTTATTCATTAAATAATGTATTATTATTAAAATATTTGTTGCTGTGTTATTTTGTTTATTTGCAGTACATTGAACTCGTACCACATCGATAAATGTACGTGTATACATATATACATATATTTGGGACTAACCTTAACTGCGTCAATTGTTTGTAAATAAAAGAAACTGATTGCTGCACTTATTTGTTGCTATTTCTTTTGTTTGTTGCTGTTGATTAATTGGAAAGCACAGGCAGGCAACTGTTTTGAATACCTGTCGGCTTCAGATCACACAAAACATTTTTCAGCTGCGTTTGCAAATATTTGTTAAATAATGTTGCATTAATAGAAAAAAATCAAAACAAAACAAGTACACAATACAACAGTTGACACGCAACGGCCACTTGCAACGTCTGAGGGTCAAGGACTCCTCTTGTGAATCTTTTTTATAACAATTTTTTCTTTTTCGGAAATTGTTGCACAAACGTAAATGGCAATAAGTCAACTGGACAACTAACGAACACGAAATGCGCGCGCTTGCAGCAGCTCGAGGCGCGACAACGAAGACGCGACGATGGAGCTGCGTGTTGAATCCGTTGAACACGTTTCCCAGTTACAACTTCCCAGCGGAATGATTTGGCCAAATCTGCTGCAGCGCCAATGAAGCCCGGCTAGGCAGGCAGTTACATCTGTCGCTGCCACCGGCCAGACCGAGAGAGCACTCACAAAGAGAAAGATGAAGATAAAGAGAAAGAGAAAGAGCGCCCAACGCCGGCTGTCCACATGCCTAAACAGTAACCTGCCAGCTGCAGTCAACAGCGCAAGCGGGTAGAGTTTGTGTGTGAGACAGAGACAGAGAGACAGAGCGCGAGAGAGAGAGAGTGTGAAAGACTCTCTCTCAGCTGTGAGAGCTGAAGAAAGTGACGAGTGGCACGCTTTGTATGCGACCACCCAATTCAAACTTTATTTACAAGCTTTGTCGCCATGCTCAAGTGGCAAACGTTTGCATTTCGATTGCTCAGATATAGATTTGGATTAGACTCAACAAATGGGTGTAGTGCAGCCATTAAGTAATACTGGGAATCTACCTTAATAATCTACCTTCAAGAAAAATTAGAAGATATCGGCTTTTAGATAGGTATTATCACCTTGCACGACAACTTGTATAAACAGAGCAGGATGTTTTCTGCCGATTTGTAATTATAGATTAATCCAGAGAGAAAGGAGCATTCGAAGCCGTTAATTCCTTTGGAGAATCTACACCTAAGAAGGTTTCTTGATTCCTGTATCCCAATTTAAATATAATATTCTAATTTAAAGATGTAGAATAAATCCCGGTAAATACTATTCAGAACGGTATTGTTGTGGACTAGAAGCTAAAAAGGCAGCATATGGCAAACAAAATGATTTTTTGGTCATCCGCACAATGTGGACATGTCGAGAACTACGCCACGAATGGTTTCTCTACCCACGACATTTTCCAGATGGGGGACCAGATCGAGACTATTATGCAGGCACTTATATGTTAGGACTGGTTGGTAGAGCACTATTATCGTGGTTGCTGCTGGCTTCCCAGGGTAGAGATTTGTGGAACTTATTTGCAACATTTACTGCAATTGCAGTTGTTGTCGTTTCCTTTCTATAATTTTCAGAAAGTTTAGCAAACCATTATGCAATTTCATTGCATAATTAAAGCTCTTGGCGTTTTTGTGACGAGCTCACTTTTTAAAAAAATAGCAACA
Source organism: Drosophila cognata (assembly GCA_035041535.1). Taxonomy (NCBI): domain Eukaryota; kingdom Metazoa; phylum Arthropoda; class Insecta; order Diptera; family Drosophilidae; genus Drosophila; species Drosophila cognata. The sequence goes on from JAWNLC010000831.1 coordinate 2,812,124, forward strand.
AAAAAAAAAACAAAAACAAAACAAAACAAAACAAAAACAATGAAAACGGTAAAAACTGCACTTTTTGCAGCTGTTGTTTGCCCTCGACCCACGCGGCATTTGCGCAATGCGCATATCTGAAGCCGGAACTTTGGGCACGCTGTCAGCACATCAACTGGACGCAGTGCGTCCACTCGATGTCGCTTTTAAGCTAAGCAGGGCGCCAGATTACGCAAAGTATGCCGCAGGCAAATTGCCGTATAATTACCGTCTTCTAACCGGTAATCAATTTGATTTTTTTGTTTTTTTTTCGTTTTTGTTTCTTCATTAAAATTGACTTCAAATTTTTAATTAAAGACAACCCACGGAGCGAAGCAACTCGGAAATGGCAGGCGCTTTTCTAGAATTGAGCGATGAGCAACAGCACAAAGCAGAGCCAAACAATATTAATGTACAAACAAAGATGCCCTTTTGGGGAGTGTTTTAAATTCGTCGTTCAACTTGCCCATCATCGAAGACATCTGCGACCACATACATATTTCCAGATCCATAACACCATGTCGCTTATCCTAAATATTACAAATATATAACATTACTTAGGAAAATTAAGTTATTTTTAACAAATTGCAATCTCCATTTGCTAATTATAGTCTCCAACATGCAACAATTCAATAAGATTTGATTTATTTATTATTTAATAGTAATCTACAATTTATCTATAGACATCTCTGAGATTAGTGAGTAGAAAGAAAATATGTTCTGACTGCAGCAAATAGTTCAGACCAACTGAATATAGTGCGACTCTGTCATTGATGCGAATCAAGAATTTATATTTACATACATCACATTACAAGATTCACAACAAAATTATAATACCCTCTGCAAAGCTATTGCGACATCGTTAGGATGAACTAAGAATATGATACATGTCTGCAATGCTATTTAAACTACAATCAATCTACTACAACAATCAAATTTACTTTTGGTTTTAGTTATTGGTTAAAAGTTCTAAAATTAGTTTTTTTTTAATTATCTGTATTGTTTTTGTGTGCCTTTGTTTTATGATGTTTGCCACAGAAGTTGAAGATAATTAACAAAATCGAAGGGAATTTTCAGCTATAAATTGTGCTGCGTGGCAGGCAAGAAGCATCACAAGCTTTTGAAGCAGCGCCCTGAGAGCTACAATAAGAACAACAACCAAAACTTGTTGAACCAACTAATCCCATTATCAACATGAAGGTAAAAGGATGTGGAAAAGGATACTCTGTTGTGCCAACTAACTTTGACATTTTCAGGTATTTGTCTGCTTGCTGGCCACCTTGGCGCTCGCTAGCGCTGGACAGCGTGGCGGCGGTGGTGGTTATCTGCCAGGAGGAGGACATGGCGGTGGTGGTGGCGGCGGCGGTGGTTTCAGAAATGGCGCTGGACTCACCTCGCATGTGTCACAGGCTCACGGTAACACAAAGGTGCACATTGGTGGGGCTGGCGGAGGTGGTGGACGCGGAGGCTATGGCGGTGGAGCAGGTGGTGCTGGCGGCTGGAAGGGAGCAGGCGGTGGTGGTGGCGCTGGAGGCTATGGCGGTGGCGCTGGAGGCTATGGCGGTGGCGCTGGAGGTTATGGCGGTGGCGCTGGAGGCTATGGCGGTGGAGGTGGTGCTAGCGGCTGGCAAGGAGCAGGAGCTGGTGGTGGCGCTGGAGGCTATGGTGGTGGAGCTGGCGGCTGGAAAGGAGCAGGAGCTGGTGGTGGACGCGGCGGTGGTGGCGGCTGGCAAGGAGCAGGCGGCTATGGTGGCGGAGCAGGCGGTGGTGGTGGCAATGCCTGGGGCAACCCGGCCTCATTCCAATATTCCGTGAATCATGGCGCCGGTTCCGGTTCAGCTGGCGGCGGCTCTCGCGGTGGTGCTGGTTGGTGGAACGATTGAAAATACGTTGTTTAACTGACATTGAATGAAAATAAACGAATAAATTACTGCTTAAAAGCTGAAACTGAAAATGCATTTTTGCCACATATTTCATATTCAACTGCTGCATGGCTTAAAGACTCTGATACCAATTAGTAAGACCAAGAAATTCCGATATTTGAAGGAAGTTCCCAGTAATCCTCTTCCCAGGTTTAGTAACTTTAGCTTTAAAATTGCGGAAGATGAATACATATTTGAAATGAATAATACATTTGAAATTTGGTGACTCTAGTTTACAAATTATGGAAGGGGGCAATGTTGGGAGTGGTCTGAAATTTATATACCGATCATTATAGCAGGTTACCAGCAAGCTACCTTCCGAGTTCAGTGTCTCTATCTTTAAAATTGTGAAAGATATGCGCTTTTATCGATTTATCGATTTCAGAAATATAACTGAATATATACGAGTATAATACATATAATTTTTTTTATCGATAATATACCTTTTAAGTTTTATGACACTAGCTTAAAAAAGGCGCTACATATGACATATCTAGTAATAACATGTGTGATAAGAATGGCTGTCATCAAGACCACCCACTGCATACCCTGATGAATCTACTTCTGAAACTGTGCGCGATAGCGATTTCAGAAATTTGTAGGGGTCGAAAGTGGGCGTCACTTCTTCAGATAGTTCTATTTATTTGAACGGAGTTACAAATGACGCTCTTTGAATAGGGTTAGATTATAAATTGGGGAACCATCACTGCGATCTATAAGGTCTATTGTGCTCCCATCCGAGCCTATAGCTCCTCCATCAACCCCAGCTAGTGCACGAATACTATAATCTTTGTTGGGTTGAGGGCTTCTATGCCCTGTGATTTTAAAAGATGCATCCCTGGGATGCTGCATCTTTTCCTAGTTAAGGCGACACATTCTGCTAGCATGTGCATTGAGGAAAAGGGTTAAAAGCAGCCAAAATCTGGTGGCTCAAGACTTAAGATTGTGGGATCTTATCCAACCCGACTTAGCGCTGTGTGTGGCCCAGACATAGACGATAAGGTCTCTACTTTACAGGGTATCGAATAAAGTTAATGGACAATGCAGAAAATCTATATACTCTTCAACCATCACAGTATAACAGGAAATATTGATTATCTTAGGCACGTCAAAGATTACACACAGACTTGCAGACTTGTTGTTATCTAAATTTCACAAACAAGTTTCAAAATTTTAAAACGGTATTGCGACGTTTTGTGGATGAACTAAGAATATTTTACATATCTTCGACACCACAGCAAAAAAAAACTTATGTATCAAGTTGACTTTTTCTGTCTTTTGGTTTTTGTTTCTTGTTTTATGATGTTTGCCACACAAGTCGAAGATCATTAGCAAAATCGATCAGAGTTTTCAGCTATAAATTGTGCTGCGTGGCAGGCAAGAAGCATCACAAGCTTTTGGAGCAGCGCCCTGAGAGCTACAATAAGAACAACAACTAAAACTTGTTCAACCAACTAATCCCATTATCAACATGAAGGTAAAAGGATGTGGAAAAGGATACTCTGTTGTGCCAACTAACTTTGACATTTTCAGGTATTTGTCTGCTTGCTGGCCACCTTGGCGCTCGCTAACGCTGGACAGCGTGGCGGCGGTGGCGGTGGTGGTGGTTATCTGCCAGGAGGAGGACATGGCGGTGGTGGTGGCGGCGGCGGTGGTTTCAGAAATGGCGCTGGACTCACCTCGCATGTGTCACAGGCTCACGGTAACACTAAGGTGCAAATTGGTGGGGCTGGCGGAGGTGGTGGACGCGGCGGCTATGGCGGTGGAGCAGGTGGTGCTGGCGGCTGGAAGGGAGCAGGCGGTGGTGGTGGCGCTGTAGGCTATGGTGGTGGAGCTGGAGGTGCTGGAGGCCATGGTGGTGGCGCTGGAGGCTTTGGAGGTGGAGCTGGAGGTGCTGGAGGCTATGGTGCTGGCGCTGGAAGCTATGGTGGTGGAGCTGGAGGTGCTGGAGGCCATGGTGGTGGCGCTGGAGGCTATGGTAGTGGAGCTGGAAGCCATGGTGGTAGAGCAGGCGGCTATGGTGGCGGCTCTGTAGGCTATAGTGGTGGAGCTGGAGGTGCTGGAGGCCATGGTGGTGTTGCTGGAGGCTATGGTGGTGGAGTTGGAGGTGCTGGAGGCCATGGTGGTGGCGCTGGAGGTTATGGTGTTGGAGCTGGAGGTGCTGGAGGCCATGGTGGTGGAGCTGGAGGCTATGGTGGTGGAGCTGGCGGTGCTGGCGGCTGGAAAGGAGCAGGAGCTGTTGGTGGTGCTGGAGGTTATGGCGGAGCAGGCAATGCCTGGGGCAACCCGGCCGCATTCGATTATTCAGTGCAACATGGATCCGGCTCATCCGGTGGCGGCGGTTCCCACGGTGGTGCTGGTTGGTTGAACGATTAAAATTGTTTTGCTCACAAGGAATTGGATACAAATAACTGAATAAATAATTACCCAACTCTAACGGGAAATGCATTTATGTTCTTATAGAGTTGCCACATAGTTGATATTCAATTGCTGTAAAGCTTCAAGTCAAGAAAAAGCTTATGAAGCTATTCGGTTGTCGGACTTGATCGCTAGAGCACGCCAGTGTGCAGCAGGGCATCTCTACCACCCGAGTTAATTGGGTGAACACACTATTACATGAATAACTGGCCTAATCTGATTAAATATATTATTGAATAAACAGCTGATTACAAATTGAAACAGTCTGCTGGTGGCTTTTTGGATTGGAATTGGAATTGGAATTCGTTACCCAAGTCACTATGCGCTTCTCTGTTAAATTACTGACCACAGATGGCGCCCCATGGTTCAGCTTGTTCGTCTGCGATCGTTTGTTGATTTGAGCTGTAGAGGGCGCTAGTTCAAGTGCCAGCAGGTTCGTTGCTGACGTGAAGTCTTTCGCTTAAAGAAAAACCTGTTTGCTTAACCATCTCTCGTGAGATTTGTATCGCATTCAGGCAAGGGTTAATGAAGTTCAATGTCAGAGCACTGTTTTGGCTGTGAATAGCGAAAGTTGAGTGATTACTCTTGACTGGCTGACCGGCTGGACAGCTCAATGTATCAGGACAATGGGTCATAAAAGATAAGGCTGATTGACTGGCTGCACATCAGGCACCGAAGCTGTTTACCTGCAAATTTAACCACAATTAAAATCAATTCCCAATTGTTAACTGCTTTTGTTGTAGCGGCTGTGCGATTTTGATATGTCTCGTGCTGTTCATTTATTGCCCCCTCACTCCATGTGTGCGCTAATTTATCTTTGTGCTTTGATTTTTAGCTTCCGCCGTTTGCTTTTGTCTGATTTATTTTTATATTTGCTTGCTATTGAATTCAGTTGTGTGCGTATTTGTGGATTTTGCTTTGTGGGTTTCGCTTTGTGGCTCGGCTGCTTTGGCGTCGATGTGTCTTGCGTGAGACGTGATCAGAACCTTGGCCAAGCCGTTGGCAGTTGTATAGTTTTTACATTTTGTGCCTGAAATCAATTTAATTACACAAACAAATCACAATGCTCATTGACTTTCAATGTTTTTTGTGTATTTGCATTTCGTATGCTTGGATTTTTCAACTGGAATGTCATCTAGTAAATATTTATCGTATTGCATGTCTGCGCTAAGCAGAGAGTAAACTTTACATTGTGGCATTGAGTGAAGACCAATTATTTCGTAACTTTATGTAGAAACCAACTAATTCACGCCCGATACGAAAAGAGCTTGGTTGGTTTTTGATTAGGCTAAGAGATTGCGATTATGTACAAGTATGTTATCACCCCTAAATCCAATCTTTAATCTACAATCGATAAATTGTGTAAACAAAGTTCAAGGGAAAATATGTGAAATTTAAAGAAAAATGGTTTTAGTAAATTATTTCCAGTTTTGTCAAAGTTAGGGGATCGAAAACCTAGAATGAGCATTTAAAGAGAAAATAATAAATATTTGGAAAATAACGTTACATATTGAAATGTCTGTCAATATTTGAATTTAGTGTCTCAAGATCTGTAATTGAGATGGGCTCTCACATATATATTATATTTTGATGTTATATATAACCGGCAATGGTATAATAATTTAATGTGAAAATAGAATATGTTTCTGTAACTGTGTTTGAATAGGATTAATGTGGTGAATTAATCTCGAATTAAATATCCATTTTTATGTTAGGACCGGCAGCCTTTATCTATTTCAATTTATACGTTTTGCATTCCCATTAATTAACTGCTGATCTCAGCTTGCAGCAATGTGTAAGACATCTCTAACTACTTACAAAAAGATATAGAAAAGCAGAAGCATGTATCGGTATATATTTACATATATAGATGATTATTTATGTGTACTGCTAATTGCTATGGAAAGTCAGCAACTGCAGCCGCTTATGCAAATCAATTGCATTCAAACACACCAACTTATTTATGCATATACGTATGCTCTCCGTTCCCATGCCACATTAAGCAAGGCTGCATTAAGTATAATTATAACTTTATGCCAGCTATAGTTTATGAGCGTCAAGAATACTGCAATCCTACAATGACAATGCTCAGTACATACGAGGGTCGCTCAAGATGTTGAAGACATTAATCTAAATAAGAGTTTATTATAAAGATAAGATATTTCCTTAAAGCAAATCTATTTCCACTTAAAAACAACGACGGAGTCAAACTAAAATTCGATCCTGATGTTTTTGTGAATAAGTAAAAAAGAAAGAATATAGAATATAGAAAACAGTGTTTAGAAATAGTAATATATACATTTTAGAAACCATAAGCCGCACTCGCATATTTATTGTTGTAAAGATGACACCACAAAAAAAAAACACCAAAACAAGCAGAAACAATAAACAACTTTACATTCACTTCTTCCACTACGCTTGTAATTTCATTAGCGTTGGTAAATAATTAAATATTTTAATTTCATGGCAATGGGAAAAATCTTTTATTACATCTGTCGTAGTAGTAATGAATATTCTTCTATTGTAGCAGAACGCGTTAGCTGCGAACCCGAAGAATGTATCTAAAACATTTGTATCTCTATATAATCAACCCGCTGAAAAACAAAGGCACATGAAGTTTTTTTTTATCTTTTAATTTTGGTGCGGCTGGCGCGTGAGGCCCCAAAACTGGTTAAGAATATTGCTGCAAGCTTCCACAATTCAAGTCGAAAGATTTGCAAGTAAAATATACAATGTATACAATGGAGGCCGCATAAGCAGATCGTTAAACACGGGTGGCAAGAATTTCAGCAGTTCTAACTGGAAAATTTAAATTTTTTGAACATTGATATTATCTAAGAATGTTTACTAATTATAAGAAACTTCTCAGGATACTTAACTGCCATAACAATTTATTCAGAAGTTTTAATCATACTTTATACGACCAAATTCCCTTATTCGTTTTTATGTTGCCGATTACAATTTGCACAAAATAACTGAAACAAAGACAAAAAATAATGTTATTAAAGTGTTCAAACTTGGGCTGACTCTGATAAAACTCTAAATCGAATCTCATAATCCAAACCACAACATTAGTTTTCCTATATAGACACGAGTACGGATAATGGTAAAGAATACTTACATACATATGTACATATGTTTTAGTTATCGAAACTCAGAGTGTGCTAATGAAAAACGCCATCCAATAATATCGATTCGAGGATTTGGCTTAGCATAAATTTAGTTTTGGCCATGGTGCATTGAACTTTGAAAGTTTGTCAGTTCTAAACAAAGTATTGTTTGTATTTTCTTAGTACCAATAATTAAAGGCATACGAATATGTGTAAGTGTATGGGTGTGTTCACATGTACATAGAATATGCTCAGTATGTTTCTAGATATGTGCGTATGGTCCACAGCCCGATCTATTGCCTATGCAAATATGTGCCAATACATGGGCCATGACCTAGAACCGGTTCTGGATAGCCACTATTTATAGGCGATGATGTTTCTGGGACCATTTTGATACTGGGCTAAGCCTTAGGCTGCCAATTGAAGCGACTTGGAAATTAGCTTCTTGATTTACAGATTCCGCGTTACAGTTTTTGCCTCTTAGCCAGCTTTGCTGGGCACTTAACACGTTTATCGCATCAGGCCTTGAACTCCAAATAAGCAGAACACTTGAGCAGCTACATAAAGACTACCTGTCAAAATAACATTTAACAGTTGGGCAAGCTCTCAATATGGTGGACTGTTTGACAAACTGTTGATCCATTGTGGATGTTGTTTTTTTTTTAATCTTTTTGTGTGATCAAACGCCGTTAATTTGTTTGACTTGTTGGCCAATGAATCGACGAGCAGCATTGTCAACGAAGGCTTGACCAAAACGCGTAATGCGATTGTGCTCAACTAGTCGATACCCTCGAGAAGGTCACATGCCGTATTAGTGAAAACTGTTCTCTTGCGTCTCCACTGTTGGCAAAAGTTATTTGCCTGTTTACAAACTTTGAACACTTGTGTTTCCCATTCGATAGTTATAATATAGTTTGGATACAACTTGGATACAGCTAAGATAAAAACTTTGTTCATTTTGCATATATGAGCGCCTGGCACTTATTTGTCAATATAATTTAGTATACCCTTGTTTCACACATTTCAGTTTACAGGGCATTAACAATGCTCAAGTCTAAGTCGCGCATGCGTAAAGATTTGCATACTTAGTTATCGGCGACAACCTGCAAACAAAAAGCTTGGTAAAGGCAAAGGTAAAGGCAAATACAAATCTTCAACATCGTCGCACATACAAATACGAAAATGTGTGTTTTAATACTTTTAATTGCTTAAACGATCAAAAGCAACAAATTGTCAAAGCATTGGGCCAGAGGTGACGACTTCTCGTGTTTTTGTGGCCTGACATAAACGTGCTCACGAATAAAACACGATACAAAATTAAAAAAAAAAACAAAAAAAAAATATTGATTCACTTAATTGTATATTATTTAGAGTTAAAGGGCTCATTTCATTCATGCCTAAATACAACGGAATTATTCCCTTACATTTTAAACTGGAAGACGAGCAGTACAAGAAGAAAAAGTGGTTTTCATTCATGTGGTGCAGGTTGTGTTAACTGGGCTGTTTTGTTGTCGAAAAACACCGTCTCGCGTCGCCCATCTTTACTAAGAGCACGTGTTTTATCTTCAATAAAGTCGATGCTGATGCTGCCATTGATGCTTTTGTATTATTTACGCTATTCGATATTCGTAAATTTGAGTATTGGTCTCGACAACTTTTTTGGTATAAATGAGCGTTGTGTTGACTGCAGTAGAATTAGTCAACGCTTCCGTTTGTCTTGGGCATCATCAAAATCAAGCCGTGATCGAGATCCAAATATATTGAAAGATGAAGCCATTTGCCTGCATTTTCGTTATCCTCGTTGCGCTGCTGGCCGGCAGTCAGGCATCGCTCGATGGTCTTCTTGGCGGCGGTGGTGGTGGTGGCGGTGGTGGCGGTGGTGGCGGTGGCGGCGGTGGCATTTTCCAGCTGCTGCAAAGCAAATTGGGTGGACTTGGTGGCGGTGGAGGACTTGGTGGACTTGGCGGTGGACTCGGTGGCAAGCTGGGAGGTGGTGGTGGTTACTCTGGTGGACAATCCGGTGGCTACTCGGGAGGTTACTCAGGCGGTTACTCAGGCGGTCACTCTGGCGGATATTCGGGCGGCTACTCAGGAGGCAGTTCTGGTGGTTACTCTGGCGGCCACTCAGCTCCCGCTAAGGTTATCATTGTCAAAGTCGTCAGTCAGGGAAATTCGGGCGGCTATGGCGGCGGTTACTCCTCTGGCGGCTATGGTGGTTCCCAAGGTGGTTACTCTTCCGGTGGCTGGAACCAGGGCTGGTAAATAAATAACCGCTATCCAGCAAAAGCCTTCAAGTCAAGTTCAAACAGGGAGCCAAAAAGCTAGCAATTTAAATGTTTTTCAAGCACACTTAAGTTTTTTTTTTTTTTAATGAATGTTTTTCATTTATTTTTAATAATTTTTTTGGTTAGTTTTAAGCTGCAAATAAATGCAAAATATAAACAGAAATTTCCAATTTAAATTGATGTCTTTAAAATAAACCTGTCAAACCGGAACGAATTTAGGTTCCGGTTCTGTTTCTGATTCGCTATGTACATAGATTCCGGTAAAGATTCCAATATTTTAACGGTTTTGGCAATACCAGTATTTTGATTCTTGATTTTCAACGAGAACATTCCGCTCGGAATTCTGAGATATCAGTATATTACCATCTAGTTGCAGGTGGCAAATGATAAAAATATCTACATCGGATAAAGATATCCATAGCTCGGTCGATTTCTTTAAATGTTTAATGAAATTGAAATGTCAACAGGTGGATTGAGATGTTCAATATAGAGTCGATCTTTCTTGGTATACGAAATACAAGTTCTCGTACACCCGCTTAAGCACAGACACATTCGTGATTGTCTTCCGATGCGGTATTTTCGAGGCAAATAATATCAGTTCAGGTATTTGGACTTTTAACAAATTTCGAATTTAGGTTCTGAATTCGATTTCGATTCCGAATTATAACCGGTAGACTGTAGCGGTTTCAAATCCGATACCGATTCTGGTTTAACACCCGGCTCTTAAGAGAAGCATCGCCAGCTTGAAACCAGTTAAAAATGTGCTTCCTGCTATCCGTCGTGATGAGCTCATAGACAGTAAATACAGCGGCTTTGCATTGGTTCCACTTAATTGGGTTCGACTGCAATTTGGCTCTAATGCATCACTTATAGAACAGCGCGAAGATCACCCGCCGAAAGTGGCTAACAAAGATAAATCAATTTGGCATGGCTTACATTGTATACTCGGTGCGGTGTCTGAGCCATATTGCTGCAATAGAGCCGCCCAACAGTTACCAACAGCTCCATTACGGAATTTGCAGCGAGTCACTTTTTGTGGCAATTGATTGATCACCGACCATTGAGATTGAGCGCTGTCGAACGAGTTGCCGAAAGAATCGATGGCACAAAGACCCTATTTTGATTTAATGCCGCCCATGAAAATTTGCAAGTTGCCAACAAAGCATACCAACTAAAAGTCAACAGGTTCAACTGCATGAATTTCTGTTGTCTATTTGTTTGGCTGTACAGCGTTTGTGGCCGGATCAAGTGGGGGAGGGGACACCAATCAACGATCTTTGCTACCAGTTTTCATAAGCGCTTCTTAAGGTGTATCTCAGCTATCGCATACCCTAAAAAATATTTTAAAAACATGCGAATCTAATGAGATAAACATTACTTTATAACAATAACAAAAAGTTCGCACTAAAAACTTGATTAACTGCATGGAGTTTGGTAATAGACCACACTCCTTCTAGCCATTTCTGTAGTACAGATCAGGACAAGCTTTAAGCGTCTTTGGCTTGCATAACCAATATTAAAATGGATTTATTTTTTGACAGACTGATCGATTTGCTGCTGACCCGATTTGCGAAAAGTGCCGAACACGAACTGTTGGACAACTGCAGTTGGGCTGGGGCTTTTTCACGGTAGCCGGCGACACGTGTGCAGCCACGTAGACGGCAAACCTAATTGGTTATGGGCCCAAGAGTTAACTAAGTAGAGTAGTTGCCATAAAGTATGCGCCGCTAGTCAATTGCTTTGCCCCCAAAAAGTTGTTACATAAAAATGGCGAGCCAATAAATCGATACTCACGATGTGGTGCGACAGCGGCTGTGGCTGGGACTGAAACTCTTGGATTGTGTCAGAATCAGCCGAATGCCAAAAGAATCTCAAGTCTGGGCCGTTGAGACGGCTGCGTCAGGTGAGCAGGCGCCTGGAACTTAACAGTCTGTAGGAAGTGGGTGGGGAGGGGCTGGTTGGGGGCGTTACCAACAATGGACGGCCACAAAGCGTACGAAATTGAAAGTTGGCATAATGAGGGCCAAACCAACTGAGCCGAGATCGCAACGAATCGGACTGCCTCTAAGCAGATTTGGCAATTACAACTGATTACACGACGGCGACGTCGACGCCGACAGCAGCAACGACGTTGACGTCAACGTCGCCGATGGCAACTGCATCTGCAGCGACGACCGGTGCGACAACGGCTAGAATCTTAGATGCGCAGCACACGCTGCCTGTATAAATAGCTGAGAGTGCACCCAGTTCAAAATTAGTTAGTGCACAGCAGCTGCAACAGCAGCAGCAACAGCAACAACAGCATCAGCAACAACAGCAGCACCAACAACAGCAAGACAAAGATGCAATCGATCCGTCGCATGGTTGTGTTTGGCCTTCTGGCGGCACTGAGTGTATGCGCCTTTGCCAAGCCGCATGGCTGGAGTGGTGGCGGTGGTGGCGGCTCCTCCGGTTGGTCAGGTGGTGGCGGTGGTGGTGGCGGCTGGAAGAGCGGCGGGGGTGGTGGTGGCTGGTCATCGGGTGGCAGTTCCTCTGCTTGGCCCAGCAAGATAAGCATCAGTTCTTGGCCTTCTAGTGGCGGCGGCGGAGGTGGCTGGTCTTCAGGCGGCGGCGGTGGTGGTTGGCGCAGCGGCGGTGGCGGCTCTGGCTGGAAATTGAGCTCCGGTGGCGGCGGCGGCGGCGGCGCTGGTTGGTCTAGCGCATTGTCTAGCCTCTCCGGCTGGAAATCTCAAGCACTGTCGGGTCTGAGCAGCGGCTGGAAGTCGGGCGGTGGTGGTGGAGGCGGTTGGAAGTCAGGAGGAGGAGGTGGCGGCGGCGGTTGGAAGAGTGGCGGCGGTGGTGGAGGTGGCTGGAAGAGCGGCGGCGGCGGTGGAGGTGGCTGGAAGAGCGGCGGCGGCGGTGGAAGTGGCTGGAAGAGTGGCGGTGGCGGCGGCGGTTGGTCCTCCGGCGGCTCGAGTAGCGCCTGGAGCTGGTAAAACCCTGTCGAAAACGAACCACTGTGGCGACATTTAAAAGGATCTGCACCTGTACATAACAACAACAAAAAAAAACTATCTTTAATGCTTAAACAATACAATTTTTTTTTTTTTTTTTTAATTTGCCAATAAACGTTTACGAAAATGTAATTAAAACAATGTGCATTTTTGGGGTCCGTCTATTTAAAGAGCTGAACTGTTTAAACATATGCCATCTTAAAACTTGGCAATGTCCTAGTTACCAATCAACTCAAGGTAATATGGCCAAAGCTACAATTCCATGCCTAATATTTGGCCTATTCGCTCACTACGAGTGTGACTACCAAATGCGTTGCCAAGTAAATATCTACAAAGAGAGCAGGTAATTTTTATGTATTTACTTTTATTTTCAATTTTTTATATGGTATACAAAATCCATACAAAAACAAGTAAGAATTCTGGGTTCAGGGTACCCTCTTAAGCATATTCTAATTTTAATTTGCAAAATTTCCCATTAAAAATCTTGGGCGGAATTGCTCTTAGTTGTTATGGTAGGCACAGGCACTGAGGGGAAAGAACTAAGCGCATATATTTATTCACAAGCCCGAACTGAAATCATCGGATGTACACACAGACATGGCTATATTCACTCCTGATCAAGAACATATGCACTTTATGGGATCTTTCTTTTACCCATTTTCAGTGTGATCCTAACTTGTTATACTCTTTTTAAAGGAGAACACAATATTTTAATTTCAAAATTTAACTTTTAAATACAATATAAGCAAATTGAGCTTGCCCATGAGACCGTAGCTTGAGCTAACAGCTACATTATAGTTTTTTTTTTTTTTTAAGTAATGACGAACTTTTCAAATGCACCTTAAGTTTTTCATAATCTTCAGGCTAATTACAAAAATGAGTTTTGGCCAAAACACGACGAACAAAAGCCTTAAACATCTGCGATTAAATGATTGGAGAACATGTTTTGCGGCTTCGGCTGTGTCGATACATGTCTTAAGACATATTGCTATGCAATATAGAATCGGATGCTTTGTCTTTGAAAAGCTGCTGTATTTAAGACCGCAAATAAATAATTCTTAAGTACCTCGTTGAATTTGCAGTTGAATTAATAAAAATCTATTTTTAATAGAGAAGCACAAGTGCGGACGAATATTCAACAGAGAGTTATACAAAATAGACAACACTTGATCGTCTTTAGCAAAATAATCGTATTTTTATTAGTAAAATTACAAAGTTGAGGAAAAGAAAAGACTTGAGAAACTTTGAGAGAATGTAGTAATTAATGTTAACAAAAAAAAATGGTGCAGCAGTTGTGGGGAATGCCTCTAGTTCTATGTTTATGCCGTTGAATGCATTTCAACCGGAGGAGCAGCCGGAGTATTTATGTGTCGCATCTTCTTGCTGTTTACGTTGTGTGTGGCTTTGGTGGGAGGATTACCAGCCACCTCCACCGTGTTTGCCACCGCCGCCCCCACCACCATAGCCTCCGGAGCTACCGCGATTACCGGCCAGGGATTTGCCGCCACCACCACCATATCCACCGCCGCCGCCGCCGCCGCCCTTTTGCCAGCCGCCTCCGATCCGGATCCGCCAACAAAGTTCTAAGCACTTGCAAACTTGTAAACTGCTGAGCCATAGCGATGTCATTAATTACAAGTATTTTGCAGCACCACTTTTTGCGAGCGCCTCACAATTTGTCTGACTGTTTACAAATTAATTTCTGTAATTTTTTATATATTTTTTTCTCCCCCCTTTGCATAATTAATTTGATTCGTTTTTGTTTTTTGCTAGTGCGAGTTAATGTGTGTGGTTCACGACTCAAACACACTAGTTCAATGTCAATTGTTGTGCAAACCCAAACCCAAACCCAAATCCAAACCCAAATGCAAACACAAACAAAAGCGCAATGGCGTAAAAACCAAACGCAAAACCAAAACTCAAAAATCAAAGCTCACAACTCAAAACCAAACAAATGTTTTTGAGCTATATGCTCAAGTGCATTACTTGCCATAAATTGCCTCAATGTGTCCAATTGCTGCTGTCGCTGTCGGTGTGGCTGCATTCAATGCGTGCTGCATAGCTGAATCGCTGCAGCGTGGCAGCCCGCAACAAATAACCCCACAGCCAAGTCCACAAGACGACCTCAACCGAGCAAGCCAGAACTATGCTGCACACTGGGCCAGCAACTGCTTTAAGGTAAGTCTGATTGGATTTGGTTTTATTTAATATATCTACCTCCAATTTGGCATTTAAATTGTTGCAGTGGTTGGTGCATCTGGTGCCACTGTGCCACTCCAAAGCACTTCGAGATGATGAGCAACGAATACTCCACGAGCTATGTGAATGTACAAACTAATAGCAATAATTGCATCGTTAATATAGCATTTTAATTGTTATGGGCCATAACTCAAATATGCATTAATGTGAATTTCGAGATCAACGAGAATACAAAATACAGCGTCAAGTTCGGCCAAGTGCTGCCGTACCACCCCCCGACACCCCCCCCCCCCTTCATTCTCTTCCCCTCAGGCAATATACATAAATTGGTTTTGTGTGTCGATCTGGTTTTAGTTCCCAGGTAGACAATGATGCAATCAATGATGGAGCTGGAAATGCAGATGAAGATGAGTTGACGTCGCTGGGAGGGGAGACAATTAAAGATGTTTCGTCTATGTTTATGGTTGCACTCAGTTGTTTTAAATTGCACTCGACTATGAAATGAAAAATGGCAAACTGATCGTGGCTAGAAAATGCTCGTCAATCATCTGGCTACAATTTGGCGATGCATTCAAACAGAAATCGTGCGATTCGTTGCTTAAGTTACGATTTGCAATTTATATTTGTTTAAAAAGATTATAGGAAAAAAAAAAAACGCACTTATGTACATGAGTAATATAAAATCAAAGATCAATAATCGAAGGCGAATAATGTGTTAAAAACGTGGAGTTCCAATTAGATCCTTATTACCAGGCGCTGCTGCCCCAACCGTTGTTGCCACTAGACCAACCGCTGCTGCCGAGGCTCTGGCCGGACCAGCCACCGCCGTTACTCCAGCCGCTGCCGCCGTTACTCCAGCCACCACCTCCATTGCTCCAGCCGCTGCCGCCATTGTTCCAGCCACCACCCCCATTGCTCCAACCGCCAGTGTTCCAGCCGCTGCTGCCGCCATTGTTCCAGCCACTCCCACCTCCACCTCCAATTTTGATTACCTTAATAATCTTGGGCTGGGAGGACCAGCCACTGTTCCAGCCTCCGCCGCCGCTGCTGCCCCAAGGATTCGAGCTCCAGCCACTGCTGCTGCTGCTGGCCCAAGGACTCGAGCTCCAGCCACTGCCACTGCCACCGCTCCAGCCGCTGCTGCGTATAAGTCCCGCCGAGCCGCAGGCAATCAGAGCGCTGAGTATTATAAAAAGTTTCATCCTGCTGAGCTTGTAGGTTGTGTAGGTTGCTTAGGTCCTGGCTGTTGTGTATTGTAGCTGCGCGTTCTGAAGTACGCCAATTGAATGATCTGAAAACGTACGCAGCATACGCTATTTATCTCAATTTGAATACCTAGGGAGAGGCCAAGTGGCTCATCAAGCCAAGAATCCGCAAAATAAATCGCACTCGCAGCAGGTGGGGGTTGCCCTGGCCTGGTCTTGGTCAGCTGATAAACAAACCAGCTGCGCACATACTGAAAGACGAACGAGGTAATTACAGTTTGTTAAACCACTTTGAGCGTCAGATTCTTGACCAGGGTCAACTACTTTACAACACTTTACGACCGACCGCGTCATTGGCAAGAGTGTCAGCAGTTGCAGATCATCGCAAGCCTAGTGCCCCATGGGGCCAGTTTATGTTGCCAAATTGCATGTAACTCACATACTTGATGGATCATTTCCTCGCCTCACTGCAGACCGCTGTTAGTGTTAATGGCTTGCGGAAACCACGAACACATTTGCCCGATAAAACTTAATCCCCAATGGGCAGACAGAAGACTGCAACGGGTGACTCATTTGTCAAGCTGACAGCCTGCCCAGGTGAGAGGGCTGTCAACTACAGCCAAAAAGCCACTCCACAGTAACCACCAAGTCGACGCGAACGCGTTTGAAATTTACATCTCAAAATCTAGTAAGCATATAAAAACTTAATTTTTTTTATACATCAGCTTTGTTATTGTTGAGGTACCTACAAGCATAAGTGTACTTAATTATACGCTAATAAAAAATATTTCATATAAAGTAGTTGGTCTTTGTTAAGAACCTAAAAATAATAATATATAATTACCTTTAAGAAAAATATTTGCTTTTGCTTTAAGTTGGCTGAGAAGGTTCGATTTCAATTCCGGATGGAATGAAATATTTCATACATGATCTAAAGTACCCTGCTTGCAGAGATTACAGCAGGGTAAAAGTCTGAACAACTTTGAACTGAAGTTATTTTTTAAATTTTGAAGAAAGTTTAATTTTTTTTCTTGTATATTTTCGGATAATTTCCTTAGGCGCAATTCGGTATCGAAAAGAATATATTGCATACAATTTTTCCAATTAAAAATAACTAGATTTCTCAGTGGATTTCCTATAGAAAAAGACATTTACAAATATTTAGCTATTGTTCAATTAAGAAAGTGTTGTTTCATCATCAAATCGATGTATAACAAATTAAGTTTGTTGGCTCTTGAGTATTAAATGAGAGCTTTGATTTGTGGCACAACACGCCTCATTGAATTAATCAAAATTGAATTGATCCATTTGATAAAAAAAGGGGCAAGTGTTAATTTCAAGTGCAAATAACTCGTTGTTAAGGAAATACTTTTGAACAGGATATACGTCATGTGTGGCACTCAAGGTATGACAACATTCTCTTGGCTCATTGTTGTTGGCCTTGCCCATTCAATAATTAATTATTCGTGGCAGATCACAACTGATGGGCTTCACTGTGGTCTGCTGCCTAGCTGCTTATTGAAATCTGTCTGATTGCCGCAGTTGTCAGTAAATTGTTTTTCTACTCAGGCGGTTATTTTTTTTTTTTTAAATATTTGTTGCACAAGCATTATAAACAAAAATTAATTGAATTGTCAAAGCTTAACATGCAAATTTTTTTTGAAGGCTTATGGACCAAGAACGGGTCGTGCAAACAACCGAGTTACAGCAAAACGCAAGACAGTATGGCTATCTTAGGCACCCCGAAGACAACATACATACTTTTACAGACCGGAGTCAACCTGCCTTTATCTATATTTTACTATAAATCTAAAAAGCCGAATTGCTTCCATAAGAGCAATATGACATAGAAAAATACATGAATAATGCAAGTGTAAAATGAGTCTTTACTAATTAAATATTTGTGTGTATAAATTATTTTCGATATTTAATAACTTTCAATCGGATAATCGGATTGCTATTGGGTTTCGAAACATCCACCGCCATATATTATATCATCTTAAGCATACGTTAGTTTGTAAG
Organism: Drosophila cognata; assembly: GCA_035041535.1. Taxonomy (NCBI): domain Eukaryota; kingdom Metazoa; phylum Arthropoda; class Insecta; order Diptera; family Drosophilidae; genus Drosophila; species Drosophila cognata. Next base: position 2,830,296 of record JAWNLC010000831.1, read on the forward strand.
TAATGTTAATTTGACATTACAATCCATCTCCAACTATCAACTATCAACTGATGCCTCTATTTCCTTTCGCAGAGTCCGCAATTAGCGAGCCGTGGTTCACGTAGTCCAGATGACTGTTGGCCATAGGGCTTGTTGGGCTTGACTTCCAGGAAATAATTGCCCTTAAGAGTGTGCGGCACGGCCAAGCCCATAGGATATTGCGGGCCAGGGCAGCCGCCGTCGCGCAGTCTCGTCAGCGAGCTGCAGCGTGTGGCCATGAAGTTGCGCTCGTTGCCTGGATATATTGTCTCCGCGTAGTATTCCCAGGAGCGAGAGTGGGCACACGGCACAGTCAGGCAGCCAGGTTTCAAGGGATCAGTGCCGCCGGGATAAAAGTCCACATCGCCCATGGGATCTCGTTTGCCAAGCACGCCCGGATTGCTGTGTATCACATCAATGAAGAGTGCATCTCCGCGCTGCAAGCCCGACAAAACTTCACCCTCGTTGAAGCACGGCTTGGCCGGATCAAGCGCGGTGATGCGCGGCACTGTCTTCCCGCTATACATGTGCAGATAGCGACCAGCAGCGCCCACAATATGCGCTCCAAGACTATGGCCGATTAAATGTATCTTTTCAACATTGACCACATCCAACAACTTCACCAGTCCCCGTGCAATGCTCTCGCCAAGCTCTTCCGTGTTGAAAGCCGACCACGTGTACAGGGTATCCACATATTTGGCAGCATCCACAGCCTGCAACCAAATTGCACAGTTATTCATTTATATATGACTGGTGACAAATAACTATAATCATTTTTTAGGTATTTGGATTTAATATATATATATATATATATATATATATATATATATATATGCGTCACAAAAAGTATTAAGATTGGGGTGCCACGATGCAATCACAACATTTTTAAGGTATATCAGGCCTATCAAGGAAATTTGGATTTGAAGTTATAATTCCTTTTATCAGAATAGAGACAAGGTAGAGAAAATTTCTAATACATCTAAGAATTCGAAATAATTTTTTGTTTATACATTTGCTGACCATCATTTCCAAGCGTTGAACCTTGCTTTCAGTTGGTATTGCAGTTGTAGATGAGTATTACGCAGGCCGTTACGTCAGACTGCAACTTGCTCAGTTGTTTTAAATAAAATATAAGTGCAAAAGTCAAAAGTATTCATTGATATTGATTATTTTTGTAATGGGATGACCCTGATAAGTAGCTGATAAGAAGTTAAACGCTTAACCTTAACACAACAATTAAAAGCGATTAGATGCACAGTGAGAACATTAAGCATCTGAAAATATGCAAAAAGTGCAAAAATTAAAGCAATTGAGGAAAACTTTTTTAGCTTATGACTTAACTTTGTTCTTGTAGAATTCCGCAGGCTATCGACTATCACTTTTACGATAGTCCGATGAAATCATATCCGAAAATGAGTTGGGCGCGTGATCTGAATGTGAATGTGAATATCAACGAAGTGAATACTTGAAATAAGCAGAGAATTTCTATGACGTAAAAGTAATCCACAAACGACGTGAGCTGCTTGAACACAGTCCTAAAAAACATCGGATACAGAGTATGCAAAGATTGTTGTGCACATATGTATGTGTCTAAATGTCTTGGGTTTCTTTCTTTTCGGAACATGTTAAGAATTTTCTGATTCATTAATCTTATGTAATCCAACGCATCTTTCAAATACTCTGCCTTCTACAAAAAACAAGAGTTGCTGCTGGTTTGTTTAGTTTCTTACGATTGCCTATCAATTTAAGTAAAAGTACTTCATTATTGTATACGAATAAAGCATAATAAGCATGAATAAAGTCGATTTTAATATTTCCCTCCGTCGGTCTGGCAATCTTTCTAGTGCACTCGCGACTAGAGCCATCTTTCTTGTTTTATAAATTTACAATTGCTTACCGCAAACTTAAATAGATAATATGTATGAGTATGATGCAGTCGCGAACTTGTGACATTGAAATACTTTACTTGTTTGGACAAACTCACCACAAAATTTACATCTCCGCGACAATTGTAGGCCTTGGCAAATTCCTCAATAGTATCCGTATCATTGATGGTGGTCGTCCAGCCGGTAGCAAGTATGACAACATTTTTGCTTCTATCAAATAGGGGGCTGTGCCACATAGTTTCAGCTTCAAGCAGTGGAAAATCAGTTTTGCTGCAATGGGTACGCAACTGAAAGCTCATCTGTTTAATGTCTGGTGTGAACTTTGACCTGATCTTGTTGGAACTCAGCGCCTGAGAGCCTGGAGATAAGCGTGTAAGCGATATAGGGAAGTAGATTGTCATCGATTTACTTTTGCCTTTGCATTTGAATACTCACACAGATAGTTGACGGAGCTGGAGACATACTCAAGGGGATAGCCGGCTATAAGATTCTTACTTCCCTCGAGCAGGCCCTGCGGCGTTGGCAACAGCCTTGGATTGATAATGCTGGAACCCACATTCGTAATAGTGCCAAACACATCGGGCAACGAATACTCAATGCCGCTGGCAACGGTTGCAAGCAGCAGTAGGTAAAACAGGCAATTCCTGAGATTGAAATTATGAGTCAGGCAACGGGTTCCCATTCCGGACGACAGTCGCGAGCACAGTGAATGCCAAAAATTATTTATAAATGTATTTATAGTAGAAGACGCGTCAGCACCTTATAAGCATCTACTAGACGGAGGGAGTGAGTGCAAGTAATGCCGTACGACTAATCGACAATACGACAATATAGACAATTAAAACTGTTACCAAATACAGATGCGGTAAAAATAATATTATTAGCACGAGAATGTTGCCCATTTTAACGGAGAGAATTCGCCGTATTTAGTATTTGTGTGCAAGTGTTCAGTCTCACTTATTTAGATTTAGATTTGGCCATTATTTACAACAAATCTGGATTAGTCGATTTACTTAATTCATTTTTTTTGTTTTTTTTTTTTTGTAAAAAACACAATTTGGTATATAGAATTTTGCATGCGATTGATGCATTTCATGAGCGTATACAAAAACATTTAGATTATAAATTTTCTAAAGCAGCTATTGTATTATTTTGAACGCAGCTGTAAGAATATTTGATGCACAACACAGCAATCAGATAAAGTGCACTTGTTTCTTAATTAGATTCTGCGATATCACCCAAACACACACACTCACTTCGATCGCACACTCAATCGCCGTGTTTCGTTTATTATTAGTTCGTCCGGCGTTTTCTAATCTCGAGTTGGGCGAATGTACTGCTCGTGTGATCTGCACCTTATTTGTATACAAATCGAATTAAATCTGAATTCGAATCGACATTAAACCGAATCGCGTTAAAAAAATGTAAACCGAAACAACAACAATATAAACGAAACTTAACGAATTGTTCGTACTACACTAAAAGTGGCATTGGAATACCCTTCTCCGATTCGCGCAACTATTGAATCTATTCTCTACTCAACCACTTTGTTAGCATATGAGCTTCAGTTGTTGGAGAGACAAAACTACTCTAGATTTGCCATACTGTTCAAATGAAAATCTGTATATAATATTGTACTGATTACAAATTAGAAATCATCAGCTGGGCAACATTCCAGACAATATCCAGTTCACTCCACACTTCTTAATGTATACGCTTTAAGAATCGGTGGGGACACATGAAATGTTTGCCGACTACAACAGTTTCATATTAATGAGTGTTTTTCGCAGCAGACGTACTATATCCGCCTCATTTGGAGTGCCCCGCACACAGACGTCACAAAGAACTATATGCAAGTTGACATCAGCGAGCGCACAAAATCATCAAGCAGATCACGACCTACAGTTTCTTCGAAATAAGTAACGAAAACAAAATAAATTCATCTGTTCAGCTTTATTTTCAATCAAAGAGTATTCACTTTCTCATTTCAGTTTTAGATTAACACTTGAATGCTGTGGAAATTCCCATCATTATCTAGTCCAAATTGACAAAGTTAAATACAATTTATGATATGACTTGGCAGATTGTATCTGACTGGAAACAATCTATTAATTTCTCTAAACGTTAGGTGGAAATTCAATAGATCGAGGGAATAACAAAACTTAGTTGTATTATTTGAATAGTTATACTTGTGTACATATGCCCGTTGTATATCAAATATAACAAATAAATCTTTTAACAATCCTATTAAATTTACAATCTTGTGCATGAGACTATATGTATTCCTAACATAATGCTAAGTAAGCAAATGTAATAAGCACTAAAAGTTTTACGACGGTCAGACGATCAGACGGCCATCTACTTAACCAATATGTTTTCGGAAGGCCAACCACAATGACTGTAGACAAATAGATGATTAGTATGAAAATTGAATAGTTGGAGCATTACCCAGAAATGCGTTTAGAATAACGTTTGCCATAAATACTATATTGCTGTTTTCTGCAGCACAACTGTTTGAGAAAACACGCCCAGACAATATAAATTGCCTGTCCGCTTGCCCAACACTCAGCAATCAGTTCATTCCCAGCTCAGCAACTGAACCATTGTTGCAACTTGTTGCAGGTAGTCCTGACTTGTTAAAAAACTCAACAACAACAAAAAACACAGGCAACAGAAAAGTTAAGTATTTGCGTTAGGAAATGCTGCCAACAAAATGCGAATTAATAACAAAGTACCTTGTTGGATGTTGTTGTTGTTGTTGTTGTTGCTGCTGATGTTGCTGTGCTTGTGGGTGTGCGCGCAGCAATCACCAGAAACACGCAAAAACAACAACCACAACAACTTATTACATTGGTAATTTGTGCGCAAAAGTTTTGTAGGCCGCACCACTGCCCCGCTTGACTAACTGATATTACTGTTGTTGCTGCTGTTGCTGCTGCTGCTGCTGCTGCTGCCACTGCTATTATCGGTGTTGTTAATGTTGTTGTTGTTGTGGAGACTATTTGTTGCTGCCACTGCTGGCACGCTACCAGCAACAGCCACTAGCAGCACTTGTAGCCAAACAGCCGAAAAGTTGTAACAGGCAACGTGTCAAAAGATTTGACGAATAAAAGTGCAAGATAATTACATATTACACTTACACTGCAATCACTTTTATTGCCAATTGCAATCTGCCATTCCTTCATTAGCACAGTGTTAAATATAATGTGCATTTTTATCATATTCAATTATAATCAATTTCCCTTACACCGACAATTTCTTATGACCATTAATAAATGCTGAAACTATTTAATAGTATTAAAGATATAAAAGTTTCATTTGAATTTGCTATTTGGCTATTTATTAATTTATTAATGAAAGTTTTTGGATATTTTATTAATATTGCTTAAATCTACATAATGTTCGTAATCAAACTGTTTTACTGATAAGAAGTTTTTGTGAAGTATTATTAAAAAAATAAACCCATTGTTTTTGATGGAACAACCGCTTGAAAATGGCACCAATTAGGTAAAATCAGGATTAAAATATATTTTTGAAATGGGTTTACTAATATCTGGGTATATTTTGCCGCCATTCCATAGCTGCGATACAAAATATAAAACTTTAGAAATATAGTATTATTAACAGAATTGATCTCTTCTCAATCCATGGGACTACTATAATGTTCACAGTGCACTCAAATTTGGAGCCACATTAAATTTCGCATGTTTTCTTCGCAATAGCAAACTGTTTGCCAGCCACATTAAAAATTGTCTACAGAGATATGTATGTATGTATGTACGTATGTGTATATATGTATTTGCTATTTCTGTTGTTGTGGCTTCTGCAATCTGTGCGCATTGTTGGAATTGCTACGGAGTTAAATTGGATGTGCTGCAAGTATAAATGTATCTATTTGTCTACCTGTCTATCTGTCTGTGGCTATGCATTTTGGTCGCTCTGCTAACGCTTTTAATTGCCTGCCCACAGCCAGTTGTTGCCGCTGCTCGAATGCGTGTCGTACGAGCTACTTGCACAATCGAGTAAATACAAAATAAAAATCCCTTACTTTCTTCATGTACATGTGTGTACTGTACTTTGCAGCAGCAGCAACAACAACAACAACAACATCATAAGTCGAGCAACCCTCGTCGGTGGCCTTGGCTGTTTTGCTATTCTACGCTCTGAGCGATCCGTTTCCGTTTGTTGATTCACGCAATTAACAGCCACTTGGCGTATGGGTGCGAGGTGGTGCGAGGTGGTGTGAGATGGTGCTTGTGGTTGTTGCTGCTTCCGCATCGTTGTTGTATTGACAAAATCAGCATAGGCAAGCTAATAATAGGCGGCATTCGATTATGCAACCTTCTTCGGCTGCATAGAACTGGGGCCAGTCGCAAATATTACGTATACGCACGTTGCAACAACAGCTGCTGCTGCGGTGGCGTTGACGATGGTGTCGGCGCCTCTCATAATTGCGGCTATTCAATGGTCTGCCGAGTAGCTTGGCTCAATTCGGCTCGGCTCAACCGCTGGCCGTCTGGGTGAGCTGGCCGAGCTGGCCAATCTAGCCGCGCTCGCGTATACGTAATATACACAATATGTGCACAAAATTATCAGCTGCAGCAAAGCGACCGCCTCGTCGTCGTCGTCGTCGGCAGATGTCCATTGCAACATGGATGGCCCAGCCAAGCTAAACAAAAGCGCTGCTAAATATTGTTTTTGTTTTTGTTGTTGTTGCGGCTGGAAAATGCAGGAAAATGTGTGCCAAAAGCCAGCGTATAAATGCCAGCACTCTTGCCGAAAAGAAAATAGTCGACTTGCACCATTTCTACGCATCGGTAGCTAACCACCAACAGTCCACAAATCCACATTCAACATGTTCAACTGGCGTTTTAAACTGATCCTGCTGGTGGCCCAGGCATTGAGCATCAATGCGGGCTACATTGGGGGCGAGATAGCAGCTGGCATCCACTCACCTGGCCTGCTGGGCAGCTATGCGGGCGCTCTAAGCGGCGGCGAGGCACTTGCCAAGCTGGATCTGGGCGGCAGCGATGCGTATGCGGATGAGCATGTGGATCACGAGGAGCTGGGAACACTGAGCGACCACCTTAGTGAGCACAGTGGAACACTGGATGACCACCTTAGTGAGCACAGTGGAACACTGGGTGACCACCTTAGTGAGCACAGTTTTCCGTCAGACTATGGCAGCAGCGATGCTGGCGTGGAGTATGCCGAGGCCAGTGAACATCATGAGCACTACGAGCCGGAGCCGAAACTGGAGCTAGACCTGGATGAGCACCATGGTGAGCAGCCTGTGCAGGGCATTGATCATGGCAAGGGTGCCTTCAGCTACAGCACGCTCTACGAGTTCAAGGATAGACAGGAGCACGAGCAGCACCAGCTAGAGCATCAGCAGCAGGAGGAACACATCGCGCAACAGCAGGAGCTGGAGCACCAATATAATCTTCACGAGCACCATCTGGATCTTCATTAAGACTGTGATCGCCGTTACTACTAGCAAAATTTTTTTATACCCACGTATATACACATATATTTTTTTTTTCTGCAATAAATTTACTAACTTAACTAACTATTCAAATAACAGTGTTTTGTGCACCCCCAAAAAACTTTGACCAGAAATTTAGAAAAGTACCGTAAAACTAAATTCGCCCAGAAAACCATAAAGTTTTTCAAAGGATACAGCGGAAAGAAGGAAACGGATATAACAAACTTAAGTTTTTCTAATTTTAATTGTTTTTTTAAATTGTTATTTAATTGTTACTGTGGTGCTGTCTAGCGGCCATGCGACTTTATGTGGTTTGTGTTGCGTTGCTGGAAGTCCAGATTATCGCTGACCGTCTGCCGCGGCTGATGTGCAGCAAGTACCGGCACTGGCAGCAGCCCATCCTGTCCATAGATGTGCGGCAGGAGTGGGTGGTATGAGCTGCTACTGGTACTACTGCTCTCGGCTAACGACGGCAACAGCATCAATTGTGTTTTATCATCGGGTGCCAGCTGCAGCACTGCGGAGCTGATGTGTATCACCGGACCGTAATCTGTGGGCACGTATAATACAACAAATTAATTAGGATTAATATTCCTGTTTGACGCATACGCACCGTTGCCAACGCGTTTGACATCGTCTCTATTCCGTTGTTGTGGTTGCTGCTGCTGATGTTGTTGCGACTTTTGGTGTGGCAAAGCCTTACAAGCCACCAACCCAAGCAATAAAAGCAGGTGCATCAAGTAGTCGCCACATATGCGCATTGTGTTCATTGGCAATAGGCAAAGCGGCAACTACCAGCGGAAGGCACTCAAATGTTATTTATATGTTTGCTCAGCGGATGTCTCACGTTTTGGATGAACGCCCATTGAGGCCCTCTGATGACAACTGATGTCTGATTTGGCCACCACCACAATAGAACCCGTAACACTTCGCTGACTATCAGCTGGCCTGAGAATGCTAGATAAGAACTTACAAGTGGCTGCGATTTAAGCATGCTGTAATTAGGGATTAATGATTACCTATAGACAAATTTGCAAGCATTCCGAAAACATAGATCTACAGAACATAGTCAATAAAATAAGTTATTGGTAATCTACCTATTGAATTTGTGAACTCAACTTGTGTGAAATAATGGCTATAATGGAGTACCTTTAATTTGAATCACACATTTGAATGCCACATTTAACCTCTAAAGCGATTAGGATAAGGATTAGAATTAGGTTGCTTGATGTGCTCATGTGAATATTTAGTCAATAGTTAGTGGAGTGTCCAGTGTGTAGTTGCGGGAGGGGAGTACTTTGAAGGGGATCACATCAATGTACCTTAATTTTTAAATATACGTATTTTATGGACTTAGTCTCATTACTTATTGGTCAGACCTCGTACAATCTGCTTTCACAGATTTGATTACGATTATTAAATGTTGATTAGATCAACATTAAATGAACTAAAGAACTATTGGAACTATGTGCTAATGGTGTAAACCAATGTAGTAAGTCATTTGAAGTAGTTTGTCTGATTCAATCACAATGTTTCCCATGTTTTTTGTTTGAGTTGCATTAGGCACAGCACGCAATTGTCTTAGCCAGATCCACGTCATCGACGTTGGCATGACTTGGTTAGCATTTGCGCTTGATCACAGTTAGCAGTTAGGTGATAACTTTTCTCAGATACTTGTATATGCGGTGTAGAACACGAAATGAGAAGAAACCTAAGCAAAAAAATAAATAAGGCACGAAACAAACAAAGACAGCATATTTTGGGAAACAACGGGAACGATACAAAGTCTCGATGATACTCATGTCCATTTAAGGTCAATATAATTTACGCCTGTTTGGGAATATTACACAATAAGATGACAATTTATTTTCGGTAACAGGATATATACACATCAATAGATTTATGATGATAGGTGCGAATACAGGGGGGAAAAACAAGCAATTAGCGCGAAAAGTATTCGATAATTTGTTTAGAACTATACAAAAAAAAAAATGGTAATAATAATTATATAAACAGTTGGAGTTGCCTGGGGTCACGAGGGGAATGAAGGACTAGCTTAGCAGACTGGCTTAGCAGCCAGCGGCCAGTTTCTCCCAGATGCCACCAGTCTTCCAGCCGCCACCGTTGTTCCAGCCAGCGTTGTTCCAGCCAGCGTTGTTCCAGTCAGCGTTGTTGTAGCTGCCACCACCGTTGCTCCAGCTGCTGGCAACTGGCGCGGGTGGGCCGTAAACGGGGCTGGGCACACGGTTCGCATCGCTGTTGTCCTCATCAACAATGACCTTGATGGTCTTCACATACTGCTGCACAGGCCGCACCGGTTGTGGTGCTGGCACCGCGATGGGAACGGGCGCTGGCTGCACCACCACCGGCTGTGGTGCGGGCACTGAGTACGTAACTGGTGCTGGTTGCACGCGCACCACCGGTTGTGGTGCGGGCACTGAGTACGTAACTGGCGCTGGTTGCACACGCACCACCGGCTGTGGTGCGGGCACTGAGTACGTAACTGGCGCTGGTTGCACACGCACCACCGGCTGTGGTGCGGGCACTGAGTACGTAACTGGCGCAGGTTGCACGCGCACCACCGGCTGTGGCGCCGGCACTGAGTATGTCACTGGTAGGGGCTGTGGTGCGGGCACCGAGTAGCTAACTGGAGCTGGCGCCGAGTATGTGATGGGTGCTGGTGCTGGAGCAGAGTAGCTCACAGCTGACACTGCCTGGACGGGCGCGGAAACGACGTTGGAGTAACCACCGCCATAACCTCCGCCATAACCACCGCCATAACCACCGCCATAGCCGCCACCATAACCACCACCGAACCGCGCATAGCTTTGAGGCTGCTCCACTACTTTGATGACCTTGATTACCTGCTCATTGCCACCGCCATAGCCACCGCCGTAACCACCGCCATAACCACCGCCATAACCACCGCCATATCCACCGCCATAACCACCGCCATAGCTGCCGCCTCCGTAGCCACCACCGTTGTAAAACACTGGTCGGCTGGACTGCGTGTAGTAGCCCTGATTGTATCCACCCGAGTAACCGCCGCTGCCATAGCCGCCGCCACCACCACCACCGGCAATGGCCTTGAGTAGAGCCAACTTGGCGCCGAGGAAGGCCTGGGCGGGTGCACCGAGCGCCAGTAGCGCAACAACAATGCAAACGAATAGCTTCATCTTATTGGAAAATGCGTGTCACTCTGCAGAAGGGGATGAATGCGTCTGATGCTTGGTCTGGACACAACTCAACTGATGTCCACAGATGCCGATACGCACAAATTTATAGGCCAACCGCCAGCAGCCGGCGTCGCGACTATGTCGCAGTCCCTCACCACGCTCCCAACTGCGTGTGTGTGTGTGTGTGCGTGTGTGTAGTTCTAATAATACAAATCATATATTTTGCGCTGGACCCGATCGACGAAAACGTCGGCATCAACAGCAGCCACAGCAGCGACACTTTGGAGCTCATCAAGCTGTTTGCTTAATTCATAAATAGTTACTTACGGGCCACACCAAAACGCCAAAAACTAAGGCGTGTCCACAGGTAACTGACTACCCATCCAAGCAACCTCCCCTCCCGTCTACATATTGATCTGTGTGTGTATTTAGCTAGCTATCCATCTATCCAGCTGTCTGTCTCTCAGTCTGTCTGTCTGTTCAACTACTTAACCATAAACTGAAGTATTTTCTCACCTCTCTGAGCAAATAAGTTTGGTTTGCTGTCAGCCGTCAAAACGATTCGCAAGAAGCGCAGGTAATTCCCAAAATGCTGTTACACTAAGAGAAATGGGGGACATGCAAATCTGAATAGCTGCCTGTAATATAAATTAAGTATGCAATTTCTCTAGTGTAGTGATGCCTTAAATTAGGAGATCTAACTAAACTATAACTATGTATATATATTGAATAGAATACTAGATTACTAAATTCAAATAAGCATTCAGAATATAGTCGATTTCAGTGTATTGCGCTTGATTAGCAGTGAATATTGATAATTTTTAATTAAAGCCAAATATGTATGCCGTCGAGCTCTTCAATAAATGCTTCAAACATTCAGGTGTCATGTCTTTAATTCTCCACAAGAACGAAATAAAACTTGCGGTACCAGAAGCCCATTTCTAACAGAGGGCATTATACGTCTATCGTCTAGGAATTCCGTCCCCAGAAAATACATTTATTCTTTCACAGTCTCACTTGCCTCTTAAAACTATCTTACAGATACTTCGAGCATATTCGTGTTTTTGCAATAGTTGTTAAAAATGTGCTTAGGAAACTGGTTTACTAAGATCTCAGGACCAAACTCAGACCAAACAATTGTCAAAAAAGCAAAAGAAAAAAAGTCAAAATTAAATAACCTCGCCATAAATATTCAACTTTGAACCACTTCAACTTAATCCATAGGAACAATTGGTTGGCCTGTTAAATTGATAATGATTAATTATTTCCGGCCTGCAAGTGTATGCGATCTTCGATGTGTAAAAATACAGTTGTTCTTTCAGGTATTTTATTTTTTTGCAATATATTATAAAATTTGGTGTCATATAAAAAAGCAGTAAACATTACACAGAAATTTCGCACTTGATTGGGCTGCTTCCAATTGCTTCCAATATAAATGTGTGTGTAAATTTTTGCGCAGTGCACATAGCTTCATACATGCGTATACATATTTACAGACATGCCCATTATATACTCTTTCAGATAGCAGTGTTGTTATGTGCTCATTGTATATATGTATGTACAAACACACTCGTATTGTCATTCATTCAGTCAAGATCTTGTGCATGGCTACACGTAGCTACTGCTCTTACCGTTGGGCATGGTTTTGGTTTTGGCTTTGGCTTTGGCTATGGCTTGGCTTTGACTGGGGAATTGGATGTGCTAACCGAGCTAAGCGAGCAAAATGCTGTGCAAACAGAGCCCAAGTCAACTCAAAGCTAAGCCAAAATCAAAACGTGTTCCACGTCCGCTTCTCGAAGGGTGCGTTTTTGCCTCGATTTTATACACACAGATATCGGGCATCAGGTATCAGGTAAAGGCCCTTCGCCCATTTGTTACATTGTAGATTACAACTGCTCGTTTAGGCCAAGACGTGTATGCAAATTCACAACAGATGCCGACGGGTGTTTGACAACGTGTCCAACATTTTCATTATTTAACGGGCACCAGAAATCAGCAGATTTGAATTGTAGCTAAATTCCCACATCAAATTTCTAGCTGCAAAGCGTAGAAACAAGAAAAATCAGCTAAGCATGAGGGTTTAGGAAATGAATATATAAAATATAGTGAATATGAATAATTATAAGAAAACCTATTTAATGTTATATTTTAATTAATATTAAATTAAGACTAGCTCTTAAAAAGTTTGTTCTTAGCTCTTTCAAAGTGCTCAGTTATTGCTTCTCTTAGGGATTTTAGCTCTTCCGTTTTCCGAACTTTGCAAATATGAAATCATAGTTAATTTCCATATTGTAAGTTTTCATGTTTTGCACATTTCGACTTGAGGCAATTTGAAGGCAACTGGCGTACAATATTCTTGGGCCACCAATCGGTTTTAGGCTGGGGTTTGGGTTTGGCTCTGTCTGATTGGCACTTCATTACTATTTGACTATTGTGAGCTAAGTGAATGTGTCCACAGAGTGCGTGCTGCTGTCAACCTCTGTGCTGGTCTCCAGCACGGACGTCTACTCTCAATTTCATTTCTCGCTCCGTTTTAAATTGAAGGCCGACGCACATCTTTGGCCGGTGCCCATTGTTTGGCTAAAAGATTTGGTAATCGTCGCATAATGATTTTCAATTGTGCAAGTTTCGAAAATAAATATTTACCTATCTACTTTTCCAACAATACCAGCAATACTTGAGTTGCGATGCAATAATGTACTATTATAATTATCATGTTAGTCTGTTAACTATTTTCGGTTTTTTTTTTTTTGTTTGGAATTGTGAGAGTTTAACTTATATCCTTCTTAAATATATAGAACTACAGTTTCATTTTAATGATTAATTTTATTTTTATTTCGAGAGGGTTTCACACCTGGTTAGATTTGATAAATACTTTACAGGTATTTCTCATTTTATTCGTATATTCATAGTTGAAAAAAAAAATTAAATGTTACGAAAATAGAAACAAATCGCTTTCATCCGTCACAGTCATCGCTGCCTAGCACCAACCGCCGCCGCCTAAGGCGGCTGGTTCACCAAAACCAAGTCCAAAGCCACCGCCGGCACCATAGCCAGAGCCAAAGCCATACGATGCAGATAATGGAGCCCCGCCAGCGAAGCCACCATAGCCACTTCCAATGCCACCTCCAATGGCACCACCAATGCCGCCCAAATAGCCAGCACCGCCGGAAATGACTGGCGTTGAGGCCACAGATGTGACAACGGGTGTGACAACGGGTGTGACCACAGCCGATGTGGAAATGGCTGGCACAGCGCCAACAAAGCCACCACTGCCATAGCCACCTCCATAGCCGCCTCCATAGCCACCTCCATAGCCACCTCCATAGCCGCCTCCATAGCCACCTCCATAGCCGCCCCCATAGCTGCCACTTGGCTGCACCGATACCTTGATGACCTTAACCACATTATCGCCGCCATAGCCACCGCCATTGTAGCCACCGCCGTAGCCACCGCCGTAGCCACCGCCGAAGCCACCGCCGTAGCCACCGCCATAGCCGCCACCGTAGCCGCCGCCGGCAGCGGCATAGGGATAGGCACCACCATAGCCGCCACCTCCAGTGCCGCCAATCACCAGTCCCAGCTTGCCAAAGGTGGCCTCATTGGGCGCCACCAGAGCGGCTAACAGGAGTACGGGCAACGTAATCACAGAGACCTTCATGTTGTTTCTCCAAGCTAAATGTATCCACAGATGATGTTGCTGTTGCGATTGTTGGACCTCTGCACTTGAGTGGACACTGACTGCAGACTGACTGTTGAACTTTGTTGACCGCCGACGAGCATTTATAGGCAGTCGCTCCAGGGGCACGCACAATGCCTGGCTATTGTTCTGGTGCCCTTTTGGCGGGCATTGGTCAATTGGTGTGAATTGCTTAATGAGCAACCAACTAACCAACTAAACCTCAGTACGAAATGCTTAAAATATGTCAAAGTCAATTTGCTCAGTTGTGGTCAGTTGCCACGCGGTGCTTACCCTTAGAACCCCTAGTCATGCTCCAAGCCGGAACCCAAACCCATAAAAAAAAACTATTAAAAATAAAAAGTAAAAAGTAAACTATCAGATGTGCTCATCTTTGGCACAAAACGCATAGAGAATGCCACTATTGTAATTGTTACTGGGCGTTAAATGGAATTAACACTTTCATTTTTCATTGGCGATGTACATCGATGTATGTATGTACACAATGGGATCTAATGATCATCGATCATGCAAATACTTGATCAGCTTAACACACACAATTCCCAACTGTTTGTACAGCTGCAATGCTGCACAATATCTGTCAATATGAAACAGCTCTTTGTGATGCCACAAAACAAATCACGCATTGATCGCACTGATGATCACGAGTCAATCGGCTCGCAACAAAGTTGAGATCGGTCCCAAAATCAATATTACACCTAATAAAACTGTTTTCTTCCCAATTCCTAATTCTTTCCCTCTTTTACTCTATTTCTCTCGCTCTTCTCTCTTTGTTACTTTATGGAATATATTTTTCCATATCTATTTTGGTATGTAACTGACTAATTAGCTTAAAGCAAATCTTGGTTACACATCCCTAAAAAATATCTACTCATTTTTCAGTTTTATATCGATAACTCGATGTTGAATCAATCGGCTTATTGCTTTTATTGAGGCAGCAGGCTTACATTTTTCTGGGAATTATTGTATTGAAGTTAGAGCACTCGCTCTATAAATCAATGTACAAATTCTCAGATTTTTAATTTCTAAGCACCTCGAATAAAACCGATTGAAAACGGCAAGAATATGGAGCCGAGCAGCAGCAGGAGCAAATCAAAGATGCCAATTATGCCAACGCCACTGCCGGTCTTTGGATTGGTGTCCCGGGAGAAGCCCTGTCCGCTCGAAGAGCAGCAATGTGTATATTATTCCACCGATTGCTTTTCGTCGGCGTTGATCTCTAATTTTCGTAAACGGGGCTGGAAGAGTGTGTTCCCCTTTGATGCCGGATGGAATCTATACTGGGCAACCTCCCAGACTTGTCGCTACATCTTTGGACTTGATAATCCCTATCGCATGCGTAACGATCAGTGAGTACATTTATATAATTAGCAAACCGCGAAAGTCTTTAAAAATTTGTGAATGGAAGAATCTTATGCTACAGTGTTCTGCTTGTTTTACGACCCTAGACGTGAATTTTCCAAAGTTTCTCAAATCACAAATTTAATATTTATATATGATTGTATGCATACAGTCTCACTTAATATCTTCTTCTTTCTATACCAAAATCAATTCACAAATATAATCTGAAATGTCTTGCAGAATGATCAATCACTTTCCCAACTCGATAGAGCTGTCGCGCAAGGATCTGCTTGTGAAGAATATAAAGCGCTACCGCAAGGACCTCGAACGCAAGGGAGACGTACTGGCCGCCCAATATCCGATGCACACGGAACTAAGCAACGGTGGCACACGATACATGCACCTGGACATAATACCCAACACATTTGTACTGCCCTCCGATTACAATCAGTTTGTGAAGGCATTTCACAAGAATCCGGGCAGCACTTGGATCGTTAAGCCATCGCATAAGTCGCAAGGTGTTGGCATCTTTCTGATCAACAACCTGTCCAAGCTGAAGAGATTCGCCGACGAGGCTCGCAAATTCGATCCACACCTCCATCGGGACACGTGCATCATCTCCAAATACATTGATAATCCCCTGCTGATTGGCGGCAAGAAGTTTGATCTGCGTCTGTACGTCCTAGTTACCACATTCAATCCGATCAAAGCCTATCTGTATAATGAGGGATTCTGCCGCTTTTGCACACAGAAATACGATCAAGCTGAGATCGACAATGTCTTCATGCATCTCACAAATGTTAGCATACAAAAGAACAATGTAAGTTTAATTATTTTGCATATACTGTATCATCAATTGAGTCTGTGGCATTGCAGAAAGGGTACAATTACATACATGGTGGCAAGTGGTCCATGCAGAATCTATGGCTCTATTTGGATAGCACACGAGGCGAGGGCGTTTCGAAGCAGCTCTCGCAATGCATCTCGGATACAATACGCCACTCACTGGACGCTGTGGCGCCGGTGATGGCCAACAATGTGCATTGCTTCGAGGTCTATGGCTATGATATCATTCTTGATGACTATCTGAAGCCATGGCTTATCGAGATCAATACATCGCCGTCGCTCAACCCGACTACCACAAACGATTACACACTGAAGACACGCCTGATTGATAATGTGCTGGATGTGGTCATGCCACCCAGCGGAATGCCCGAGTAAGTTCATCTCTTTTGCTTAGAGCTAGGAATGGGCAATTTCACCCATTCCCATTCAATACTACAATTTCATTCAGTTTTTATGCTCTGTTAAATGTTGATTCATTTATTGAGTTGATTTCAAGACTTCTTTCAAATTCATAACTATAGCATACACTGGACCAAGACACCCAGCGTGGAATCGCTGAAGAACTTTACTGTGCTAACGCCGATCGTGCGACCAAACCCCCAGGAACTGACCCAATCGCAAGAAGCAGCAATGCTTGAAGTGCTTAACAAAATTATAGGAAAAGAGGAAGAGCGAGAATGTCACGCGTTTAGTGGGTGGCTATCCCAGTCACGGCGTCCAAAGATCCATCGGAACAAACACTAGTGCCTCTGACATTATCTCTGCAACAGCCAGCAGCAACTATATGTCCATAAAAAGCTCATCCGAATTTAACCACTATGCCCATGCGTTGTCCAAAGATGTGAGGAAATAAATCGGCCTGCATCAGACATAATGTATTATATATCTGTTGCAAGGCTACTGTCTAAATTATAATTGTAAAAGATATTGTGAAAGCTGGATCATGACAGTTGTGAGTGATCTAAACAAAAATTAAACAAAGTATTGAAGGAAGCCTATGTTCTCAAATAAAAAATTAATTGTGGCCCAAAAACGCGTCGATTGATATCATTGAAGTCTGATAACTCGTTTTAACTATTCAAATATTAACATTTTAGTGTCATAGTTGCAAAGTCAGTTAAGTCGTTAAGGTCTCTAGACTTTTGTGGACTGTCTATGTGTCTAAAAAGTGTGTTCTCAAAATGGAGTAAAATCCATTAAATTTGTTAGCCAAGATATTTTCAGTCCAAAAAGGCTACAGATATAGAATATATCGTTGAAATATTTTTAAGAACTGTAGTTTGTTGATTCCTGCATTACTATTATATTATATTATGCAGATATAGTTATCAGTTATCATATGAAAATGAGAACACACACAATTGTTATTTTGATATATATAGAAACTTAAAATATTTATTTCGCAACACAATTCTGCAATATACAAAATACACAAAATTTACAATCTGTAGCGTATGTGTATGGATTATGTATGTATACGATCTAATTTGAAGTTGTCTTGATTTTTTGTTGGTGCCAGTTTTAGCTGCACAATGTTCACTTAATGCTAATACATAATAATTAATGTTTAAATATAAGTTAAGCTTATATATAAAGATTACATATGTTTCGTGTATATATTTCAAAAGAATTTATTGCGACTCTCAAGTTTTACTTTTCAACATTTACTTTTGCATACAAAATGGCGCCTGCTTTAAAGCTAAAAAAAAAAAAAAAGAAATTATTTGTATATAAATAATATATAGGTTAATATATATATAGGTTAATATATATATAGGTAAATATATATATAGGTAAATATATATATAGGTAAATATATATATAGGTAAATATATATATATATATATATATGTATTATGTCTATATGTATATGCCTGCTATATATTTACAACATGATTTTGGCTTGGTTGAAGCGCCTAATACAATTTCAAGTGATTTGCTTTTATACAATATAAATCGATCTATCTTTAGGTTGAAGAACATTTAAACAAATATCTCGATATTTGTATTGCTTTTTGCGACTTGAATGCAGCCCACATTTTGAAGTACATTTTCTATGAAATAATATTTCGTTTTACTTTTGCCTTTCTACGCTTGCTTCATATCGTTCTCCTACAAACTAAATGTAATAGTTATTTACATGGTCTTTGACTTAGACTTAGCGATTAATACAATAAGTGTTACTTAATTTAAGCGCAGTGCATTGATTTTTTCCGCTTTCGCCTTTGAATTTAACATTTGATATTTGATAATTGAATTGAGAGCAGCGTTTTTGTTGATCTGCTGCTCAATATGCGCTTTCCATGGAATACTTTCATTGTTTTATGTACTTTTTAATGGACTTAACTATAAGCATATGTGTCTGTATATATATATGTGTTTGTGTGTGTGTGTGTGTGTGTGTGTGTGGGCACAGTTGCCCTTGTCAAATGATAAACAAATATTCCATTTTATTTGAATTTCTCAGCTGGAAAAACAAAAAGAGGGAAAAGAATAAGCAAAACTGGTTGCCAGTTGATTGATTGCTTTGCCGGCCGCTTGCGTCTCACAAATGCGAACTGTCTTCGAGGTCAGCACTCGGTGGCATAGTAGAAGACCTCCACCTCGCTCAGCTGCGTCGTGTGGCGGCTGCTGTGCTGGCTATCCACGAGGACGTCGCGTGTGGCGCGCGCACGCGCCAGCACCTATAGTCACACCTTGGAGGCATGCGGCTGTGCGCCGGCGGCGCTGCCATATTGCGTTTGCGGCTGCGCTGCCGTCGACATCTTTTGCACCGTCTGATATGTGGGCTGCTGCTGTGCCTGCGACTGCAGCTGCGGCATGCCGCTCTGTTCGCGTATGGTCACCTGTGTGACAAACGGTCCGCGACTCCGTGCGCTGCTGTTCAACGATGCCGGCGAGTAACCGTTGAGCGCCGCTGCCTTCCAGTGCGGCTGTGCCACATTTACGCTGATCGGCGACGATGAGTTGCCATTGTGGTGGCCCAGTCCATGTCCATGACTATGGCTGTGCTTGATGCTGCCAACGCGCTGCTGCTGCTGTTGCACCGTATCGTACTCGTAGTAGCTGCTCAGGGGTCGCATGCCATTCGACTGCTGATGCACAGCTGGTGCTGGCAGCGGCGGCGGCTGCTGTGGACTGTGTGAGGAGGAATGCATGCTGATGTCCTGCGAGCGAGCGCTGCGCTGCGAATGATAATGCTGATGGCGGCGACTGCAAAACGGTAGCCAAGAAGCACAGTTCGAATATTATACAGATGGATGCTAGGGGGTCTGTGGGGGGGGGAGGTGTGGGAATGTGTGTGTGGCTTATACTCTACTCAAAAACCAAAGCTGTGTGTTAGTTGTGCGTGCGTGTGCGTGCGTGTGTGTGTGTGCGTGTGTGTTACCTTTCGGCCTCAACTTTGATGCGCTGCCTGATCACCTGTTGTCGCATGCATTCGAGCGTCGACTCGGAGAGCGTCTCTTCAACGCCGTCGCTGTTGTTAGAATATGAGGCATGAAATGTGATTTTGTTGTTGTTGGTGTTGTAGTTGTTGATGATGTTGTTGTTGTCGCAGTGTTGTTGTTGTAGTTGTTGTGTGAGTAGTGTATGAACAAGTGAGTGAAAGAAACATACATAAATGGTACACAAATTAGACAAAGAAAGTGAAACAGTGAGACAGAGAGAGAGAAAGAGAGTAAGAGAGAGGGAGAGAGAGAGAGACATGAAACAGTAATGGCCACACAAATATATCTGCTCAAATTGAAGCAACCGACTAACTAAACTTATTGCTTATTTCTGTCTAAATGACTCATCTGCTTGAAACTGGCTTTCAGAGTTCAGTTCATAAAACATTAAAATCTATTTTATTTTATTTAATAAACATTAAATAAACTTAATAAAAAATGATGACAACACTGATCCGTCATTTAGCAATTCTTTGCAGACGTTCTAATTAGGCCAATACTGCTTTATTTTGCCGTCAGAAACAAAGAAAGAATTTGGAGAAAATTAATGCTATAATTGCTTAGAAGAACAGACAAAACCCTCAAATAAGTATTGTATAATCTTAACCAGCACCTGCACTTAAAAGTATATTAATGCCATAATGGACAACATAATGGTTAACAAACAATGAGCAATGCAGGCAATGTAACCAGGCGCAGCCTCTCACCTAATCTGATGCTGATGCAGATCTTCGTAGTTGGCATAATGCTGATAGCGATGATTGAATATATCATTCTGATGTATGCCACCATTAAGCGTACTGCCACTGCCACTGCCACCGCCTCCGCCTCCGGCTCCAGCTGTTGATGCTGCACCGCCTGGCGCACCACCACCACCACCAGCAGCATTTGGCGCTGGCAGCGGCGGCGGTGGCTGATACGCTGGCGGTTTGCCGTTCCGTTCCAATGCTGCCAGTGCAGCGGTTGGAATTTGCTGCTGCTGCTGCTGCTGTTGTTGCTGCTGCTGCTGCAACTGCTGCGACTGCGGCTGCGAAGAGTTTGTTGGCGTTGATGACACAATCGAGGATGTGGCATAGCCATCAACGGGCACAACGCCATCCTTGCGATTCTTGCCAAAGCGAAACATGTGTCCAATGCCGCGCAATATGCTCGGCTTCTTGGCGCGCGACTTGCTGCCATGTTTGCCATCGTTGAGGGAACTCTGGAAGGGTCCATTACGCTGCGAAGCAAAACCGCCCTCGTGATCACCCTCCTCCAGCAGCCAAGTCTTGCGCGGCTCTAAAAGATTGCGTTTTGAGTCAAGTCAAGTCAAAAAGTTAGCTCTGTACTCACTGTTCGCATCCGGCTCGCTGACGACGGCGGCACGCAGGCTATCCTCTCTTCCACGTCCTCGTGGTGCACGCAACGCTTGATGGCCGCGCGGCTCATCGGACATTTGCAGCTCCTGGACCATCGTTTGCAGCGACTCCAGCGACGAGGACTTTTTCAATCCCAGCGACGGTCCCAAATCCCCCAGTTGATCGCGCGCCTCCGCCTCGGCGGCCAGCAGCAGCTGCTGCTGCTGCGCACGCTGCTCAATATGCGAACTGGTCTTGCCGTGCTTGTAGCCCGCTGCCGCTGCTGCCGCCGCCATTTGGGCATTGGCGCTGGCAATGCGGGCCGTCAGCGATTCGATGGAGCCGCCATAGACGGCTGATTTGGTTAGCTGAATGCGTCGTTCGCGTTCGCGCTCCTCGCGCAGCTTCTTGTTGCGCTGATAGGTGCCCGTCTCGCGGGCATCCAGCGCCGCATGATGC
Source organism: Drosophila cognata (assembly GCA_035041535.1). Taxonomy (NCBI): domain Eukaryota; kingdom Metazoa; phylum Arthropoda; class Insecta; order Diptera; family Drosophilidae; genus Drosophila; species Drosophila cognata. The sequence goes on from JAWNLC010000831.1 coordinate 2,851,993, forward strand.
TTCTCCGAGATGCTGCGCCGACCGAGCGCGTCTCGCGAGAAATGCTCCACGCCCGAATTATTCGTCTCCAGGCTCAGCTGGGACGAGTATGTTGCATCGAAATTGGCCACACCGGTGCCCGTTGTTCCAGCGCCAGCCACTCCGCTCTGCCCAATGCCGGCGGCGCTCGTTAACGATGTGTTCGCGCTGCTCGAGTTGCAGTGCTGGGCATCGTGTGTGCGCACCGGCAGCGTCCTGCAAAAGGATAACAACAGAGGAGGATCACAATAAGCTTAACTGATTCAACTTGGTGGCGTTCTCAGCCCCATCAGCAGCGATTTATCATTGCAGACTCACGGTGACATGGGCTCCGCGTCGTCTTCGATGAGCAGCGCCGTGTTGCCGTGACCATTGAGCAAGTGCAACGGCGCCGGCGACCAGCTATCATTGGTGGCCATGTAATAGCTCTCGTTGCGCAACGCCCCATTTTGGCCACCACACAGCGGCGGTGGTGGCAAACGACGCTGCTGTGATTGTGACTGCGACTGCGATTGTTGTTGTTGTTGCTGCTGTTGTTGTTGTTGTTGTTGCTGCTGCTGCTGCTGTTGCTGCTGCTGTTGCTGCTGTTGCTGATGTGCTGGCTGCGTTGAGTTTGTGGAGCAAATGCCACCGGTTAGACGATCCAAAACGGGATTGCTCCATCTGTAAATAGTTGGAAATTAGCAAAACTGAGATTAAGCGCAAGCTGTGCTTCAACTTCTAGCTCCATTAGTTGGCTCACGAAATTGGCCACTTTAGCAACCCCATTCAAAATGAATCATAAACAGATGTTCAATTCAAGTCCCAACTTGCAATTCGAGTACGGCTTAGATATATCTAGTTAAATTAGCTATGCTTCGATCTCTCAGCTGCGCTACGCTATTATAAAATCAACTCCTAATCCTTGCCGTTCTTCACGTACCTATTCATATCGCTGCCGGCGCTGCCTGGTCCATTGCCATTGGCACGCGGTTCTCGCTTCTCCGGGCTCAAATAGATAACTGTGGCGCCAGAGTTGTCGCTGGCATTGGAGCTGCTGTTGTTGTTAATATTGCCACTGCTGCTGCTGTTGCTGTTGCTGTTGCTATTGCTATTGATATGGCAATGGCTGTGCTCCAGTATATCATTGGAGCTGGCCGAGCGTAGGATCTTGCGTCCGACTAGCAGTGTAATGGTGCCCGGATGCTTGCCCGGATTGTTGACCATGGCGCGACGCAGCGTCTCCATGGCCTCGGCGTTGTTCTGGCCACGCAGCGAGACTCCGTTGACGCTCAACAGTTGATCGTTCATGCGCAGCCGACCGTCGCGCGATGCGGCGCCACCATGGATGACATTCTTCACGAATATGCCCAGGTCACCGTCGTGCTTAATGGCGCTGCTGGCGCTGGCCGTCGATGCATTCAGATTAGAGCACGTCTTGCCCTTCACACTGACACCCAGGCCGGCCTTCTCAGTATCGTGGACGGGTATGTGCAATGTTAGCTCCTCTCGCGAATGCCAGCTGCTGCTGCTGCTGCTCGGCGGCAGGCTGTCCTGTGGATGCAATGTACCAATGGGCGGTAAGGATTACTAACACAGTTCGACTCCTCATCAATTATATACTTTTGACGGCACTTACATTGGAAGCCGCTGACTCGCTGCCCGCATCAATAAAATGCTGAGATTCATTGAGCTGTGCCTGCTGCTGCATCTGCTGCTGCTGGAAGAGCGACCGGGCGCTGCTCGACTTTTGCACCGGAATCGGGACGGTAACTGGAGCCGCAACGGCAGGCGCTACCTCCTCCAGCGGATCCGATGATGGCGGCTGCAATGGTTTCAATTGTAATTGTTATTATTAGGCGGACAATAAACAAATAAATGACACTTACACCACCAGCGGGCAGCTCGGCCAGCTCCTGCTGCCGGGAGACGACAATGCGGACTGTGGCGCCGGCTGGCATGCCGCGCAATATGGCGACCACATCGGTTTGGGTCTTGCCGGTCATGGGTGTGCCATCGACCTCGAGCAGACGATCGCCGGGCTTCAGGCGTCCATCTTCAATGGCCGCACCGCGCGGCAATATGTTCTTAATGTAAATGGGACAATGTCCGCCCGCCGGATTGTCGCGTGTCGTCACCGAGAAGCCCAGGCCATTGGGCCCCTTCTTAAGCAGAATCTCGATCTTGCGGCCCAGCTTACGTGTGTTGGCTACCTGCAGCGAGGTGCCCACCGGTGCCGCATGCGGTTTACGTGTGGGCGAAACGGTTGCCACTTCCACCATTTCGGCCACTTTGGAGTCGCGTCGCTGCTGTTGCTGCTGCTGATGGCGACGATGCTGATCGCCACGCAGCACGCGCACCCTCAACTCGGAACACTCGAGGGCGCGTCGCAGCTGATCCTGCACCTGTGACTCACTGAGCCCGATCAGCTTGAGGCCATTGATCTCAAGGATGCGATCCTCGCGACGCAAACGGCCGCGTTCGGCTCGACTGCCGGGCTCCACGTGCTGGACGAGCAGCCCGCCGCCATGCTCCTTGTCCGGCATGGCAGTAAGGCCCAGCGGACTACCGTACTCGTTGATGATGAGCAGCATCTCGCCGTCCTTCTCGCGAATGGACTCGTACGCCTGGCCCAGGGGCTCCTTGCGTTTGCTTTCACGCGGCAGCGATTTGCTCGAATACGCGCTATTGGGCAACGATGTGGGCAACGTCTGCTGGTGTTGCTGGTGCTGCAGCTTCTCGGCCGCCTCGATCCACTTGTAGCCGTTGCCATCGCCCAGGAACTGCATCGATAGCCGGCCGGAGCGGGCAAATGGCTGATGACCGCCCGTCGCTGTTGTTGCATGTTGTGGATGTTGCTGTTGTTGCTGCTGCTGCTGTTGCTGCTGCTGCTGCTGTTGTTGTTGTTGCTGTTGTTGTTGCTGCTGCAGCTGCTCCTTCAGATGCACTGCGGTGTCGTCGTCTTCCTCCCATTGTGGCGACAACTGACCGCCAGCCTTTTCCAGAAGCAGGCGTTCCGGTGAATCGCCGCCGGCATAGTGTGGCGCCGCCGCCGACCACCGTTTGTTGCCGCCCTCCGACTTGAGGGAGGCGAGCAGATTGGGATCACTGCTGCGTCGCACCATTAGCCCGACGCCCAGGCCGGCCATTGGGCCGGACGTTGTGCTGGTCACCTCGATATGCGGCGTGGAGAGATCACGCGTGGGCGCCTCTGTGTTTGTGGGATCACGAAAGATGTCCGGCGATCCGGTGCCCACCGACGAGCTGCCTGAGGCGCCATCGCCGCCGCCCTGCGGCACGCCCGGATCAGGTCCCGAGTCCTCAAAGTGCGCCAGTATCTGTTCGCGATCGTCGGCCACATCGCGCACACAATCATCTGGATCCAATATGCCCGACTGTGTCTGCAGATGGTGAACGGCCACCCAGGAATCCGCTTCCTGCAAGCACAAAAGCAAACCAAATCAACAATAAATTCAACTTGTTGAGAATTTCCATTATGACTAGAAAAACCATTCACATTTCGAATTTATTCTAAAAATTACATTAAACTGGGAAAAGTCGATTTTAAAATAAGTAAGAGTGCTTCAGTCGAGGACATATCCTCGATATGATTCCAACATGAAGTCCAAGCTTTTGCTGCAGCTTTCACAAGAACACAAAAAGAGCTTTTGTGTTTTGCACACCTACGCTTGAAATGAAAATTTACAGCTTTTTGTATACACGCAATAGCTGAGTGATATGAACATAGATCAACAAATTCCTTTAATAACTTCTGCAACTGAATTTGACTATGTATTCTCAATGAAAAGGAAAATAAATCGACTTGCACACCTTCTGCCCACTACAAAAAGAGGCAAAGTCTGCATAGTTTCTGTTTTTTATATATATAAGCATCTATGTATGTGTCTATGTGTGCATCAATGTATATGTAGCTCTGTATGCGGCTTGCTGTCTAGTTTCGTTGCGGAAGGTTTTCTTGCAAGCCGAGCTTGGGAGAATGCAGTTGGTGTGTTGCGCTTCCGGGAAGGAGGAGGTGGGCGGGGTCAGAGACAATTGGCCAATTGGCCATGTGCTTTGCTTTGTATTGTTTTGTTTTGTTTTGTTGTGCTTTTGAGTGGTATGCGACTCTGCCTATAAGATCTATGGGTAGATAGCCATTTAGAGACTATGACTAAGCGCCGGTGCAGAGACGACGACGACGACGACGACCATCAGGCTGCCAAAACAAAACAAAACGAATAAAAAAAAAGGCAAACGAATCAGGTTGGCGTTGTTGCTTGGCATTCCATTGAATTCCAAATACAAACACAAATGCCAAATGCCGAAAACTGGCCAACAACAATAACAACAACAGTTGCATCATGCCATGAAACCAGTCATGGAATCAGCGGAGCGTGCGCTTCGCTCCCTGAACTGGAGAATTGGAACGTCGATTTGGCGCAACAATTTTGGAAGGTTATTTTTCAATTTTCGCTTAGATTTTTTTTTAATGTTTTTTTATTGCCACCTTGCAGCATAAAATAAACTAAAAATAGAATCGACAAAGTACCCGTTGTTGTTGTTGTTCCTGGTTGAATGGGTCAAAGAGCCTGGCCGGCATTGCTTTCAATCGGTGACAATGAGAGTGAGAGTGATGAACAACCTTTGCTGATGGCAAGAGAAGTCTGCGAAACAGTCTCCAACAGTCTCAGAAAGTTGACAAGCACTTATTCATTTAGCATTCTTGGTTACATCAAATATTGACAGAGGTTTGCAACACTTTGAAAGTTCAGTTCAAAATTGTTCGAGACACAATATTCATAAATAAATATAAATCACTATCAAATTCTATATATAGATTAGAAAATTGTATTAATTGAATTTGACAGTGTGTATATCATTGTTTAATAGCAATGCAAATCATTTAAAGATCGATCGATCGATCGATTGGGTTTTGCAACCAAAACTTGATACATTTGCCCATTGCAGATTTGTTTGTTTTGCTTATTTGATTGTTTCTTAGTGTTTATTTGACAATGGAATTGATGCGATCGCTGACAATGCGGATCGTATATCATAAACATTTCCATACGCATCTCGCGAGCAAGCGATGTGGGCGTGTGGGCGTATGGGCGTGTGGGCGTGTGTGCATATATATATAAATATATATATGCTGTTCGATAAGTAGGCGCGCCATATCATTTGATATGTCCAAAACAGTTCAGTTTAGTTTGAGTTGAGTTGAGCTGAGCTGAGCTGAGCTGAGTTGGGAGAGTTAGAGTTACCTTCACGCAAGCATAGGTCGGCGATGGGGGTCGCTTGGGCAGCGTCAGAGAGTACGATTTGTGGAGGGTGCCATGTGGTATGCCCTCATGCTTGGCGGCCACTTTGTAGGTGTGGCGCCAGCCAAATAGACCGCTCAATTTGTTAGCCAGCGCTGGACACTTGGGCGGCACGTCAAACATTCCTTCCCCCTCTCCTCCTCCTCGTAGGTGGCGCCTTCCTCCTTGTCTTTGGTATTTGATTAGCACACAAGTGTGCAGTTTGTTATTTTTTAGTTGTTCTTGTTGTTTTTGTTTTTGTTTTTGTTGTTAGTTAGTTATGTTCGTTGATTGTTCGTTAATTCACAGTTTCACACATTTTCTTTGCATTTTTTTGGTTGCATTTGCTTTCAAAATGCTCGACGTGTAAAGCGCTGAGGAACATTGCACCGTTTGGAAACTCTAAATATAACATTATATATATAGTATTACTACTATTATTTAGTAGTCAAAACATAATATTCGTTATTGTTGTTGTTGTTGTAGCTTGAAGGTTTGGGCACGCCAACGTTTTTGTTGTCTTATCGCCAACGACGAGTGGAGTGTGGCAACAGACGTCGTCTTATCAATGCAATAGCTCTTAACAATGCAGAAGCCGTTTGCCTTTATCAGACACACTCAATTGAACAGCAATTCTTAGTCATCGAATTGAAAAAAAAAAAAAAAACAGAAATCGGCTAACTTTTGCGTTTAATTAACTTGGCAATTTCCATTTCGTTCACTTGAAAATCTATGAAACAAAAGTTCCCAGCTGAAATTTCATATTTTTATTTTATGTATCTTCAATGTTAGGTAGACACTATAACATCGATCTATAGTTAGACTATAAAATTCTATATTTTTAGCACAATTGTGACAAAGGTAGGCAAATAATTAGCATTAGTACAAGAAAAAAGAAAATATTTCTTGCGCATGCATGGTTTAGGACAACTTTCAATTTGATTACATGACATCATCTAAATGGGTCATTTAGCACAATTTCAAAGTCGACGAAATATTCAACAAAATGATCGATGACTATAAAAATGGTTGATTATGAAAGTTATCTAAGCTATGTACAAGCGACTGCATATCTCTTCACTCGAGCAGCTTGCCCCAATCGAGCATTCTTGGTTGCTTTTCAGAGTGGCTTTCCCACATTTTTGCATTGCTGCTGCTACGTTTTCTGTGAATGCATTTGTCGTCGCTGTTCGTGCAAGGTTTACATTAAATTAAATATGCGAAGAAAAAAGTACACTTAAGCAGACACACACATACATACGTACGTGTATATGCATATTTATATATATATATATATATATATATATATATAGCTGAGAGTAGGGGGAGTTGCATCTGGCAACGGCAACAGCAGCAGCAACAACTTGAACTGAATTCGTACACGAATTCACATTGATCATGCATGTATTTGCTGAGAGGCACACCTGTAGCTGTAATAAAGGCAACGTTGACTGACGCACAACAACAGCAGCAACTGCAACAACAACTGCAACAACAACTGCAACAACAAGTCGCACATTTGGTAGCTAAGTAAACGCAGTCAGCCATAAAACTCACAGCTTCTGTCTCCGCTGGAGTGAAAGGGGTGGGTTGGGTTGGGCAGAAGGGGGGCGAATTTGAGCGCTTGCAATTTATTTGCCTACCAGACACATTTTGTAGACGTAAACAGCAGTTAATGAAAAAATAAATATATACACATATGTACACATTCATATATATATATAAATATATATATATATATATAGATATGTACGTGTTTATGTAAGCAGACAACAGACATATATATACACAGCTATAACGAAGTTAAATAGCTCAACTTGATGGAAATCAATGACAAATGTTTGCTGCTAAAATACATAGCAATTTTATCAAGTGAAGATTATATGGCAAATTTACAAAATATATATATAACATTTAATCTGGTTAAGTATATAGAGATAAATTCGTATATATTCAATATTCACGGCTGGAAATGCTATTATTCGAACTTAGCAGTGATAAATAGACAATATTCAAATACAAATCGAAAATAGCGAAAATAGGGAAAATAGGGAAAATAGCGAATAATAATAATAATAATAAGAGTTACGCAACAGTTACAACACCCAAATGCAAGCAATTATCATTCAGCCATTCGTCAAACTCATTCACAAAATTGTTATTCAAATGGGCGCTGCCACAATTCAAGTTCAAGTTTGAGTTTTGGTTTTTGATTTTTTCTTTAGCGATTCTTCTACTACGGGAAGCCTAGTCGAATAAATGAAATATAATAAGTACATTATTCATTATTATTCATTATTATTCATTCATTATGTATTCAATAAGTTATCCACACGTTCATTCATACATCTACTTCGTATTTGAATAGATACGTTCTTTGGCTGTCGCAAATCCTTATACAATCATCATCGCTACACATTTGAAATATTAATTAAAAAGACGCAAATGATTTGATGCATACAAAATAAGTATGCAATGCTTAAAGCCCAACTAGCAGACACCCTGTACCAAGTAAAATATATATAAAGCGACTATATTGATTAGCTTTCCATCGTGGATTAATATTATGCTAAGAATATGAATAGATCGACTCGATTGCTGATGCTGAACAAAACAACCCCATTTCTACATTCCTAACGGGTGCAGGGTATGCAAATCTTTCGACGCGTTGTGCATAGAAACCACATGATTACAATAACAACTACAATCACTGCAAATGTAACGCATGAATTTATGTATATTTTAATGAAACGACAATAGACTCAGTCTCCCTTCCCAACCTCTTTTTTTTTTGAGTGTAGGTGGGGGGGGGGGGTGCAGCTGAAGTGGGGCGATGAAAATTTAATTAAGAAATGCATGCGCAAAAGCAGCAAAAATATGAGGGCAACTCAACATAAATTTGCATAAAATGTCATACAATCTTTGTGCGAGGGAAAACTGAAAACGATGATGAAGAAAAGGAATACGTTGAAGTACAGCAACAAGTGTGCGAGAGAGAGAGAGAGAGAGAGAGAGAGATGGGAGAGAAGCCACACCCACATCCTTAAGACTTGAGTGTGACGACGACTCTTTCGCTTCGCCTCGTCTGTTCCTTTGCTGGTCTACCATAATAAATTGCAATCAGACGAGGACGAAAAAAAAAATCTTCAAATCTAACAAGAAATAAGAATTTAATTGTAGACACACGTCGAAGATTAAATACCCTTACGACTAGTTCGCATAGAAAGAGACAAATGGAATCGGAGATGTCTCCTGCAAAGCGTTAAACATTAACTTTAAAATAACTCTGCCAACGATGGCCAAGAAATATGCATGTAAGCAAAAATAAAAAAAAAATAAAAAAAGAAAGGCCAAATTACATATCATTATGCAAAGGGGGTGCCACACACACACAGACAGACAGACACACACACACAGACACACACACAGACACACACACAACATACTCATATACATAATGAAGTGTAGCAAAAGGCATGCAACGAGCATGTTTCCAGCAGTGTGAATGTGAGCAGTGAGTGTGTGAATATGAATGTGAATGTGAATGTGAATGCACGAGATGCACTCATAAAGTCCAAAAGCTATGCCAAAAAGCAACATGCAACTGCTTCATGATCACAACTTAGATCAACTTTAACCAAGCAAAGTCTTCAAAGTGACTTTTCAGATTCTAGCAGCAGCTGGGGGATAGTTAGATAAGCAATGCTTACATCATTTATGGATGTATGAATGTATGTACATCTGTTCATCTACTCATTATTAGCTATAAGCTGATAAAGCAAAGCAAATAAGTTTTGTTTGAGATAATTGCAGCGGCAAACACATTTTAAGCGATCTTCTGCTCAATCGATCATTTAAATTGGACAGTTTGAACGCACCTCGCATAGATGAGCGGCCAGGTGAAAGGAGCCTTTCAAATGCTCTCCGCGAGATCTTCTGATTTCATAAGAGATAAAAGTGTGTGCACAGTTAATTAGCGGCCAATTCAGATCGTGTTCTTTTTTTCTAATTTTATTTTTGCGGCGTTATCAGCTGACACATGGCTCTGACTAACAATGACAGACAATTTTTGTTGGCCTAATGGTAATAGTAATATAGGAATAGTAATGGCCACAGCGAGCTGCAAACAAGTTGAATGTATTTATTAACCTTTAATCACTGACGCCGCCTTGCTTATCGCCCGTGTGTCGCTGAACAATGGAAAATAAAAAAATCAATGCCAAGCGAATTTCCCATTTAGGGTGATTAACGTCAACGCTTTCTAGTGGCCAATGTGAGTTATAATCGCAGTGTCCCATTGTCTCCCGTACGATATTTATACCCTGTACTCAACAACAAGGGTGGTTCAAGCAGTGTATTTCAATAAGCCCTTTCCATCCCAAGCAATTGAGTCTATAAAGGCCAAAACGCGAAGCCCCATTAAAAACTGATACAAATATTATACAAAAAATACGAACCACTTCACAATCGGTAAACTGGGTTTGCCGTGGTCAACCTTTATCAATTGTCGTACAACTCAATTTTTTATTTCAGCTTAGAAAAATTATTTAATATTTTTCTTGACATAGTATAAAGGCAGAACAATTGGAAACTCTGGCTACAACAGGGTAACTGCCAGTCGAGCTCTGTTAACTGGAGCACTCCTTCTGACTGTGTCTGACTATCAGTCGAATCGAGTCGAGTGGTTGCGTGTGGGTGGATGGTGGTTCACAGCTTAGTCAGTGGCCACTCAACAGCTAATTTCGCAATAGCGTTTCTCCATATTGTGTGTGTGAAACAATGATGCATCGTGGCTCCGAAGGGAGGAGAGAAGCGGAGGGGCATTGACAAAAAGATATGCCACACAACAAATGACACAAACAACAGAAGAGCTAAAATGTATATATGACAACAACAATTGCAACAAATGATGGACAAGAAAGCGCAGTTATAATTGCGATCACAGGGCAGCAATTCAAGTTGGAGGCTTGGCTGACTATGGGTTCCCATAAGACAGCACAAGTACTTAAATGTATATATGTATATATGCATATATATATGTATATATATATATATATATTTATATATAGAGAGATCATAGAGCATAGAGAGTGCCGTGTGGAGACTAACTTAGCGGCTCATCAACTTTTGCTCTGATTTTTCCGTTTGCTTTCATATGAAAGTGCACTTAATTTGCCCAGGTGCTGGGCCTTCAGACTACTCGCAAGTTGTAAATGAACAATGGAGAGGAGTGGGTACAACAACAGTTTGTGTTGGAGCAAGTAGGTAGTAGAGATGGCTGCCACCACCCGGTTGAGCAGTTAGACCGGGCTGAGTGCCTAGATACCGGTGGCATATGGGCAAATAATGTTTATGGTTCACACGCAAAACTAATCCAAAGAACTTGTAAAACACTTGGCAGCGAATCACCAAGAGGAACCAAAAACCAGACGGAGCTGTTATTGCTCAGTTGCTGAAGATGATGACTAAACAAGTTTTGCAAAAAAACACCAAAGACTCCATAAATCGATCAATGAAGTTTACACACTCATCGCCGCTTCGCTTCTCTTCTCGCTTCTTACTGCTTGCTGCACTCTTCTCTTCTTGCGTTTGTGGAGACAATCGCCAGTTTGTGGCAGCAGTCGTAGATGCCAGTAAATTAATGATGATACTTAATGTGAGACATACGTTTCAATAAAGCTTTCTCTAAGTTGCTGAAGAAAATTCTTATGCTTTGGTGCTTAAGTCGAGTTGGAGAAAATATTTTCCAAATAGCTTGAAATTGATTTTCTACACATTTTCAAAAAGCTGGCTAGAGCAACTTGGCGTGCATTCAAAAGCATTCCATTATTGGTCAGGTTATTTTACACCGTATAACTTTACGGAACCAGCTTGTCCAAAGATCGTAACTGCTTTCGACAGGAAAAATCAATTCTACGGTTTCTTCACTAAGATCGCTTATATTTACTGGTATTAAGAGTTTCTCTAACACTTTATTTCAATAAATATATGATATATGCATATATGTGTATGATATATGGTATATAAACGGAATGAATTGAATGGGCTGAGACGATGGATTGTTTATCCCGTAAATACAGATTGTTGTTGGCTTGTATTTGGTTTGTCATAACAAATTGCCTGTCAGAGATTATTTTGATAAAACACAGTACAAAAGTTTTGTGTGGGATTTCCAAACATTTCTTAACATTTCGTCAACTTCATTAAGAGTGGTTGTAACTTTGGAGCATGCAATGAATGAGCATGGAAAACGCAGCAACAACTCAATGAGTAACTTTCTTTGGCATGTCGTCATTTAAGTGGATTCTCATAAGGTGCACTTAGAGTTACAGCAACAGCAACAGCAACAGCAACAACCAACAAAAGAAAAATACTTTAAAAACCATATGTATAAATACATATATATATACATATGATATACTTAAAAAAAACAGAAAACAACAACAAAAGCCTCTTAAAAAGTTTACTCGTAATTGCGATTGCCAAAAAAAAAAAAAAAAGGAACGCTTTAACGTTTTATTTTTTGGAGAATGTGGAAAAGGTAACATAGACAGCACCAAATGGTTGTTGCTACACACACACATGTGTGTGTGTGTATATACTATGAACCGGTTAGCTGTGTACATGTACATGTGAGTGTGTGAGTGTGTGTGAGTGTTTGGAGCTCCCCTAAAAGTTGAGTGAACCTCGGCGCTGCTGATTGAGTAACACACATTTAATTGATTTAAATGCGCGGCTTTTGCTTAATTTCACAGAAATGAAAAACAGCTAAGATACGGTGGCCAATTATAATTACAAGACGAAAGTGAAACGACAACAACAACAGCAACAACAATTACAACAATAATAAAAGAGTAAGTACCTTCGCCCTTTTGGGGCAAGTCAAATGGAGAAACAGCCAGTTGAATGCGAGACATTTGCGGTAGACGCGACTATCAAATACCCTGAAGTAATAACTGAGCATATATAAGTATAAGTATATATAAGTATATATAAGTATATATATATATATATATATATATAGCTGTTTTTTTTTATTTATTTATTTATTTTTTGTTAACTGTATATCAGCATTCAAAGCTATGAGCTTATAGAGATTAAGAATATCCTTTAATCAAATTTTCCACAAACTTTAAGATCTATGCAGATCGGATATTAAGTCATAATTAAATTTTGATTGACATTGATTTCCATACCCTGTAGCTATTATCTCACATAAAAGTTTTGATATCTTTATTTGATATCTCTCTATATCTATTCGCAAACCATTTGATTAATGGTGCTTATTTCCAAATTTGCTGGCGCCTCTCTCTCTCTCTCTCTCTCTCTGTAACTCTCTCTCTCTCCCTCACGCATGATTAAATGTGATTGCGAATCAAGCGAAGCAACTCTTTTGCGGATATCAGGTGTGCAGGGTATACGGAAGATAACGCAACGGGTCAATCGAGTTCACTGTCACTTTCACTCTTCTCATTACACCTCATCCTTCCTTCCCTCTCACTCTCTCACTTTATCACTCTCTCTCTTCCTTTTCTCTCACTCTCGAGCTGCTGCTCAATGCGAGCTGGCTGGCGACACTTTTGCCGCAGCCTTTATCGATGTTTATCGCTTGGCCAACACAGTCGAGGAGTACAGTTAATCAGAGCGGGTGCGTTTGCGGAGGGAATGTGGATGGGGCTGGGCGCGGGGTGTGGGGGAATCAGGCAAAAGATGACGTGAGTTGACCGCTTCAGCATTTAACTGTGCATTTCGAGTTCAGCATTTAATGTGGCAGTTTTATTGGTGTTTATGCTTTAGCTGTTTGTTTTAATAGTTGTTTTTGTTATTGTTGCTGCTGTTGCTGTTGTTGCTGTTGTTGTTGTCTTTGCCCAATGTCCAATGTGCGCTGACTGAGCTGTTAGCCAAAAGACGTAAGCCGTAAGCCGTAAGCCGTGAGCTTTGTTAAGTGCTTGCGTTTTATTTGCGTTGGCAATTGTTGGCAGTTGCCAGTTGCCAATTGCGGCAGTTGAGACAAAATTTGGCTGAAGGGTTTTTCGGGAATAGGCATTCTTTGGAAACAATGGCCAAAATTACACACAAAATCAACTAATCGTAATCGAGTATGACCGACTACGAGATGCTCTGCACACAGCGATAACAACCATACTTTGTTGCTTAGACACAGAAATCGATTTATATCAATGTTGGAGTAAGCCCAGAAAAAGGAACAAGCTGTAGGTGTGTATGATATCCTGATCAAGAAGCAAATATACATATATATATATATATATATATATATATATATATACCTTATGGGATCGCGCCTGCTTTAAATTAAAGACTAACGCAGTGAGTTTATCATGAAAACTCATGAAAACCATAAAAATATTCATTTGAGGCTCGTACAACTCACACTCAATTTAAATTTAAACAACTAAGAATGTAAAATAATTTATCAAAATACTAAGACTTGCTGTGATTCACTAACATTCATATGCATGTGCTTTTGTGTGTATTTATTTGTGGGTTTACGCTGAGTAATGATTTACGAGTTTTCTCTGAAATCTTAAGAGCTTAACATCTTTTCCATTTTCATTGAGCCTGCAAATATTTGGGTTAAACCTCAAACCAAAACCCAAAACCAGACCCAAATACAAATATTTTATCAGTAAAACCCAAAATGCTTTTTTTATGTTTAGTCAGCATTTGGTTATTTTATCAATGAAGGACCCAGAACTGAAAATGATTAGATTAAAAGTACAGCCAAACCGACGAAAATAAATAACTTGGCGTCGCATAAAAACCAGCTAAAAAAAAGGCCTCTCCCCTTTTCTTTCTCTTTCTCTCTATCTCTCTCTATCTCTATCTCTATCTCTATGTCTATGTCTATCTCTATCTCTCTCTCTCTCTCTATCTGGATGGTATATAAATAATATGCAAAAACAGTAGCCAAATCTCTTTCTTATAATATCTTTGCAATTCTGCAAGTCGTGCAATTGCATTTCTTATATATATGATTTGTGTGTTTGGCATGTGGAAAAGTTGCACACTGGGTCAGTTCAGTCAGAACGAGTTAACAAGTTTTCAAGGCCAGCGAACACAGAACAAGAACTATACCAAGTGGAACAGGCAACTGCTGATGTTGTTAGTTGTAAGTTGTTACTTGTTGGTTACATGTTGCATGGTGTTTGTTGTTTGGTGCATTCCTCACAAGTGAAAGTTGGTCTCAGTCTCAAGGCTGCTGTTGCTGCTGCTGCTGTTGCCTGCCCACCTGCGTAATCCGAGGCCCAAATAGATTTATTTGCTGTCGCGCTTAATTGAAATGATTGATTGTGTGTGTGTGTGTGTGTGTGTGTGTGGGAGTGTTTGTATGTATTGCTGGAGGAAAACAAGAAGAAAAACAGACAAAAGATCCTCAGGAATTGTGACTCCTATTTAGGTAGACACACAACAAAAAGAAGCCATCGAAATGTAAGCAAAAGAAACGAAGAATGGGAAAACATAATGATGATGATAATGTATGGGAAAGACAGAAAGAAAGAAAGACGGCAGACACACAGCACTTGAAATTCTTCCTTTCGTTTAGCCGACCGCCTCCGCAGTGTCGCCCTCTCTCTCTCTCTCGCTCACACTAGCGACATTTCCTGCTGCACTGGAAATTGGCGTCATGGGAAGCTAAGCACAGATAAGCAGAAGAAGAAGAAGCCGAATAATAAGAATCTATTCACAGACGCCTCTAACTTGCGGGGATAGTATGTAAATTATACATAATTTGCCAAGAATGTTCGCTATCTGCATTAATACGCAATATATAAGTATATAGGCACACATATATACATATATATATATAGATAACACACGACTCAAATTAAGATAATAAAAAAAAAGAAAAAGAAGTTCACTTTAAATTTTGATTTAAGCTACAATTTAAATTGATTCGTAGTACAACCATTAGTGCACTCACAAAAATTGCTTTGGCAAACACTTGTTAACAATAGTACAAAAAAAATAAAAAAAAAACAGAAAAAAAAGCAATGAAAAAACTAACAACAACAATTACGCGCACTTGTTGTGTTAAATAAATGACAACAGCTAAAAACTAAATAAACAAAATAAAACTGCGTAACATGCGCAACAACAACAACAATAACACCAACAAGAATCGTAGACACGAACTACGAACCAACGACGGCGAGCGACGCAACGAGTAAGCGAGCCAAGCAATGAGCGAAGTGCGCTGCGCTCGCGTTTCGTTTTAAAACTGAAGTCGCTTCGCACACACCAAAGCCAAAACGTTGCGACGCCGATGCGGCGACGATCGTGCAGCGCGACAGGTGAACAGCGCCACGGAGAGAGAAAACGAGAGAGAGAACGCAATTGAGAGCGAACTGAACTATGAATATGCCTTGACGTTAGAGAGCAGCAACAAACAAACAAAACACAATTGCAAGCAGCGCGCAAGCGGAGTCATCAGTTGCCGTCAAACTTTGCATGTCATGCATACGTGCATATCGGCCAGTGGCTCTCAAACGTGAAGGTGACCAAAGAACCCGGAGAGAACAATGAATGGAATGACCAGCAAAAAAAAAAAAATAAATACTGAAAGCGCCTCTCGGCCATCCCATGCCACACCAGACCATAGGGTGAGCAGTTAGCCAGTTTGCCAGTTTGTCAAGCGTAACGTAAATAGGCACGCAAAAAAAAAAAAAACGCAAACAAGAAACAACAACAGAGCTGCAAGCAAAATCAGCGTAGCTTGAGCCGGCCAACCTGTTGATGCTCTTACAAATAATATACATAAATATATATATATATAAAATAGTTATTCACATTTTAACTCAGCTTGCTGAAATGCAAACCAAAATTTATCTATTTTATGTGTGGTTACCCTTTTTTTTAACAGTCTTTCTCGTGTTATTATTATTTTCAACCTACAACATTCTATAATTTTGAAGACAACAAATTCAGTAAAAAGTCAATGGACTTGCATTTCATGGCAAGTCAAAAAGGGGAACAACAAAGCTTGGCTAATGAAGAAGAATGCAAATCTGCAGGCGGCCAAGCACAGGATGACGACAGGTAGGAACTGCACAGAGAGATACAGAGAGAGAGAGAGAGAGAGAGAGACAAATATATGTTTATATACATAAAATAGACAATTGCCGAGGGCGCTGAAGGAGGAAGGGCATGTGGGTGCGGGGGGATGATATTGCATAATTGGCAAGAACTTGGCAAAACGATGGCAATCATTTCCTTTTCCACATCCCCTTTTGGGCCAGGCCAGCAAACATAAAAATGAATTGGCCTTCGGCTGCAAAAATCTTGTTTTTGTGTTTGGTTATCAAATTAATTCTAGCCTGTAAACGTAATGAAATTAAACGAACTGGAAAGCTTCCTTTTCGAATGAAAAGCCTCCGCATCGTTGGCATAATTAATGAGAGAAAACCAAAACGCAAAAGCAACTCCAAATTTATTCATATATGAGTATGTATTTATGTATTTATGTATGTATGCATGTATGTATGTATGTGTGTATGCACATGCAAACATGCATATATTCAATTTATTATTGTAATTATTATATTTGCTGCCGGTGTGGGTGCAAAATGAAATAGGAAGTAAATCGAAGTGAGCATAACATATTATTAAAAATATGTGAAAAACAATGGATGCATATGTGTCCCATACTTATGTGTCCAATACCCATTGAAAGTTAGTATAGGTTTTATTGGAACACATACATATATTCATTAATATCCAATCAAATATGGTTCAATTTCTTGTTATATAAACATTTGATTTATAACAAATTCAATTAACTTAGAGTTTACCGACCCAAGCACAGTGGCTCACAAACTGTAGCAAAAACTGATGAATTGACCAACTACATTCTCATGTATGTCAGTATGTATGTACCTATGTATGCAGTTATTTATGCATGTATTGGTTTTCAACCGGTGTTGTCAAAGCTTTGGGCGCATAAAACCGTTAAATCGATAGTCGTCTCATAAGAAGCAGACAGACAAAGACTTCCGTTCGAAAATGGAGAAAAGACAAAAAAAAACAACTGTGTGTCACCGCCAAGCGTCAAAGCAAGAAAGCAACACATGGTGCCGTTTCACCACCGCCCACCCAAAACACAAACGAAACACATACGCGACTAATGAGCCGGCCAGCACAAAGAGTGTAAACGAGAATGGTAGAACCGCAGAACGGGAGAGCAACAGCTGCTCGGAAATGCTCAATCAGAGCTTAAAAATGTAAATGACAAGTGATTGTTCGATATTTTTGCACAGAACTTCGCCAAAGCTCTCTTTCTCTCTTGCTCTCTCTCTCTCTTTCCCGCGCTCAGCTGATTTCTTGTATATTTTCGTATACATTTTTAGTGTTTACTGCATCACGTACTTTTCAGAGCTGGTCTCGTTTTACAGTCGCGTGTTTGCACGTTGTCCAAGCGGTTTGACTGGTCCATTTGGGCGGCTTGTAGCTTGTAGCTTACAGCGTCTAACTCTATAGATGTATGCGTTTGTGTGTGTGTGTGTGTGTATCTATGTTGGCCTAAACTAAAACAAAAGGCGGGCAAGTTCATTCACCATTTCACCTAATTTTTGTCGATGCTGTTTGCTTTGACTTGGGTACGTTTTTTAACTTTTGCATTGTTCGCAGCTGCTAATCCTCCCCTACCCCCCCTTCGTATCTTTTGGTGAGTAGGAAAAACGTACTTGTAGTACGTATACGTAATACTTAATACGTAACTCGTAGTTCCAATACTGAGGCGAGCAATGAAAACAGCTGTGCTTGAGCTGTGACCTACTTGAACAGCTAGTTGCTTTGAAAATAAATAATAAATAACATTGTGATTAGTTTGTGGTTATTAATAATTAGTTGACCATAATGGAATATGTTCACTTTTAATGACAATGAATGTAAGAGCTTTTTGAATATATGAAGTACATTTGGATGCGTTTCTCAGTTCTAGCGGGCTTTCATTTTGTTTTCCTTTTTTTGAGCTTAACACACACACACACAAAGAGAAAGAGAGAATTAGACAGTTTGTCAATGCAACAGCAGTTGAAAGTCTCGATTCGCTTCACTGCGCTTTGACATCCGTTCTCAAGGTCATCGCAGCAAGGTTGCAAAAAAAAAAAAAAAATACAACAACAGAAATGTTGCAAGCATAAGTTACCGTTGAGCGCAACTCTCTCGCTCTCTTGAGAGTTGTAAACTCGAGTCGCCAGATGTCGCCACACACCACGACTGCTTCTCAGCAATTGATGTCGTGCGTGTGAATGATGAATGATGAATGAATGAATGTTGATTTGCTCCCATTGCGGCATTTGGTGGCGTGTGAACACTGTGAAAACCACTCAACAATCGAGGGACACTTGGAAATGTGCACAGCTTAAATAAGTGGAACAGCGATTGTGCATTTGGCTTTTCCAACATTCAGATTCAAATATCATTTTAGTCAAATCGATATCAATATGCTGTCGAATAGATAATGCTCTCGACAAGCAATTTAATTGGTCGATAATCAGTAGATATTATCTATAGACATACATATCTATATCCAATATCCTATATCCTATATCCTATATCCTATATCCTATATCCTATATCCTATATGCTATATCCTATATCCTATATCCTATATCCTATATCCTATATCCTATATGCTATATCCTATATCCTATATCCTATATCCTATATCCTATATCCTATATCCTATATCCTATATCCTATATCCTATATCCTATATCCTATATCTTAGTTAATTAACATCTTTTGTTGCCCGTCTTAAGCATAGATATAGACTGCACATTGCAATAAAGCGTAAATAAAGCACGTAATTAGGTAAAACGATTTTCGTAAGTTTACACCACTGACGCGCCACCTATGTCTGGTTGTCGGCACTTGGCATGTTTGTAAATGGTGTGTGTCTTGACTAAAAGCACATCATTGGCGAACGCTTTTAAAAGCTTCAAATGTATCTAAGATAAGCTAATTATTGTTGCCGAATGTTATTCATTGTTGATATTTAGTTGATTTTAGTTTTGAGGCCCATTTATCTCAATACTTGTCCATCGAAAAGATAGATACTTGGCTGAAAAGCAAACGCCAAAACCAAACAGTTATTGGTAGCAATACTAAGTAGATATTAATGGAAGGTGATTTGGCTAAGGAGCTTTTAGATGGCAAGTTTTTTTTTCGTGCGCGTGACAAGGCAGCTAACAGTGGGACTAGATGGGATTTAAGCTAGTTTTGACGGTCAACTCTGTGTGGTCAACTGTTGCCTTGACGGCAGATGTCAGCTGGATGTTGGTCAACCGAGTCAACCAATCGAAATGCAAATGCGTTGAGTTTGTCAACTAGTTCAGTGTTTGAGCGAGCGCGGTCATCAATAAATGATTTATCATGATTTAACAACAATCTTAATCTATTAATAAATGTGCTAATCACATCCGATAATATGTACACATGTATATCTATTATATCTGCAATGTGAAGTCACAATTTAAATAATAATATTAAAAATAATAACAAAAGTTCAATGTCAATATGTGCATGTCTTCTATTCTTACTCTGTCTTATTTTATATAATGCACAGAAAAGAGAGAGAGAGAGAGAGAGAGAGAGAGAGAGTGGGAGAGTCTAAGCTTAGAGAGAGAGCGAGATAGAGTGCTTGGTGCACAATAACTCGATTGGCAACCAGATTGGCAGCATTTTGTGACACGGCAGGCAGCACCTCGATTCATTTCAATTCACGACTCACTGCATTTGCGGCATCTGTGGCATCTGCGGCATGTGTCAATTTTGTGGCTGCGGTTTCGTTTGTCAAATTGAGCGAACGAATACGAGGAACAGATTCAATTGGGTCAATTGGGACGTACGACGCATTATTTATTACCAATACAGCTTGGCTCTTATCAGACACCGATTTCTAATTTCCAATTCCCAATTCCCAATTCCCAATTTTCGGTTTTCCACTTGACTGCTTATCAGGCGGCAAATACAAATAAAGTTGTTTCTTGTGCTTACCTGCAATGAGAAAGAGAGCGAGAGAGAGAGAGAGAGATAGAGAAAAATGTGTTAATCAAAAAATGCGATAATATGGGGCTATTGGGGTAGGTAGGTCGGTCCCATGCACCCATCTATTATCAACGAAATATTATTGTGCACTGCACAAAATAACCTATGAGAATGATGAAAAAGTCAAGGAAACCAAATGGATACGTTTGGGATTGGGTGGTTATGGAAAAAAAGGCATCTGCCATCTTAAAAGAAATACATTTACAATATTATTGCCATTGAATAATTAATGCCTCTTAGTGATCATAGGAACACATTTGTGATTTGATTAAATCTGAAGAAAAGTCGAAAAATATGTGAAAGCCGGAAAGCAATTAAACAATTTACTTATCCATACAAAAAGAGACAAAACCAAATGCTTGGCTTAAGTTGCTTACGATGATAATTATAATCTCTCTACATGCATCGAACTAATAATATGGATGGCAACTGCAATTGCTGTGAATGGTTTAAGGGTTCACATTGCTCATTATTCCGAGCACAATTCGATATTGTGCATAAACAATGGGAAAGCCATTGATTTATTTATTTATGGTGGTTGCTACCCGATCCGATATCAATGCTTATCACGTCTGCTGCACAGCCTGTCAAATCAAATGCGACGACTCATTTCGGGGGCTAGGCTCGGCTCTCCTACCCAAAAATGCATCTATATGCGCCTATGTCAGCGGACCCCACCCCACCCCCAACAAATACTCCAGTTTCCCCCCACCCCATGCCTCCTGCCCACGATAACGTCACGAGCCGCGTTGAGACTAAAGCGCTTGTAATTGATCGTGTCTTTGACATTAGAAAACAATTTCGTAGTCTGTCCGTCCGTCTTGCTGTGTCTATCTGTCTGTCTGTCTATCTGTCTGTATGTCTGTCTGTCTGTCTGTCTTTCTGTCTGCCTGTGTGTGTTTGTGCCTGGTTGTTTGTTGGCTTGCCATGAAATTGTAATGTGAAACACGCCAAGAGACGCCGCCAACTGGTGCACGGTGGCTAATAAAGCGCATGGAAGGCGAACGCACGCAGCGACAACAAATCCACTTAGGCGTGCAGCAGGCAGGCGGCAGCCAGAAGGAAGCCAAACAAGGCACTCAACAGCGTCGAGTGAAATGAGACGTGGCCAACAGCAACAGCAGCAGCAACAGCAGCAGCAGCAGCAACAGCAGCAGCAGCAACAGCAGCAGCAGCAGCAACAGGCATGGAGCTAACTAATCGACTAAAAACACCAATTGCAATTCGGACTTTTCTTGAAAATCTATCTGTGCAAATTTCACTTGAATTGCCATAAAATGACAGTCTACTTGTCATAGAAATGTTTACATGAAAATAAACTGCATTTCAAATTTGGCAGGCATATATTAGTAATCATATCTGTGTGTGCAACTATATACATATGCAGATATTCGTAAGATAAGATCCAATTCCAGCCAAGACGAGTCTTGTATTCCTGGAACTGCATTTAGTTAGTAATCTCTTTAAAATGGCAATAGGCAGAAAATTCATCAACAAGAAGACAAATAACAACTTGTCAAAAGTCTGCATAGAGTTCGATTTTCTTATTCGTGCTGTTGCAAGTGCGCTTGATATGTTGCAACCTATAATAATAATAAGAAGAACAAAAAAAACAATCTTAGGCATGCCAAAGATTACATCAAAATTAAATGTGATTATAAATTGAAAATAATCGACCGATTGCTGCTGTGATAGCTGTATGATATAGTAGTCCGATTCTGATAGTTTTCAGCACCAAAGTTAAGATCATAATAATGGTTAAGCAAACTTGTTTAGCAAATAAGTTTCTCACACAGCTGTTTGATATAGTAATCCGATCTTGAGCATATTTCGTTTGAATGTGAGGAGCATAATTACAAGCGGGTTTTGATATAGTGATAAATATAAAGAAGTTCATTATAAACAGACAGATATGGCTATTATCGGTTCGACTAGTCTGTCTGGGAAACCCGCAGAATATTTAGGGAAGTGAGACCGACAAGTCATCCCGTTTGCTGTTATTGTTTTTATTTTTTTGTGTGCTGCTGACCTACAGACAAAAAAAAGAAGAGCAACTAAGCAGGTGTCACAAATTATTAAGAGGCTTTCCCAACTTGGCGCCAACAAAAACAACAACAACAACGACAACAACAACAACAATCTAATACAACAACTATCTAATACAACAACTATCTAATACAACAACGACGACAACCAATCGGATATTGCGCAATCGAGTTTATTTTGTATTTTTTTGCTGTTGCTTTGTTTTTTTGTGAATTGTGACTGTTGTCAGTGGCATCTGAGTGAGTTTCCGCAACGCCGTCGCTTAGCGGCGCCTATCCCGCCGGCGGGTCAGACAAAGTTCAAGTTGCAAAAGCTGAGCACCCAGGGGAGTTATGCAAAGAGCGGGTTCAACGAGTGAAAGTGATGGCAACAGGTGAAGGAGACGACGGCGATGGAAACGACGGAAACGAGTTGCGTTTTCAAGGCGAACCAGCTACAGTTATACACACAGACAGACAGGCAGGCAGGCAGGCAGGCAGACAGACAGTCAGTCAATCAATCAATCAATCCATCGGCCAAGCCATCAATCAATCAATCAGCGAACTACAATAACAAATACTTTACTCACATCTTCATCTTGCGGAATTTGTTTCATGCGCTTATGAAATGAAAACCTCAATAAACAAATCAAACAAAACCAAAACCAAAACCAAAAAAAAAAAACAAACAACAAAAAACATTCAGGAGAAAATGATTATCATGATTATTATTAACATTAACATTATCATTATCATTAAATGTGCATAGATATGTATGTATGTATGTGGGTTTATGTGTTTTATACAAAGGTAGAGGTATCAAATGCTGGCGGCAACCGGATTCGAAATCGGTTTCGGATTCGGATTCGGATTCAGATTCAGCCGGACCACAGCCAGAACAAAGTGAATACCCATTTGTTGTTTTGTATAAAATGGGTGGAGTTGGGGGGTGATGTTGGGTAGGGGATAACGCCAAAACAATATAATTTATTGTTCATACCGAAGGAGAAAGAGTTGGGGAGCAGCAGCGTCAAAAGATAACGTCTTAAGAACAGACAAAACAAACAGTAAGATGATGAGTAAATGATATTTAACCAAATGACAAATGTGCAGAACGGCAGAGTAAAAGCTAAAAGGTCTGTAATTGAATATAGCATACAGTGTGCCCTCCACATGTGAAACTGCAATCATTTCCGTTTGTTGCGAAGTCACTCACAAACCATCTCCTCTTCAAGATTATGCCTCAACAAGCTGGCAATAGTTTGCCAACTTTAGCTCAGTTAGTCTCAGTGACTGACGCAGCCAAAATGAATCGAATTGCAATGATATTAATTATATATATATAAATACATCGATTCTTTATTATATCAGTAATTATGCTGGGCCACTAAGCTGAGTAACCACTGTACTGTAGAAAGCGTTAAATGCTAAATGCCTCGCCCTAGCTTCAAAACAGCATAAACCTTTCACAACCCATAACAAAGGATGGCAACTGCCACTTAAATTTCAATAGCTTTTTACAGAACAATCAAATCCCTTCTCGCCGCTCCCAAAACAAGTGGAACGCCAACGTTCAAGATGAATGAGAATGGAAAGGTTCTCCGGGGGAGGGATGGAAAGGGGAGTGCGAGTGCGATTGCGAGTGCAAAGACATACGAATAGGATTACGAGAATGTAATGTCAATCATTGATAATTTTGTTGAAAGAGACAGAGAGAGAGAGAGAGAGAGAGGAGCGATGAAACCTTTTGCGCTCTTTCTAAGAAACCGAAACATAAAAGAGCCCCTGAATGACGGACGACAGTTCATTAAAAATAAATTAGAGGTAGGACAGGCCAGGAACAAAACCAGGGATAGAGGCCAACACAGCAGGCACGGTCGTAAAAACGCTAGTTTATGAGCGGCTGCGACGGACC
This sequence comes from Drosophila cognata, assembly GCA_035041535.1. NCBI lineage: Eukaryota > Metazoa > Arthropoda > Insecta > Diptera > Drosophilidae > Drosophila > Drosophila cognata. The sequence goes on from JAWNLC010000831.1 coordinate 2,876,298, forward strand.
AGGCCAAAAAAAAAAAGCAAGCGGCTCAACCACAAATTGAAAACGTCAATATCTGACGAAAGAGAGAGGGACAGAGAGAGAGAGAGAGAGAGAAAGAGAGGAGAGTGTGACACAATTGTGAGCCGGAGCAACTTCAGCGGAAAACCACGACAATAGAATTAAAAGAAATTCCTAGAAGTGCCCGAGGTTCGGCATTGTAATCAAGATTTCCATTAAACCCCAAAAACCAAACTAAGACAATCATTGTTCATTTAAAGCTTTTTCTTTTTCTAAATCGAATCGTTATTATCATCTTACAGAAAGCGTGTTCTAAGGATGTTCTCTGCTATGCTTAGAAATATGAGTTTCCCGTTTGGAAACGGCTTGGTTGATAGCTTGCAGTTCTTGAACTTAAATGACGCAACCCTGAACCAGGGCAGTTGTGCTATAAAAGTTCACATGGCTCGTCTGTGGCAGAAGAGCATAAAGCATAAATAACAATAAACACAAGCACAAAACACAGCCGAAAAAAATGAAAAGATTTAATAATACAATAATAAAAAAAAGAGGGCCTTAGTTGAAAGCTCGACTAAAAGATACCCTTTATCGTATCGTAGGTAAGCATGCATTTAGTTGTGTGTGTATGTGTGTGTGTGTGTGTGTGTATGTGTGTGTGTGTGTGTGTAAACACACACCTGTACACAGGCAACCACAACCAAAAATTCAACAGTTGTTCAATATAATGCCAATTGAAATTGTCACATTTATTGATATCGGTAATCGATTCTTATCGATAGAGAACTGTGTAACTGTGTCCACACACATGTTTCATACTATTAACCCTTTTGTTTTTACAAATTTTGAATGTTTACTGGGTATACAAACAACATGAATTATGCTTTAGGCATGCGCAACAACCGCAATAACAAAATACAACAACAACAACAACAACAACAACATTAATGACAACTTTTTCATTTTAGCTGTGTGTAAGTGTGTGTGCATGTGTGTGTGTGTCTGCTAGCGGAAAAAGCTTGCTAGCAAACAATTTCTATATGAGCAATTAATTTAACTTTTATTTATGATATATGTATGTATATATATATATATGTATGTAATCTGAAGTCTTTTTAATGGAAGTGAAATTAAAAGCGAGTTCATTGGGGCTACGAGCCACTTAATTCCCATAACATTTTTCGGTTTATTGTCAAATGTCTTGAAGATGTATTATTAAATGAAAGCGTCTAGTGTTAAAGACAGTTAAAGAGTTGCCCAAGACTTGGTCAACAACAAATCACGATTCTATGATACAATGCGCTATTAAATAACAAATATCTCAAGATCTCAGATCCAGCAATTGTATAAAATAATTTTCAATTAATTTTTGATTTTCAATTGATTTTCTTTCGACATTTTGAAACCATTGGTTTTCAGCATTATAAAAGAAAACCTTGGAATATTCGAACCGGTCCATAAGTCAACCAAAAATGGGACCACTAACTCATCCCAATATATATTTCTTACAGGACTTGAATAAACGAGTTGAGAAACGCACAAAAATTTAATTATTGCTCACTTGTTAATTAAATGTTAAATTAATTGTAAATGTCGCTGGCATTGGCGTAGTGAACCACATTTGTGCAATTATTTGCATGTCAAATGAATTTACAAGGCAACAACTTGTGCGGCAAGCGCTAAATAGTATTTTTGTTGTTGCTGTAGCGGTTTTTGATTTAGCGATTGCTTTTTTCAAGGCTAAGACGCAAAGGCGTCGCTTATGTGGGTGTCGTTGCTCGGCAGGTGTGTGTGTGTGTGTGTGAGTGTGTACATGGTGTGTGTGTGTGTGTGTGTGCGTGTGTATGTGTGGTTGCATAGCAAAGGTTCAGCGGTACTCAACTGGAACGTAGCAGCCGGCAACAGCGGCCACGCCCTGCCCGACAGTTGTGCGATTGTTTTTATACCCTTGTTGCAGGGGCTATCACAATTTGTATATACGCCAGAATCGAATGGATGGAACTAACTATATCAACAGCATCGCACGACTATATCATATATATATATATATAATGCATTAATGCCAAAATTTAGCTATAAGCAAATGGACTTCGCTGCGCTAGGGTATGCAATCTGTGGCGTGATAGTTGCTCTTTTTCTGTTTTCTGGTTTTCTGGTTTTCTGTTTTGTTGAGTTTGTCGCTTGAGTCTTTTGTTCTGCGCCTGCCAACAGCAAAGAGAGAGAATCTCAATTATTTATTTATGCATGTATTATTTAATTAATTAAGCGTGCAACAACAACAACAACAGCAACAACAAGAACAACAACAATCTGATAGTTAGCTAGCATATGCGCAATTACCCATGGCTTCGGTATGGGCGTGCCCTCGAGCCCAGTTGGGGGTGTCATCGTCGCCGTCGTCATTGTTGTTGTTGTTTCTGTAGTTGTTGTTGTTTCTGTAGTTGTTGTTGTTTCTGTAGTTGTTGTTTATGTAGTTGTTTCTGTTGTTGTTGTTGTTGTTGCTGCTATTCGCTTTACACACGTGCAGCGCCTACGCAAAAAGTCCAAAGCAGAAACGACAAAATAATAATAAACTTTAGGAAATGATGTGTTATACCCATTATACCCTGCAAATCTCGTGCACAAATCAAATTCATTTCAATTAAAGAAACAAATTTGTTACGCTTTTTAAAGCATTGAAAAGTGTTTGTAACAAATTTGTAATTATTTGAAATAAAACAATAATTTTTCAGCATTACAACTAAATGCTAAATATAAATCTTTTATGAGACAAACGAACAAAAAAAAACAGACTGGAAACGCACAAATATGTATGAAGCGTATTTATATACGTTGCAGAAACGCAAATGCCCCAAAAAACAAATTTCGTGACAAATTTATTATGCCGACTTTCAAGCAAAGTATCAACCGAAAACTTAAGAAAAGGCAAAAAAAAAATAAATAAATAAAAATAAACGAAATTAAAAATTAATGTAAGACGATGCTAAAGTCGGAGTCGGAGTCGGAATCGGAGTCGAAGTCGACGTCAAAGTCGAAGCCGCTGTTGGAATAAAAAAAAATACAAAAAAAATACAAATCCGAACATTTTACGACCTTTTGTGGCCTTCAGCATTCTTTGCAACGGAGTCGTTTGGCAACACTGACGAACGCCGCGCTTGCTCGCTCTCTCTCTCGCTCTCTCTCTCTCTCTCTCTCTGTATCTCTCTCTGTCTCTCTGTATCTCTCTCTCTCTCTTTATTTTCACTCCCACTCCAACTACACGGGTTGCATTGTTGTTGGTTGACTTTAGCGAATGATTCATGCATTAAACTTTTCACGTTTTTAGAGGAAACACCTGGATAAATACTCATACGAGCTCGTAAAAAAAATTGCTTATTCTGTTGTGTCTCTGTCTGGCTCTGTGTGTGTGTGTGTGTGTGTGTGTGTGTGTGTGATATTGAACGCTGCCACAAATTCTGGATGCTGTGTGACAACATTATACAGATAAATACGCTTTACACATAAAAACAGAGCGTTATTTAATCGTTTCGAGTCTTTGAACCTTGATTGAAAACATGGCTCTTTAGTTGCGAGCATTTCCGGAATGTTTGTGAGCATTGCAAACACATTGTTTGATCTCTTTGGGATTACATCTTTTGATTATGAGTCACTTTGCTAGAAATGGTATACCTTGTGCATAGAGAGTCGCCGTGTTAAACCAAAACCACACGTTTCAAACCCATTTTTTTTTTTTGCTTTCCACACTTACACTTTGGGCCCCCCATTTCCGGCATGGTTGTGAGAACTGAAACTCATAATATTGGTTAGATGATGGCTTGTGTTCGTAACCCTTATTCAAAGACTTTATGGGTAGAGTCATTAAAATTATACAGACGATTACACAAGTATATAAAATATTATGAAGACTTTCATCGTAACTGGCTGCTTTAATTTTCATAATTTCCGGAAGTCTTGTATATTTTTTTGGAAAATGGAAAATTTAATTGATTTATTATGTTCTTGGATGTGTTACCTGCAACAATTGAATATCGATTAAGAGCATTTTTTATTTTTATGTTTTTCTAATTATGACTAACTGTTGTTTTACAGTCTTGTGCATTTCCGCAAGCAGTGTAATTGTTTATTATTTATTGTTTTTATTGCAGCCTTTGTCTTGCATTAATTGTAGTTCTTCTTCTTTTTATACCCTGGTAGAGGGTATCATCATTTTGTTGCAAAGTTGGAGACTGATGAAGACTTTTTCGAACCCATAGAGTATATAAAGTATACCAACACTAGCCGATCAATAATAGTCTGTCTGTCTACTGCTATATCATCATATCTCCCATAGGATAGATGAATTAGTGTGTTGAGCAACATTTTTGTTTATTAATTTATCCTAACTAAATTCACCAGTTATGTTCGTGACAATTGCACAAAATGTATGTTATCGGTGGGTTTTCTGAATTTATAGTTTAAATCGACTCTGCTCGACAAGGGTGTGTAATCTTTGGCGTGCCGAAGATGGCCGTTCCATTGAGAGGACGGTGGACATGCGCACATATTTGTAGAGACTGTATTTAGTTACGCTTGGCTGTTCGGTTCGATTGGGTCACCACCTACAGAACTCTTCCCTTCCCTTCCCTTCCCCCTACGCCACCGCCTCCCGCTCATCATTGCGCTGACCAGTGCAGTGGGCGTGCATCTCTGTGGTTTCTACCTGTACTAGGTTGGCATTTTTTTTTTTGTTATTTTTTTTTGGATCTGATCTGATCTGTTCTGTTCGGTACGCTTCGCTTCTGACACGTACACGTTGCGGACAAAGAATTCTTCAGTGTGTTTGTTGTTGTTGTGACTGCGCACCGGCAGAATGAGTAAGCGCGAAATTGGCACGCTATGAGTGTGGTAGGTACTTCCACTACCTACCTTCCATTGAGGGTAGTGCACGCTTTAGAGTCGCACCGCCCGATCGCATATGCCTGATATGACGATACTCCAATTGAAATGTGCCTATGTGCAGGTATATAAGTATATGTGTAGAAGGTTTGGCTGGGTCAACTCGACCGACTACAACAAATTTAACTGTTGTTGTTGTTGTTGTTATTTTGATTGTTCGCTTGAATCAGTGGCGGCGACAGTTTCCATCCGCATCGGTAGCACCGCAAGCTACAACTATTGCATACATTGCCACAAGCGCACTGCCAAATGCGAAAATGCATTCCACAATTTTCTGCAACGGGCAACGGGCAACAGCAGCTGCAGCAACAGCAACAGCAACAGCAGCAGCAGCAGCAGAAGTAACAAAATTGCTAACGAAACTCAAAACGCCAGTTGCAAAATATGCAGTATATTGAAGCTGCAACAATTCAGTCGCAACGTCGCGCACGTTTCAGCGATAATAATAATAATAAAATAAAATGAAAACAAAAGGTGAAGACTAATAAATGGAATGAAAAGAAACAACAAAATATTGTAACGACAATTTTTGATATGCAAATATTTGTACGGCCGGAGAGCAAGGTGGAACTCCACTGCGAAGTGGCTGTTATAGCCACAAATTTTCAAATGTTCTTCACTAAATTTTGATATCATACAAATTTGATCGTCAGATTATTTACCCAATTCAATCAGAAACATAATATTTATCATGCTGTAAGTGACCGATAAGGACTATCAGCGAATAGCTGATAAGACATGAGCTGAGAGTCGGAAATAATAATTTCCCAATTGCAGAACAAATAATGTTTATGTTCAAATTGAAAATCTTAAATAGTAAGTAGTAGTTAGTAACGACGTTAGCCAAATCTTATCATCATTTTGGGTAAATGAGACAAGGCTGGTGTTTGGAATAACAACCTTATCAAATCAGGGAGAACAACTTATCTTGTGGCAGTATTTGGGTAAACTTTATGATATCTTGGCTACATTTCAATTCTAGAGATAATTCTATGATGTTCTACTCCAACTGTGAAAAGGGTCGAGAATAAAGCGAAGTACCTAATATGGAATAACTTCATGACGAAATTTTGCGGTTGTCAAAACTGCCATTCAACTGCTCAGTCATCTCGAACAGCTAACATAAATTGAAAATTAATATTTAACAGCTGATTATGGAATATGAAAAATGAGCATGTGTCAAGACTTTTATGGGATGTCTAATTGTCTTTGAGTTTAAATCCGCTTACGCTCATCAAATGTTATGCCTTTGACTTTCTATATATAACTTCAAATCTCGTCAGAATAAATTATGACTTCAAATTATTGTTCACTTACATCTTAGTTAAGGTTATAAAATTGGCCCATACATGGAAAGTCTCTGTCGAGTGAAAGTGATTGCTCATTAAGCAACTATTATATATATATAGATATATATATATATTTAACCTGACAGATTGATTTTCACTTCATTTTGCACTTGACCCAATGCTCAGCAACGGAGCATGTCACCGACGACGCTCTGGAAGCGCCCGTCTTAAGGTCAAACCAACGATGCGTGGCATAGAAAGAAGAAGAGCGGTGAGCAGAGAGCACAATTGCAAGGGGCTAGAGGAGATAACAAGAAATAAGGGGAATATATATATATATAAATATCCACCTTGAACTCGGTGCAAAGGTATAAATCCAACCACACACACAACTCAATTGACGTACATGGAGATCGACCCACAGCGAGCAAAGTGTACAAATTAATTAGAATGATGATAATACAAATTGTTGCAGTTATTGTTGCTGCTTTTGTTATTGTTATTACAATGGGTGCGTCAGCGTTTGAGCCTCAAGCTGGCACCTCTGCTTGACGGTGAGTGAGTGGGGGGGGGGGGGATGAGCTGTGTGGTGCGTGGCGTTACTGTTGCGTTTCTAATGTAAAATATGAAAAAAAAGAGGAGAAAAAAATACACAAATTTTATTTGTTATATTTTAATGATATATTGCCAGGGGAACGCATTGTTGCAGTTGCAGTTGTTGTTGTTGTTGTTGTCGTTGTAGTTGCCGCTGTCTTCGTTATCTGAGCTGCACTGCATGCAACAAAAGCAACAACAATGATTCGGTAGCAGCAGCAAAAGAAGACAAATTGTAACGGCGCCTGGCACGCAAAGGGCAACAATGGGTGCAGTTCCATGCCACGTTTCAGTTGTTTAATGCCGGGCAGGAAGTCCGTTTAATTAATGTGCCAGGCACTCAGTGTCGAATCCGAAACCAAATTCGAATCCTGCACCAAAAACACACAAGCGTACACACACGCACACACACGCACACACAACGCTGCAGTCGCATTGTGGCACAACGCGTAACAAACAAAGACAGATTGTCCTGCTGACTTGACGATTGACTGGCAGATACCCTGTATTTAATGTTGAAATGCATACACTGCTAAACTAAGACTTATGCACACATAAAATGCATACTGGAAATGAAGAGTGGAATTCACTTGAAGTGACAAATAATATAATATAATATATACTTGACGGACTTGCAACGTTTACTCAACTTCTTTTGGATACAGGGTACAACAAATAAACCCAACCAAAGAAAACAAATCGAAACGAAACGAAAACAAAGTCAGAAGGTAGACAAGGGACACACGTGCGTGACCAAAATAGATACTCAATTAGTGTGGCAATAAAAGTATTGTAATTGTAGAAGATACCAAAGGCCGGAGAGAGTCCAGAGACCGAAGACGACAGACCAGAGACCAATAGGCCTAACCAAGGAATCCATTTGACTCTACCCCTGCGGCGGGTGTAGCAACCACATAAAATGTACAACGAGGCGTCGTGCAGTCGTGTGGCAAGCAGCAAGCAGCAAGCTAATACGATATACAATCAGCTACCCAAAGACAAATGCAGTTAACAATCGTATTATATATATATATATATATTTATGGTGCATATATTGGAGATAGGCGGCATAGTAACATGCCCTACTTGGGCACTACAATGAAGAAGCAAACAATTGGTTCGATTAGTAACCTCATGAAATTTGAAAACATGTATAAAAAAATGTGAAAAAACCGATTTCTATGTTCAAAATTTACAACCTATTCCGAAAAAGAATAGCATTTTCAATCGAATCTTTATATAAGTATATATATACTTCAAAAGGCTTCAAAATGTTTCCATCCATTCTTTAAATATTTCGTGACCAAATTGTAAGGTCAGACAACAAATGTTTTGAATGAGGTGAAAAGTCACTGCTCATAAAACATAAATATTTGATTAGTAAAATAAATTGAATACAGATTATATATATATATATATATATAAATATATTTTGTATTTCCAAATGTGTCTAAATGTTTATGTGTTGTTCATTTGAAAATGTGTTCTGAAGTATTTATTTATTTACAGCTTAATTTCAACAAAGTTGGTTTATGTGCAATCGATCAATATCAATTACTTCTGAACAAGTGTTTATACAAGTCTTTGGAGATAATCAATAGTTAAGACTCGATTTATGTGTGCATGACGAATGCATTCGAACATTCGAGTAGAAAAGATTCGAATTGTCGAAAATTGTCGACTGGAGGCGTCGCGATTGGATACAAATTGTGAAATTGTGACGACGACGTGTGCTGTGGGCGTGCAGCAAATTGATGTTGGAAATTATTTTCAATTACAAAGCACCCGAAAAAATAGCAGCAAAACTTTATGCTGAGACTCGGACAACGACTGGCAAGTTAAGTCGGGAGAATGGAGACTGAGACAATAATTCAATTGAATTTCGCGCCTAATTTGGTCAAGCGCGTGAATCAAGCCAAGCTTCAAACCAAACCAAACCAAACCAAGGCAAGGCAAGGCAAGGCAAGGCAAGGCAGCCCACAAGCTGAGGCACAACAATGCAATCATTATATGGTACATGTATGTGTATAAATATGAATAAGAATACGAGTACAGATATGAGTATGAGTACAAGTATGAGTATCTAAGTAGATATTACACGACAATTGTATTGGCATTATTCGACGCCCCTTAATTTGTAATGACGCAGTCGCAACTCTATGCATGTCATGTATGTATATATACTCGATATGTATATATATACATATATATATATATATATATATGGCATATGTTGTGGCTGTTGTCATGGCAACACAACAAAACGCAGCCAACCCTCATGAGGTGTACCAACTACCCAAACTCACTAGCCGGCTGACTATTCTGTCAAGGTGGGCGCAAAAATTAAAACGCAATTGATTTTTATACCCTAGAAACAATTGGGTGGGGTATAGTCAGCTCACGTGTCACTTGAGCTGTGAAATGCATTTCCATTTCAAGCTTTCCGATTTGAAGTCCACCAATTCGTGGAACTCGTAGGATAATGATAATGATTTGAAATATTCCATAATTGCTTTTGTCTTAATCGAAATTATAATTTAAGTATTAATTATTATGAACTCTCAAATATGGTGTGTTCTTTCAAAATCTTAGGATAAGATTAGTGTTAAGAAAAAGGGCAATTAGAATATTATATAGTCCAGAGTATTAAGTAGTCACGCATATTAGTTGATGTCAACGTTCTTACGTGTTCATATATATACATATATATTGCTTGCGTTCCCATTCTGGTGCATTGCACCGAGGTAGGGGGGCACGTTTTTGGGGCAGGGGGACGTTCCATTATGGTATTAGACCCATAGCCATAATTGGCTTGCATTCTAAGCCAAAAGCTACGGAATTTTGAGGTTAACAACAAGGAAAGCCTTGTTGCGATTTGAGTAAAAGTGTTTCGCACATTTATACTAAGTACATTCGTTTTGGCACTTGGAAATTGCGTAAGAAGCCCCTTAAAATGCATGGATTGAATAAAAGATGTAATATTATAAAATATGTATAATAAAAAAATGCAACTACCAAAACTAAATCAGCTTGTGATTTGTGGCTAGTTGGATGGACTAGAATTAAATTTACACTTTTGCTGTAATTGTTATAGAAATGTTTGTGTTTTTTTTTAACAATGATTTGAATGTGTTTGGCTTGCAACTACGGCTTTGCTAGCTGCGATGAGGGACTAAAGATCGATCCGGTGGCAAGGGGGAAACTTCTGACTACTACTACTACTGCGGCTGCGGCAGCGGCTGCGGCTGCTGCGGCTATGGCTGCTGCTGCTGCTGCTGCTACGGCTGTGGCTGCTGCGACTGTGGCTGCTGCTGCTGCTGAGCGCAAAAACCTGTTTGGATTTCCGGTTATGTACTTGAATTTGTTTATCTTTATAGAAGCCGATGGCCAACCAATATCAACCAATTATCAACAAAACTGCGTCTACACCTTGCAACGCGTGTAAGCCCCGCAAAAACCATATCTGATCTCCTTATGAGAATAGTTGATACCCCCTATCGAAATTCCTTGACACATTTATAAATATTGTTTCAATTTCATATAAATATATACACACATATCTGTTTATATATATATATATATATATGTGTGTGGCTTAAGGCTGGCTTGGAAATAAACATTAATTTATTTTTAGAATGTATTCTGAACAGGTGCTGAGTGTTTCCACGCGAATTATGGATTGTGGGGCCCAATTAGAGCGCACTTAAAATGCGCGCATTTTTTGAATATTTAACTGGCGAAAATATTTTTGCGCCAGCATTCAGCAACAGCTCCATTGAATATTTCTCTCCTGTTGTCTTCGTTTGTCATGACGAAATTATTTACAAATTGCGCAAAACTGGTTTTTCGCAAAAGAATTCACAACAACAACAACACCAACAAATACACCAACAACACCAACAACAACACCAACAACAACGAGCACTGAATGCTCAATGAATCTTTTTTTCTCAGCTGCCGCTGCCGCTGCCTTTGCCTTTGCCCAGATGCTTCGCTGTTCGCACTCTCCGCCAAAAATGAAATGAAAACAAACAAAACTCATGACTAAAAAAAAAAAAAAGAAGAAAAAAAGTCAAAACAAATAATACCAGTTGAAAAGCTGCCCAGTTGCCACTTTGAGCATTGGCGATAAGGCGATAAAAACGCCCACAGAACACACAGACACAATCCTAACAGAGGCAAATTGATTAAACAATTATTGCAATTGATTATTTAAGTTGGGAATTCGATTGACAATGTTAATGTTAATTTCGTAACAGCAAAATTACAATCACAATCTCAATCAAAACTAAATGATATTTATTCAATAAATGTTAACTTTGATCTACTACAGGACATTTAGTAGCACATTTTCGTACGATGCGTCCTATTGTCATAATACCGTCTGAGCTGTTACCTGACTAAATGTAAGTATTTCAGTTAGCAAATCTTTTCTGATTTGCTTTTCTTGATTTGCGTTATTTGAAATGTTTTTGCAAAGTGTCGTCTATGAAAACATATGTGTCCTTACTAGACTGGCTCTAATACACAATGGTGTAAACAGGGTGCTGTTAAATATTCTCTATTCCCAAAAATGGACTTTATGGCTTAAAGCAAACGAGGAATAATTCTATAAGGTAATCATACAGCATTTCTACAAGAAAGCCTTTACTAACCCAACAAAAAAATCCTTTTGTTTTGTAATGGTAACGCGTGGCATGTGCAACTCGCTGCATACCACATTTCAGAGCAATTTCAGCACAATTGTTGGCCCAGTTACTATATATATAGATATATATATATATATATATATATGTAATTGTATCTATGTATGTATGTAGTTGGATACGTTGCACATCTGGAGAGTGAGACAAACATCTACAAAGTGGGCTTATAAACAACAAAATAAATCAAATAGTAGCTGCGAAAGCGAATCCGTTGATAGCCAGCAAGGGGAGAGAAACTGTTGCTTACGGCTATCATCGGACCATGTGCGAGAATTTGAAATCAGAGCCAGAGTTTTTTGTTACTGCTTTTCATACTCTTGTAACGGGGTATCATTGATTTCTGGTGAAGTGTGCAACGCACAGTTACGGAGACCATTCGATATAGCTAGATATGTTTGTTTATCCATCCAATTTGGTATATCATATAGTTCACATCGACCGAATTTATTTATAATGCAATTTGAGATGAGAGCAAGTGGACTTCGGTGTGCCAGGGTAGGTAATCTTCCGCGTGACTAAGACAGCCATTCTTTCTTTTATGTTTTTTGCTGATGTTGCAATTTGTGTGCCTTTGAAGCATTAAATTGCATAATTAGCAAGTTCGACGCGGAGCTATAGAGCGATAGATAGATAGATAAAGACATACGTATAGCAGTTGGGTCTGGGTCGAGTTGTGGGTTTGGGTCTGGGTCTGGGTCTGGGTCTGAATCTCGGTCTGTCTGAGACACACACATTTATATATTTATATGTATATATATATATATACACGTGATCGCGAAATGGAAAGCGTTATCTATATTTTAGAGCTTCGCAGAATTTGCAGCTGACACAGTTTCTGCCACAGCCACTGACAAACAATTGAAAGTGCGGCAAGTTATCTGTCAAATTCTCACGTTGCACTCAGATATGCAGCAAAACTCTGAACAATTTCTCAACCGGAAATACGAAAAAAAAAAAAAAACCCCAAATAATTATAACGACTTAATCAGCTATAAAGCCATCATCATCATTATAATGATGAACTTGATTAACATATTGCAATTATTTGATTTTCCCTCGGTGGCATATTTCATTTTAGGGCTAAGTCTGATGTTCGGGTTTTCTTATTTATTTTTATTTTTTTTTTTTTGTTCTTTTTGATTAATTACAAGGCGCTGGAAGTGGCTGGTTGCCGCCCGGAATCAGAAGAGACCTACACCAACCATACCATTTGTCTTGTTCTCCTTCTTAGGCATTACAGCGTACCTGTCGCGTATCTATGCCAGAAGGGAGCAGCTTGGGCCCTCAGTTTGTTGCCCATGAGAAGTTAAGAAATTGTGAGCTGCTCTCTTCTCGGGATCGGGTTCAAATGAGTTCAAAATGCGAGGCACTGCCTTTCCTCCTGCTCCCCCCGTCGTCGTTAGGTGCGGTCTTAAAGGTATTTATTTACATGTTGTTGTTGTTGTTGTTCTTGTTGCATTTTTTATTTGTATTCTGTGTGTCTTAGTTCGTCTTTTTGATTTTGTGTGTTGTTGTTATCATTTCTTGGGCATTTACATACATTTGTATCTTCTTTCTTATACCCTTACATCGGCTTCTCGAAATTTCTTAAAAAAAGGTATCTTACAATCAATCCACAATGTGCTTGTACCGAAGCAAACAGTGGAAAGTGTGTATATATCAAATTTGTCACCGGTTCCAGTTCTTTTTTTTTCCTACTCGTAAACAACCCAGTTGTCTACCAAAAACCAAAAAAAAAAAAACCAAACAGAATCATTCGTTTTTCTTAGCAAACATTTTATGAATTTACTTTGAAATTAACAAAATAATCTGAAGAGCCAGAGTTTCCAACCTAAGTTCAAGTTCAAGTTATAACCGATCTCAAGGGTTTCGCTGCTTTGTTCCCAGCAACCAGCTCCCAGCTTTGGTATACACCAGTCCAAAAAGAGTATGAGCTGTGCGACTCGACCCCTCGGAGTATATCTTTTCCATCATGTTTGTATTTTAATTCATTGGCTAGCCTGCCTTTTTTTTAGGAGCGTCGTTTTTTTTTATTGGAACGCCGCTTATCATTATTCAAATATTTTACCTAGCCGCACACACATTCCGATCTGCTTTAACATCATCTTTTTCGGGCGATAATAATTACATTACATCACACACACAACACACACACACACACAAGAACATCTATTCTCTTTGGCTTCTTTTTGGGTTTTTGTTTTGTAATTATAAACAACTGACGCTCAAGTGCAGCATTTCCGCTGCCCGATCAACATGGGGATGAAAATACATAATGTGTGTAGGGGTGTTCGTGCGGTCGGGGAGGGGGTACGGGGGTAGTTACTCACCTTGCCGGCTGCCTTTTTGTAGCGACGCGTCGCCTCGCTGATCAAATCCCGTACGAGAAGCTCACCAGGGCCGCAGGGCACCAAAATGCGAAGATCGCCGAAACAAACGGTAACCTTCATAGTTTAACGATGATAACACACTTTTGATAACTTTCTTAACTATATTCGTTATTTGTATTAATAACGATACACTTTAGAAGGAGGCATATGTATTGTTATTGTTAATGTGGATACATTTTATGCTTTTCTGTTGCTGCTGCTGTTGCTGTTGCTGTTACTGTTGCATTTGGCTTTGGCATCATCTTCTCTATTCATCTGCTCCTCTGCAGCTGCATTCCTGTGTGTGTGTGTGAGAGAGTGTGTTTCTATGTGTGCGTGCGTTGCTATTCATCTAGCTGGCCGTGCAGCATTGGTGGGAGCGAGATGGCACACAGTACACACGCTTAAAGGACTACCGCTGCGTCTGCGCACTTGACAGCAGCTGTACACACACGATGAAAATAAAAGTATATATGTATAAATATAAAAAAACCGTTTTTTTATAGTTATATTTTGTTATCGCCTTTTATCGCGCTCTCAATGCAGAAGCCGCTCGTCACTGGAACTTCGTTCTCGCTCTGCCCCTTTATTAGTTGCTATTCGCGTTGCTTTTGTTCGCTGTTTTGTTTATTTACCATATTTCACTGCATTTGCTTTGTAACTGTTGTATGAATCACACGCGCAGTCGTCATATGAAAAACAAGTTACAACAATACACGCAACACACAACAGGCCAAGATCATCGGAAACGCAAAAAAAAAACACGTTAGACAACAACAATAACACACAACACAAGCTGCACCCCAAAAACTGCAACGGCAACTGCAGTTATTTGTTTGCACTACGAAAAAAATAAAGAAAAGTGTTCGCTTAATTCGCGTTTTTAGCCGCTTTTGGATTTTATTTAAGAGTTAAATTGTCTCTTTTTTTGTTTTACAAACTGGTGGTGGCACACATATTCCGTTCGATCATTCTTCGTCGCAATGTCGTTTCGTGGTTATTTTCGCTTTTGTAAGTTAGCGTCGCTTCGCTTTCAATTCTTTAGATTTTGTTTTGCTTGCACCTACAGTTTGCTATATATGCATTTGCAATTGATTCTTTCACGATTCTTCACAATTATCATTTAGTAGGTCTTAACGTGTTATTTCAAAAATAAAAAAAAAACGAAAAAAAAAATATTTATTGGCGTTGAACATAGCGCTGCGTTGCAAACGCTGTCTTCGCGTTAAATGCCAACAACAACTAGCGTTGACTGGCAACAACGATTTATCATTGGCTCGACTTATCGGACAATGTAATGCGATATTTCTTAAATATCGATAGTTTGTATAAAACATCGTAAACTTACAAATTTATTCGAATGAACATTTTCGATATGCTCATTTGGCAGTGTTTAAATTTCACACAATTCCATATTCATATTTTAACATATTAATATGAAACTCTGGGTCTTAAACAAAATAGTTGCTTAATTGTAACCTACGTATTGATTACATATTGGAAGCACTGTTTTCTTTATAAAAGGTATTAAATTATTTGCAAGAGCAACGCTACATAAATTGATGTATTTACATGAAATACAAAATCGGTCAATAAGCTATAGTTTGTATAAGCAAGACGAAATTTATTTATTATTTTCGCCCATTTAAGACTTATGCTTTTCGGGAAATCCACTATTCTATCTCTTAATTTATTTTTTCTTCAAATAGCGTTATACAATTTCGTGGCAATCCAACATTCTACATAATAATACTATAATCTGCGTTAAAGAAGACCGCGTACTTCTGTTTTTTTATGCCGCTCAAATCAAACAATGAATCAGTTTTGACGCGCGTTATCGAATATAATTTAAATTATCCGATTTATTTTATTGGCAAATATTGACTGTGGCCAAAGACGATAAGATATCAAATAATCAATTTAACATCTTCTTTGGCTTTAACATTGCCTATCGGTATATCAACAGATGTTGCTCGACTAATTTAAAGCAAATATAGTGTAAAAGCGGCTTCTCAGCGAGAAGCGTGTACGAAATTTATGTATATTTTTTTTTTATGTTGAAAATAATGAACTTTAAATGGAAATAAATAGAAATACGCACAAAGTACCAATAGGAGTTTAATAGTAGCTCAATATTAAATAATACAAACACTGGTGGCAATAATAATTGTGGCATGGCGGAGACTCACTCAAAGGGTGCGTATAATTATAAGACATTGCTGTAAGTACCTAACTTATAGATGTGGATGCAACATGCGCTTGTAAATTCTTGTATGTCGTTCGTTTTGCAGATGCACGAATATACCTGAACTGTTTCTCGACAAATTTGTGGCTCGATCGCACTTCGGCCGCTTTGGCAGTTTGGTTAATTTTGTGCTGCGTCCGCGCCGCATGACTTGCACGGTTAGCTATGCCAGCGAATCGGAGGCAGAAGTGGCACTGCGCGAGGGCAGCGTTTACAACGGGCATAAATTCGAAATGTGCCATAAGACCGAAGAATGGGTCGATCCAGATGTGCAGCCCGAACTTAGTGCATTGAGCGGCGCCTGGCGCACCGAATATCCAGTCGGAAAGAAGGCCATCGGTAACGCAACGAAATCTGCAGTCAGCAGAGGCAGTGCAGCAGCGGCTGCAGCAACGCCACTCTGCAATGGAGAGCCGGCTCAACACAAGCAAACCAGACAAGAATTGGAGGCAGTGATGCGGAAGCAGGCGCACACCAGCGAGGATAAATATCGCATTCTCGATGCACGCGACAAACTGATGCGCATGAATCAGCGACGCGGCACATCAGCAACGGATGCTCAGGGGCGATTGCAGGGCCACTGCCCGGACATGTGCCCCGAAAAGGAGCGGGTGCTGCGCGAATTTCAGCGGCAAGTGGCCGTCTACGAGCTGCAGCCAAACTCCGATGAGCTAATATCACACGAGCTGGCGCTTAAACAATATTCGCGCAGCAGCGCCGATCAGGAGACACCGCTGCCGCACGAGCTGCGCGCCGAGCCGGCGCTGCACATGACCATGAGCTATCTAATGCACGAGATAATGGACATCAATGATACGAAGTTGGGCAACTGGTTTAATTTCGTTTGGGATCGCACACGCTCCATACGCAAAGAGATTACACAGCAGGAGCTGTGCTCGCTGGGCGCCGTGAAGCTGGTGGAGCAGTGTACACGCTTTCACATCCATTGTGCGGCACGCCTGGTGGCCGAGGATCCCAGCGTCTTCGATACGAAAATCAATGCCGAGAATCTAACGAAATGCTTGCAAACGCTCAAATACATGTATCACGATCTGCGACTCAAGGGCGTCCAATGTCCGCGCGAAGCTGAATTTCGTGGTTATATTGTGCTGCTCAATCTGGCGGATGCCAACTTTCTGTGGGACATTGGAAAGCTGCCGGTTGAGCTGCAGAATTGTCCACAAGTCCGACGTGCCATTCAATTCTATTTGGCATTGCACGATACGAATTTTGTGCGCTTCTTTCAGCTTCTACGAGAACCGGAGACCAGCTACTTGAGTGCCTGCATCCTGATCACATACTTTCAGCGTCTGCGCATTCTCGCCCTGCATCGCCTCGTCCAAGCCTATCGGGCGCCGCGAAAATATGAATTCTCCTCGCTGCCAGTCAGCTATATACGCCAAATGCTGCTCTTCCCCACTGACGCCGAGGCAGCCGAATTTGCCAGCTGCTGCGGTCTCAATGTCAACCAAGCGGATCGTGTCGAGCTCACTCGCATCCACTCGCCGGAGCATTACAAGCTGCGCAGGCAGATCGAGGTGAGTATACTTATATATGTACAGTGTCTGACAGCTCAAGTGGACCAGTGTCAAAGAAAAAAAGTAATTGCCTGCCATATGTGTTTCGGATTCAGCACAGTATTGGATTGTAGCCACACATAATTCCGTCCGTCCGAGTGAAAAATTATGAATTTGTATATATGTCTGATTCGAACCATTCATCTATCGCTTTCTATATTCAGCTGGTGGAAGCGAAGCGTCAGGAGAGCGTTGGCGAATGCATCTGCGGGGAAGCGCTGCCGCCCAAAACTCTGTACTCAAATCATCGGCCGCACAACAGCTTCAATGGGCAGGGCTATCTCAAGAGAAGCGCTTGGACTGCCCGGGATCAGTTGGACAATGGCGACGCACTGGAGGAGGAGGAGCAGACGGACATTGATAATGCAACAATAAACGGTGCAAACATGGAGAAAAAATCGTCCAAGCCAACAGCAACAACATCACAGCAGCAAACCGCACAAATGGATAATCTGTTCAACGTGCCGCTCCTGTCGGCGTCAAGTTTGCCCAGGATCAAAGCAACGACACCGCCGCCACCGCTGCAACCGATTTCGCAGCAGCCGCCACAATTGCAGTTGCAGCCAGCGCAAATGAGCAGGACTGGTTTCAGCTTTGGGCTGCCTGCACCGAGCACCGCTGCTTTCGGGGCAAAGGTCGGCCCGCAGAGTTTCGGCATTGGCGCAGGCAACAAGACGCCGACAAATACGTCCGCTGTGGCGGACCAATTGCGTCCGAAAAAGGCCGCCGAGGATGCCAAACTGGCCGCACTGCAACAAGCAATAGCGGCGACAAAGCAGCGCGAACTGGAGCTGCAAAAGGCAAAGGCGTATCGTGATCGCCAGGAGCGTCAGAGTGTCCTGCAACAGATCGATAACACGCTGGAGCAGCGTATCAAAACCGTAACCGATCTAAATCAGCCACTGGACCAACTGGACAAACCGGAGCGTAAAATGCATTGGATAAGACGTGATTATGTCGCCCCGCAGAGCACCGCAGATTATCAGCAAGATCAATACCAACTAACCGAGAATCAGTCAAAGCTGCCAACCGCTAAGCGACAGCGTCTCAGTTCATCCGCAGATGAACCCTATGCGACATCGGATCGCACCGCGCACCTTCTAAATGTGAGCCAAACTAGCGAACAGCGACGCCGTCAAGTTTTGAAACGTGCCGAGAAATATTTATAACCAGTGCGACATTTCCTTTTCTATGGTACAAGTTTTAAATGTAATCGATGGATGCCTAAAATAGAATAAAGCTTTTTTTTTGCAAAATGGTAAATTATTCAATCTCTTTATAGCGACTTTGAAAGCAAAATGGACCGCATTTCATTTATCTGCCGCCAAAAAGTATGCATTTTTTTACGAGAGTATGTTAAGTATCGATACTGGCGAGGAGCCATATAGCCTTGACAAATAAATATATATAAAATATATATTTATGCTATATGTGCCCCTCACAGTAACTGTATATCAGACCGAAATCCGGCCCTGATTGCAGTTGCGGCGAATTCGCTCTCTTTCGTGCGCAGGTTGTCAGCCATGTGAGCGTGTCTGACACACATGTCCATCAGGACATGTGCCGTTTTAGTGTGAGGAGTTTGGCGAGTGTGTATCAAGCAGGATATACATCAACAAGGAGCGTCAAAGGATCAACGTCCTTGAGAATTCCGAGAAGTGAGAATCCTTGCTACGCTTATGTTGTGGCAACAGGCGAAATCAGCAAAACCTAGCGAAAATAGTGCGACCGGACTTGCGGAGACCGAGTGTGTACGGATCCGTGCGATATACCCGGAGTGCCGTACAAAACTCGCTGTCGGGCAAGAGTAGATCCAAACTCACCTAGCTGGTATACGGAAAGCCTGGAGCAGACTCTCTTGAACAGGTTCACGCTTCGAAGCCGATCAAGGGCTCGGTGAACTGCTGTTAAAATCCTAGCAAAGTGTACAGCGACGGACAAGAAGTGCAATTGAACAACTAAAATAGTGGAAACTAAATAAAACCATTATTGGATATATATATAAAATAAACATGTTATTAATTGTCGCATCGCAATCAAATACAAATTTGTTGCACGAACACACTGCTCGGCTGAGTTTTAGCCCGGCAAACAAACGGTTCGTTACAATACATTGAATATTTGAGTATCGTCAGCAACTTTGGCGCGCAATAGCCATCTTTCAAAAAATCAAAAAACTATTGCAACTGAAGTGTTAGCTTTTGTCTGCTGCAAAAACGGTCAATAAGCAGTAATAGTTTGTACAAACAAGACGAAACTTATTTATTATTTGCGCCCATTTAAGACTTGTGCTTTTCGGGAAATCCACTATTCTATCTCTTAATTTATTTCTTATTCAAATAACGTTTTACAATTTCGTGGCAATCCAACATTCTACATGATAATACTATACACTGACATTAAGTTAATCTGCGTTAAAGAAGACCGCGGACTTCTGTTTTTTTTATGCCGCTCAAATAAAACAATGAATCAGTTTTGAAGATGGTTATATCGAAAACACGCGCGTTATCGAATATAATTTAAATTATCCGATTTATTTTATTGGCAAATATTGACTGTGGCCAAAGACGATAAGATATCAAATAATCAATTTAACATCTTCTTTGGCTTTAACATTGCCTATCGGTATATCAACAGATGTTGCTCGACTAATTTAAAGAAAATATAGTGTAAAAGCGGCTTCTCAGCGAGAAGCGTGTACGAAATTTATGTATATTTTTTTTTTATGTTGAAAATAATGAACTTTAAATGGAAATAAATAGAAATAAGCACAAAGTACCAATAGGAGTTTAATAGTAGCTCAATATTAAATAATACAAACACTGGTGGCAATAATAATTGTGGCATGGCGGAGACTCACTCGAAGGGTGCGTACAATTATAAGACATTGCTGTAAGTACCTAACTTATAGATGTGGATGCAACATGCGCTTGTAAATTCTTGTATGTCGTTCGTTTTGCAGATGCACGAATATACCTGAACTGTTTCTCGACAAATTTGTGGCTCGATCGCACTTCGGCCGCTTTGGCAGTTTGGTTAATTTTGTGCTGCGTCCGCGCCGCATGACTTGCACGGTAAGCTATGCCAGCGAATCGGAGGCAGAAGTGGCACTGCGCGAGGGCAGCGTTTACAACGGGCATAAATTCGAAGTGTGCTATGCAGAAATGGAGAGTTCGCCGGCCCAGAAGACCGAAGAATGGGTCGATCCAGATGTGCAGGCCGAACTTAGTGCATTGAGCGGCGCCTGGCGCACCGAATATCCAGTCGGAAACAAGGCCATCGGTAACGCAACGAAATCTGCAGTCAGCAGAGGCAGTGCAGCAGCGGCTGCAGCAGCGGCAGCAGCAACGCCACTCTGCAATGGAGAGCGGGAAAAGGAAGGAGAACGCGAACGAGAACGGGAAAGACATCGTGAGCCGGCTCAACACAAGCAAGCCAGACAAGAACTGGAGGCAGTGATGCGGAAGCAGGCGCACACCAGCGAGGATAAATATCGCATTCTCGATGCACGCGACAAACTGATGCGCATGAATCAGCGACGCGGCACATCAGCAACGGATGCTCAGGGGCGATTGCAGGGCCACTGCCCGGACATGTGCCCCGAAAAGGAGCGGGTGCTGCGCGAATTTCAGCGGCAAGTGGCCGTCTACGAGCTGCAGCCAAACTCCGATGAGCTAATATCACACGAGCTGGCGCTTAAACAATATTCGCGCAGCAGCGCCGATCAGGAGACACCGCTGCCGCACGAGCTGCGCGTCGAGCCGGCGCTGCACATGACCATGAGCTATCTAATGCATGAGATAATGGACATCAGTGAGCGGCAGGATACGAATTTGGGCGACTGGTTTCATTTCGTTTGGGATCGCACACGCTCCATACGCAAGGAGATTACACAGCAGGAGCTGTGCTCGCTGGGCGCCGTGAAGCTGGTGGAGCAGTGTGCACGCTTTCACATCCATTGTGCGGCACGCCTGGTGGCCGAGGATCCCAGCGTCTTCGATACGAAAATCAATGCCGAGAATCTAACGAAATGCTTGCAAACGCTCAAATACATGTATCACGATCTGCGACTCAAGGGCGTCCAATGTCCGCGCGAAGCTGAATTTCGTGGTTATATTGTGCTGCTCAATCTGGCGGATGCCAACTTTCTGTGGGACATTGGAAAGCTGCCGGTTGAGCTGCAGAATTGTCCACAAGTCCGACGTGCCATTCAATTCTATTTGGCATTGCACGATACGAATTTTGTGCGCTTCTTTCAGCTTCTACGAGAACCGGAGACCAGCTACTTGAGTGCCTGCATCCTGATCACATACTTTCAGCGTCTGCGCATTCTCGCCCTGCATCGCCTCGTCCAAGCCTATCGGGCGCCGCGAAAATATGAATTCTCCTCGCTGCCAGTCAGCTATATACGCCAAATGCTGCTCTTCCCCACTGACGCCGAGGCAGCCGAATTTGCCAGCTGCTGCGGTCTCAATGTCAACCAAGCGGATCGTGTCGAGCTCACTCGCATCCACTCGCCGGAGCATTACAAGCTGCGCAGGCAGATCGAGGTGAGTATACTTATATATGTACAGTGTCTGACAGCTCAAGTGGACCAGTGTCAAAGAAAAAAAGTAATTGCCTGCCATATGTGTTTCGGATTCAGCACAGTATTGGATTGTAGCCACACATAATTCCGTCCGTCCGAGTGAAAAATTATGAATTTGTATATATGTCTGATTCGAACCATTCATCTATCGCTTTCTATATTCAGCTGGTGGAAGCGAAGCGTCAGGAGAGCGTTGGCGAATGCATCTGCGGGGAAGCGCTGCCGCCCAAAACTCTGTACTCAAATCATCGGCCGCACAACAGCTTCAATGGGCAGGGCTATCTCAAGAGAAGCGCTTGGACTGCCCGGGATCAGTTGGACAATGGCGACGCACTGGAGGAGGAGGAGCAGACGGACATTGATAATGCAACAATAAACGGTGCAAACATGGAGAAAGAATCGTCCAAGCCAACAGCAACAACATCACAGCAGCAAACCGCACAAATGGATAATCTGTTCAAGGTGCCGCTCCTGTCGGCGTCAAGTTTGCCCAGGATCAAAGCAACGACACCACCGCCACCGCTGCAACCGATTTCGCAACAGCCGCCACAATTGCAGTTGCAGTCAGCGCAAATGAGCAGGACTGGTTTCAGCTTTGGGCTGCCTGCACCGAGCACCGCTGCTTTCGGGGCAAAGGTCGGCCCGCAGAGTTTCGGCATTGGCGCGGGCAACACGACGCCGACAAATACGTCCGCTGTGGCGGACCAATTGCGTCAGAAAAAGGCCGCCGAGGATGCCAAACTGGCCACACTGCAACAAGCAATAGCGGCGGCAAAGCAGCGCGAACTGGAGCTGTTGGAGTTGCAAAAGGCAAAGGCGGATCGTGGTCGCCAGGAGCGTCAGGCCAAAGAGGAGCAAATGCGCCAGCAACTGGCCAGGGAAGAGCAAGAGCGTCAGGAAAAGGCGGCCGCAGCAGCAACCGAGGCCGCAGCAGCAACCGAGGCCGCAGCAGCAACCGAGGCCGCAGCAGCAGCAGAGGCCGAAGCAGCAACCGAGGCCGCAGCAGCAGCAGAGGCCGAAGCAGCAGCAGAGGCCGAAGCAGCAGCAGAGGCCACAGCAGCAGCAGAGGCCACAGCAGCAGCAGAGGCAGCCGCAGCTGAGGCACAACGCCAGCGACAAAAGCATCGCCAGTTACAGCTGGAGGAGCGAAGCCAACAGCTGCTGCGCGAGCACATCGATCAGCAAGTGGAGGATGTGTGCCGACATGAATGGCAACTGCACAAGAATACATTGGATCTCTATCGGACGGTAGTGTACCAGCAAATCGCTACGCTTGCCGAGGAGGAACTGATGCGCACCAATTACGAGCTGGGACTGATGCGTCACTATTGGCAACGCTGGCGCAGCTATCGGCGTGTCCAACAGCACAAGGATGCCCTGTTTGCGTGCCTGCCTCTCAGCTTTTGTGCCATGCTGCCGGAACAACTGATGGATGCCAGTGAATTGGAGCAGCCGTTGCGTCTGATGCGTCGCTATCGTCAGGGCGAATCGTGCGACTTTAGCCGACTGCTGGCGGGAATGGACAATCAGTGCTTCCTTAAGCTGAATCTGTGGGAGGTATTGGCGCACACACTGCAACAGCAGCAGTACCAACAGCAATTGATGCCCGTTGCGCGTCACTATTTCAAGCTGCTGCTATCGCTGCCCGAGGGCAGCTTTGGCCTCGTCGTCGAGCATGCCCTAGATCGCGGTCTGCTGCGGCAGTCGGCTCAAAGCGATGCCCAAGCACCCGGCCACAACGAGTACTATATTCATGGCCTCGCCAACGGTGTGGCGCTCTGCGTCCACAAGCTGAAGGGCATGCCACAGCAGCAGCAGCTGGCTGATGCCGATGGCATAATTTTCTTTGTGGCTTCCAAACATATGGAGGAGGCACGGCAAAGACTGTACCATTTATGCAGCAACAGTGGCTGCGGCTATGTGGCACTCATTGTCCAGCAGCAGGAGGCGATGACGCAGCACCATCAGCTGGCGAAGCAATTGAACTTGGACACCCTACGCTCCTATCGCATCTACAATATCCGAACGGTGGCGCGTGGCAAGCAGAAGGAGCAATTGGTGGCGCTGCTGCAGCGCGGTGTTCAGTTTCTGGCCAAGCAGCCGCATCGCAGTCGCGGCATGCTGCAGCAAATGGAATTGCACGAATGGCTGCTGCATCATTTGGGCGATGAGCTCTTTTGCCGGCTGCGTTATGCATGCCAACAGGATGCGGCAATTGGACGACACTGTTCGCAGTCACCACAGTTCTGTGTCCAGTTGTACAATGAGGCAGTGCGTCGCCTGCAGCTGGTGGCGAGCGAGCGGCTGGATGAGCTACCGCAGCTGCCGCAAGAGTTGCGCTGCTATGTGGAGCCACTCACAACAGCATTGGCCGGTCTACCCAATCGACTCGAGTACTTTATCGACGGCTGGCAGTCGCCGGAGAAACGTGAACCGATTGTCCATCTGCTGGAGCAAGCGAAGTTGCCGCAAATGTTGCCACTGCCGCCGCTGGAGCAGCATCATCAGATATGCGAATGGCTGCTCAACTATGCCCAGCTGAGTGCTGAGGAGACGCTCGTGGAGGCGCTGGCATTGAAGGCCATACAAACGTTCCAGCTGCAGTTGATCGCGGGCAACGTTAACTGTATGGACATTGTGGAGATTTTTGCCAGGGAACGGTTGCTCATCGTGCTGCGTCGCAACGAATCTGTTCTGCCAGCTGCCATTGTCTACAGGCGCGACACCATGCACAGATCCTTTCATAATCACTGGTACTACGAGCACCAGCCAGAAGACGCGGCAACGGCAACAGAACACGAGCAGCAGCGGGAGGATCAGGAACAGGAGCAAGCGACGGCAATGGCAACGCCACCAACGGATCAATTCATATTTGAGGAGGTGCTGGATCAGGCACAGACCGCACTTGACAAGTATCAGGAGCAGCGCATCGAGCGCAAAACCTTAACCATTCTAAATCAGCCGCTGGACCAACTGGACAAACTGGAACGGACAATGACCAGCTTAGATCGTGATCATGTCGCCCAGCACTGCACAGCAGATTATCAGCGAGATCAATACCAACTAACCGAGAACCAGTCAAAGCAGCCAGCCTCTAAGCGACAGCGTCTCAGTTCATCCGCAGATGAACCCTTTGCGACATTGGATCGTACCGCGCACCTTCTAAATGTGAGCCAAACTAGCGAACAGCGACGCCGTGAAGTTCTGCAACGTGCCCAGAAATATTTATAACCACTACCACATTTCCTATTTCCTATTTCCTACAATATAAGTTTTTAAATTGTTCAAGTATGAAAATCCTTTCCTCTAAAATGCTGATAGCTGGCTCATGCAGCGGTCTCAAACGTTGGCACTTGAGGCTGGCTTGCATGGGTCACGCTATGGTCGCATTGCGAGCGGCTGCACAAGGAAAAAAAAAATGTATTTATAATTAATAGTTTAACAATTTTAAATAAAATAAAGGCCAGGTTTGATAGTAAACGTCATCTCCGATGTGTTTCACACACAAATTATAGTAAATGTTTAGGTTCAGATAGCGCTAATTGCATTTTTGGTCCTGTGATCACTTTAGAGTCACTTCTTGCCGACCTACACACAATCAAGCCTGGGTATTCCCCTGGTCCTGATGGAGTTCCGGTCTATTTGCAAACCTTTAAGGTAATTCTTGGGCTGCAGTTAGAAATGGATTCTCGCACCATCTGTTGGGCGGGCAAGCATTTAGTATCACATAAATAAAATAATATTAATATAGTATTACATGGTATCTTTAAACGCATAGATAACTATTGATTGTTTAGGTAAATAGAATAACTAGTCCTAAGCAAACAATATTGTCCAAGAATCTTGTATCAATAAATAAAGTACCGATTGCGGCGACTCTTCGCTACTGGTACATGAACCGGCGGCATACCAAAACATATTTCATCATACCCATAAGAATTTGACATTTATGAGTCAGGATGCCTACATTTGAATAAATAATAATAATAATAATAAATTGAATAATCTTTTCGTAGCGACTTTGAATGTGAACTGGCCCACATTTTATTAATCTGCCGCCAAAAAGTATGCTCCTTTTTTTTTGCTTATTTCGGAAATTCTAGCGGAACCAGTAAATGTTATCTGTGTGATACTATCGATAAGAGTATGTTAAGTATCGATACATTGAATATTTGCGTATCGTCAGTAACATTTGGAGCGCAATAGCCACCTTTCAAAAAATCAAAAAACGATTGCAATTGAAGTGCTAGCTTTTATGGGCTGAAAAAATATTATAAATAATAATTTCAAAATAACGTTAAAAAGTGTTGAAAAGCAAGAAGTAAGTTTGATTTAAGAACCAAGGGCTTTTACGAATGATTAATTGACTATAATGTATCATGATTTGTCCTGCACGAGTTGACTTCTTGGGATCATGAAAATGGTTTTAATATTTAAGATAGTAATTGAATAATAACGTTAATGACAGCACACGGAATAGTTGTATTTATACGAAAAATCATTTATTGAGTAAATTTCTTTTCGGTTTCTTTTTTTTCACATGTTCACAAAAATTTTAGTTTTTTTCTTTAACATATTAGCTGGGCTTGCTATTAGCTCGATGCTGGGATATTCAATATTGGGTTGATTGTGTAGTTGTGGGTGTTGTATTTGTTGTGTGTATGAGTGTACATATGTAAGTAGTAGTTTGTTGTGTTGGGTTTTCACATTTTTCTCTAGCATTTAACATTAAATTACACCGAAAAGTAAAATTGCTTAAACTAAATATACACATAGTATAGGTATACTTATTTTGTTGTCATATAAGCAGACCCTTGGGACTGGCCAGAAACTCTTCCGTGGACACCTTTTTTTTTGTAGGAATGAAAGTATGTATGCATGTAAACACAGGTTTTGCAAATTAAGGTTAATTTCCTGTGAATATTCTTTAATATTTAGTTTGCTTTTTAATCTAAACTATGACACAACTGACACCGAGAAAGCTTTCTTATGGTTTTAATTTGCATTTTCTTGCATTTTTTTTTTTTTTTTGGGTTTTTTTTGCAGATTTTTTTGGAGTAATTTTCCATTTTTATTTTTGTTTAAATGGCAGATAGGAAACAAACACTGAGCTGATATATGTATGTATGTAATTAGTATAGGCATATGCATGTAGTTATGTATGTACGGATGTATGCTGGTATTCAATTCATCATCCATCAAACATTTTGGATTTGGCTGCTGTTGCACTTGATTATTTCAATTTGGTTACGTTCACAATTTAAACAATTATATATGTAATTAAATATGATTTTATAGGTTTTTTTTTTCTTCTTAGTATAGAAAACAACAAAAATGGACGCAAAATTATTGTTATTTGTTTTTCTTTTATTTTTTTCCATTTTTTTTGTTTTTTTTTTTTTGTTATGTATAAGTGTATATAATATGAATTTTATTTTCGTTTTGGTTTTCTCGTTCATATGTATATGTGGATACACATGTATTTTGTTTTTGTTAAATGGCCCATTTTGCTTTTATGTTTATTTAATTATATAGGAATATGCAAAACGTACACTTAGTATAAATTGTATTGTTACTAGTATATAAATGCAGCTCTAAAACTTGTTTGCAATTTTTTTATATTTTCGGTTTTTTTTTTTTTGTTTTTTTTTTTGTCGCCATTCAAGTACATTTAATTATATTTCTATAGAAATATTCAAAGCTGAGGTAGTATTCATTTAATTTATTTTTTTTTAGATTTTATTTTGTTTTTTGTAATTTAAGTATATTTTAGTTAGTATGTATCGTATAAATGTCTATATAAATGTACTCACACGCATTGCACTTTTCTTTGTCTTTTGCCTTTGCTTGTGTGTTTCGTGTTTACTTTGTATTTGATTTTTGGGATTGTTTTGTTGTTTACTTTTATTACTCTTGCAGATAACGCTTTTATTGGTATTCAAATCACCATTTATATAGTATAGTATTCTGCTTGCTTTGGGTAGACTGGAATTTGGGCTCATTGGTTAGCTGTACATACATATAGCTCTACATACATACTATGTATGTATGTATGCATCATATTAAAAGCGTTCGACCCAAAAAAACACACATCGAGATCATCGTTTGCAATGGAACGTCGGGCATTGGATTCGACTTGAGCTGCAACTGAAAACGTCAATCGTAAGGAAAAAAAAGAAAATCGAAGTCGAATTCGAAATCGAAACTGAGACAAACTGAAAAGCTGAACCACAACTGGAACGAAAAATATGCGCAATAAATAAATAAAAAGAAACTTGTTTTTTTTTTTTTTGGTTTTTTCGTAATATTTTACTGTTTTTTTTTGTTTTGTTTTGTTATATTTAAAATATTTATAGATATTTAGCTCTGTAATGTAGATACAATGTACAATGTAGATACATTATGCCGTCTACATCAATGTTGATTATTTATGTAGATTAATGAACTTAACATGTATGTGTAGACGACGCAAAAAAAACGTTAAACTACAGATAAGTAATTTAAAAATAATTAAAGGTAAAAATAAAAATATTGTAAAGTTGTTGTTACTTTTAATGTTTTTTGTTTTTTTTTTTTTTGTTTTCTTTTTTTTCGTTTATCTTCACTTGTTTGTTATTTTATTTATGTTTTGTTTTTCTCTTTTTTTTGCCGATTATGTATTTATGAACTCCTACTTTGCTTGCCATATAAATGCTAATGTTTGTGTGGAGGGGAGGGGGGCGTGGTGAAAGATCCAGCTAACGGTTTTAATTATAAACTACTATCACACAGGCAAACCGATTGCTGGATGTTTTTTTTTTTTTTGATTTTTTACTTTTATTCTATTGTTGTTGTGGGGGGAAGGGATGAAAGAAATGCTTAACAAAATGGCGTAGGTTTTGAATGGGTGGTTTGCATTTAAGGAATATACATGCAAATCTAGCAAAACAATTTAATTTCAAATTAATTAATCAATAGTTCAATTGTACACATAGTTGTACATATATATGTACATATACGATTATCATATGTGTGCAACTATATATATTGTAATTGGATACGATTCATGTTTGTATTTATGCATGTGTGTGTGTGTGTGTGTGTGTGTGTGTGTATGTGTGTGTGTGTATGTGTGTGTGTGTGTGTGTGTGTGTGTGCGAGTGAAATGATGCCCAAAACTTATTGGCCGATTGCCAATCATTTTGAGATGTTCTCTTTTCGTTTTTCTCTTTTCAAATGCAATAAACATAACGGTAACTAAATATATGTTGTAGCTCAGTCTCCAGTTGATTACCGTATGAATTTATTCCAGTTCAAAGAAATATACAGATATATATATATATATTTATATATCTATATATATTCAACGCAATAAAAATATATATATTATGTGAAATTATTCAAAAATGCAAAATGGAAAATTAAGCAAAACAAATTGTTGGTTTTTTTTCTTTTTTTTTTTTTTTTGCTTATCCCGACGTGTCTCATTCAAATATATATGCTCCATTTTTTGCGTTTGCTCTGTTTGCGGTTTAAGTCTCTCGTAATTCGTAAGCATTTTTTTTTTCTCTAGCAAACTAGTATTTAATGGAAATTACGCAAAATTATTTTAGATTTTAATTTTTGTTTTTTTTTTTCTTTTTTTGTTTGATTTTGTTTGTGTTTGTGTTTGCTATTAGTTGATTGTTTCTAAATACATTTACTGCTATGGATACGTTCTGCGTATGTGTTTTATGTATTGGGCTCGCTTCCCACATACATACACACACACACACGTGTGTATGTATGTAATGCATGCGCATTATACATGTGCACAACAATATATAATCGTGTCCTCATAATATGCATGTAATTTTGTGGGTGTTTTTTCTTTTCAGTTGTGTTTTCTTATTTGTTTGTTTTTTTTTGTGTGTATTTTTTTTTTGTTTTTTTTTTTGTGTGGTTTTTCTTTTTTTTTTTGCAATATATATTAGTACACGTAAACTCTTAGGGCTGACAATCGGTTTCAGTTATGATGTAGGTATTTTCTCTTATTTTCATCGCTTTCTTTTGTATACTTAAATGCTAAAAATATATGTATATGTATGTATGTATCGTAATTCATAGTTATTTCACTTGCGTATCATTTCATTTCCATTGTTTATTAGTCATATTGTTGTTGTTGTTGTTGTTGCTGTTGTTTATGTTGCATTGACAATCGTTATTTACGTTATATACGTTCAATATATCAATTTGTATGCACTTTTCATTTCTTTTAGTTTAGTTGTGTCGTATCCGAGGAGTTATTACTGTACTGTAACTGTTCTGTTCTGTTCTGCGCTGATTCTGATCTGTTTGGTACTGTGATCTTTAATCTATTCTAACTTTGATCTCCTTTTCTTTCGTGTCTAGTCATTTTAGTATTTATTTCGTTATTCCTTTTATATATATACATATATATATATATATATATATTTGTTGCTGACTGATTTTGCGTCCAATTTTTTTTTTGTATTTTTATTTTAAATATAAGAAAAACATTTTTGAAATTAAATTAACCCCCAATTTTTATGTTACGCTGATATTTGAAGCTTTACATATTTTTCATATTTCATATTCATTTTTTCTTGTTTTCTTCACTTTCTGGCGTGCTGCTTAGAGTTTCATTAGAATACCATGTTGGATCGTTCTTCGTTATTCGTTATCGTTTAGTATTTTTAGTATTTCACTTTCTTGTTTCTTAAATGTGAGTGGCGGCTTTGGGCTATTTGCTGCTTGCTTTGCTCGGCTCGCTCTTAACTTGCTTTGCGTGTCGCGTTCAGTAAGTTCAGCCTACTTTAAAACTTGCTTTATATCGTTATTGTAATCATCGTATAAAAAAAATGTGTTTCAACTGTTCATCTTCTCGTCATCATTTCTAACTTTCACTCGCCTAACAATTGAAAACAAATTTCATGTTTAAGGAAATCCCTAAATTCATTTTTATAATAGGAAAAAAAAAACAAAAAAAAAAAATTAATAATTGATTTGTACTCACGATGTTTGTACCGCTAAAAACTTTATGTAAATATGTAAATATATGTATATAAAAAAATATGCCCTTTTAAAAAGTATCTTCCCTTTCATCTTCATTTTTGCATTCTTGTGCATTTTTTTTTTTTTTAAATTTTAATCGATTTTTTTTTTTTCAAAGAGTACAAACTTTTTAGGTTTACGTTAAGAAATTATATTTAAAAAAATATATATATGAATAAAATAAATAGTAAATTGTAATCGCAAAGCTTTTTGTTGTTGTTGTTGTTGAAGTTGTTGTTGCTGTAAAATCAAATGTCAAAGTACTTTTGAAGTCGGGTGTGCTGGTGTATAAATTTGTGTGTGTGTGTGTGTGTTCAGTACACTTTGTATGCAAGCATAAGTATTTGTATAAGTGTATGTGTGTGTGTGTGTTTAAAAATGTACATCGAAAGAATTTCATAAAAATAATGTGTTTTTTTTTAATTTTAATTTTTTTTTTTTTTTTGTTTAGTAATAGTTTAAATAGTTGTTAAATTTTAAAACGAGTTTATCACACCTTAAACGTTATCAGTACTTGGCACAACTTACAACACAAAAAAAAAAGTACTTTTAGAAAAATTAAATTTTAACTTTCTCTTTTGGGTTGTTGTTTCGTGTGAAAAGAAAATAAAAACCGCTTGGCCTGTGAAACATCCCATCGGTCCATCTATCTGTCTGTGTGTGTGTGTGTGTGTGTGTGTGTGGTGTATGTGTGTATGTGATAGTAGTTTTGCGTAGGTGTTTGTGAGTGTGAATGTGTGAGTGTATATATATATATATATATACCCTCAAATAAATTCAAAATATATATTGTAAACGATAAAATGAAAAGTGATTGAATCAAGGTTTGAAATTTATAAGACAACACCCACCCGCCAAGTTGGTGGAGCTACAATCCGTAATAGGAAACTTGGGTATAATTGCTGTAGTCTATAGATTGGCAGGGTTGTCATCATTTTTTACTTGCTGTCTGCTATCTGCTGTCTGCTGTCTGATGTCGTTTGTTTGTTTCAATTGCGAACAATTTCACATACCCAGCCATAACGTTGTTATTGTTGTTTTCTTTTCAAGTTAAAATTTAATTCTCTTCTACCCCTTTTATCCACATTTACTGATCATCATCATTCATCATCATCATCATCATTTCGCATACTGCTCTCTCTCTCGCTCTCTCCACTTGCTTTTTAATAACGATATAAAATAGCCTCTAAATACTAAAAAATAATTTCTTTGCTGCTCTCTCTAAACTTCGCTCTATCGCTGTCGTTTTCAACGCGCACGCTTCAAATTCACATCTTGTGATTTTGTCTTCATTCAATTTATGATTCATACATCATTTCTAATAATTATTATTATTTCTTAATAGTGTTTGGTAAACCCCCCTGCTTCTTCTTCTGCTTCTTCTTCTTCTTCTTCTTAGTATTCTTCATATTCTTTAACTTTTTAAACAGAGCAATAGTCAATAGTTAGTTAACTCAACCACTCTGCTCTCTTTCTCTTACTCTTTCTCTTACTCTCACTCGCTTTCGCTCTTCTCCAATTCTTTCTTTTTTCTTGCTTCAGCATTTGGAATTTTTTATGCAAAATAAAAACAATGCAAGTTCAAAAACATTGCCATGTTTGTTCTAGTTTACATTTTTGGAATTTTTTATAAAAATTCGTTTTACGCTTTTTTTTTTTTTTGTTTCTTTTGTTTTTTGTTTCGTTTTCGTTTTGTTTTGTTTTGTTTTGTTTTGTTTTTTATAATGTTTGTTTGTTTTCTTTAATAAAATGCTTAGGCATCATCACCAAGCATGCATCATCATATATCGTATAGTATAGGGTATTTAGGGTTGCTAAATAGTAGAATATAAGTATATGCTCTTTGTATTGACAACTTTGGACATTTTTCCTATGCGCTACGCAAACTTCAAGACGTCACCGAAAAAAAAAAATAAAATTATATACATATATACATATGTATATATTTATATATATATATATACATATATACATATATACATATATTCATATATATACGTATGTATGCATATGCATATGCATATGTATGTGTAGGTATATTAAAAACAAATACACACCTTCAATCATAACAAAACAAGTTCTCTTTGCGCATTCTCAACATATATATATGTGTGTGCATATATATATATATATATATATATATTGATATATACATATTTATATATATATAAATGTTATATGCCTAGCAAAACTCCTCCTATATACACTTGACAATAACCGCCTCCCCCCTTTTCTCCTCAAGCTACGCAAAAGGTCAATATTAATGTAGAGTGTATAGGTTTTTTCTTATCTTTTCTTTTCTTCTCTTTTCTTCTCTCTTTTTTTGCATTTTTGTTTTTCATTTTATATAGGAAACACCAAAACTTTAACAATTTTCACTTTGTTTACTCCTTAATTGGGGTCTGGTGGATCTGGGTCTGAGTTTCAGTTTGAGTTTGGGATCTGTGTCTGGATCTGTGTGTGCATCTGTCGTCGTCGTCGTCGTCGTCGTCGTACTATCATTTGGCATATAAAAAAAAGAAGGCTTTTCACTCTCATTTGTTTCTTTTTTTTTTGTTGTATATTTACACCTGCGCACGTATGTGTGTGTGTGTGTGTCTCTCTATGTATTTGTGTGCTGTGTGCGTGTGAAAAAAATCGTGAAATCGACTATGCTTTGGTCTACACTATTCTCTCTTTGCTCTCTTTATTGATATGCCTTTTAGTTGTTGTTGTTGTTGTTGTTGTAGTAGTAGTAGTTGTTGTTGTTGTTTTTGTAGTTGTTCTTGTTTTATTTGTTTTGCATTTCGTGTTGTTATACTTTTGTTTATTCATTTATTTTGATTTTTTGTTAATTATTTTTTGTATTTTTTTTTTTTTTTTGTAGTATGAAATCCTTCAGGTTTTGCATTGCTTACAAACTATCATAATTTTCCTTATGATTCATTTTCATTCAATATTATTTGTATTTTTTTTTTTGCTTGCTTTTGTCTAAATTTTTTCGTTTTCTTTTTAGTTTCTGCTGTGTAACCAAACTTTTTTTGTCCGGTTAGTTTTAGTTTTTAGCTTTTTGTTTACATATTCGTTAGGTTTGCTCTTTTCTTTAGCTTTTACTTTAGTTTTAACATTTGTTTTACATTTATAATTTGTATTCTTTTTTTGCTTTTTTGTTTTCTTTTTGTCGTTGAAGATAATGCACTTACATTGAGGTATTTGAATTACTTTTTCAATCTTCATCTATAGATCTCTTACACATGTTTTGTTCTTTTTTTGTTTTTGTTTTTGTTTTTTTATTTTTGTTTTTGTAATGTATGCAAAAATATCTTTACTAAACTGCCATTAAAGCTGTATGCTTTTTTTTTTCTTTGCTCTTCGTGTTGTTGTCGTTGTTGTTGCTGTTGATTTTTGAATTTGGCTTTGTCATTTTCGAATCTGATTGATTTGATTTGTTTCTTTCATTTTTGTTTGAAACCAAATTTTTGTTGTTGGTTGTATTTTGTGGCCGAAATGTTTATTTTTGTCGTTTGTGTTTTTTTTTTTTTGTTTTTTACATATTCTGTTTTAAATGCACGAAATATAAGTCTAAAATGGAAGTGTTATACGAGCAAAAGTAATACAAAATCCGAGCTGCTAACTTTCTATTGTATTCTACTCTATATATATATATATGTATTTGTATATATATATATATGTGTGTATATAATATGCATATAAATAGCTTAATGCAGTAAGAAAACAAAACAAACAAACGAAAAGGCAAAAACTATATATCGATGTAAATATGTATTCATGTATGTTTGTATTTATGCATTTAAATGTATGTATGTATGTAATGTAATGTAATGTTATGTTATGTAAACAAAAATGAAATAATAAAAAACTTCACGTTATTCTATTTATGTATATTTCAACAAAATTGGGCTATTGTCTTGGGTTTGTTTGATTGTTTGTTGCTCCGATTCAGTTACTTCAGTTACGATTTTAGCAGCTATGGGAAAAAAAAACTGTTATACACTATATTTTACAATCTATGTTTTGCGCTGTTCGAATTACATTTAGTTTATTACAGAAAAACAAAAAAAAAATAATAATAATAATAAAGAAAAGGAGACAAATTTTGTAAAATATGTATTATGTACACAACAATGTACGAAACGACAACATTCAAACTATATATATATATATATATATATATATATATATATCTAATATATACCATGGATCGACACATTCCGCTCAGATCAAAATTGATCGGCCGAGTGTGGTCGAGAAAATGGACTGCAGTAGAAAGCTGTGTTTTTCATATAGTAGTTGATTTGTGTTGTGTTTTGTTGTGTTGTGTTGTGTGTAGAATTTAGTGGTTTTTTGTGTGTTGTGAATTATAACAGCTTGTTTTTTGTTTTTCTTCCCCTTTTCATTTAATATAACACTTTAACACTTGTTGCTCGTTTTTCGTTATATAAAAATTAACATTTCAGCACCGTTATTTTTTTGTTGTTTTTTTTTTTTTTTTGTTTCAAGGCAAACACATTACAATGCTCTCTCTCTCTCTCTCTCTCTCTCATTCGCTCTCTCTCGCACTCTCTGTCTCTTGCATCGATATCTTACTCTTTCCTTTTCGCTCTTCCTATTTCTCTCCTCTTTCGCGCTCATCATCATCAAACAACATTAACAATTCAGTTTTTCATATATTCTCAAAATCTCAATTCTCGAAAACTATTATACTAACTGTACACTAACATTGTTTGCTTGACATTAGGTGAGAGACACAACTTAATTATAACTATATTTTGTATGTCTATATAATTACGTATGTGTGTGTGTGTGTGTGTGTGTGACCCTGTGTGTATGTGTGTATATGTGTGTGTGTGTACTTTCAGTTATGTTATTTCCATATAGTTGTCTTCTACACGTGCTCCATATAACAGTTGACTGTTATACACAGAGTACAAAATACATATTCGCATTTGCTGCTGCTGCTGCTGTTGCTGCTTCAATGGACAACTTTTATATCGACCCTCGCATTGAACACACTTGTGTGTGTTTTTCCGTTCACGTTTCGCCTCAAATGTTAATCATTTTTACAGATTTTTCATATCAATTTGTTTGGGTTTTGCATTAGGTTAGATGTTTATGTTTAGTTGTAGATATTTTGAGAGGTGGGCTGAAGTTTACACCTGCTTTCAATTTTACTTTTCAGTTAAGAAACGCGACAAAATATAATAAAAGTAGTAGTAATATGTTGTTGTTGTAGTAGTTGTAGTTGTTGTAATAGTGGTAGTAGTAGTAGTAGTAGTAGTAATAGTAATAGTAGTAGTAGTAGTAGTAGTAGTTGTGGTAGTAGTAGTAATAATAATAACATGCAGATTTAATTTCATGTTCTGTTCCTAAGCCGCTGTTTGTCATCTGATTTGTGTTTTGCAAACAATTTTTACAATTTCTCAAATTTTCAAATGCAATACGCTTAAAAGAAGAAAACAAGTATAAAAAAAAAACACACACACAAACCAACAACTGATTGGTTTTGTTTGTTTTGTTTTTGTGTTCACTTAATGTACGCTTAATAAAAATTATTTAAAAAAAAAAATAAAATAATTCATAAAAAATTAAATTTGATATATATACCTATATATAAAAAAACGAGTGCTGCTTTTGCGGCTTAATTTTGTATTTGTTTTTTGTTGATTTTTTTTTTTTTTGCTTTTCTTAATTGTTTTTTTTTTTTGTTTTTTGTGTTTTTACTTTTCGTATTTTGGGTGTAACTTTTGTATTCAAGTTGCAAATTATTTTATTTTCATATATTGGTTGCTGCGGGGGCATCGACACTTTAGCATAAATTTGATGCAGTAATTATTGTTACAGTTGTTATTGTTATTGTGTTGTTGTTGTTGTTGTTTGTTGTTAATAATAAATCCAGTTAAATGTTGCTTTCGTTTGCGCTTCAGGCACAATTCGAATTTGTTGATCAACGTGAACAAATGCAGTTAAATTTTTATATATATATATATAAATATTACAGATGGATCTCAGCAGTACAATTGCCGTTTTTGTTTGTAGTTTGCAGACGCCAGTTGTGTATAACAGTTGCTCTTGCTCTTGCCCGCAGCAACTGTTATACAGAACAAGAGAGAGAGTTAGGAATTGGTAGCAAATTTGCTCAAAAGCTGTTTGCTTTTTTTTGCTTTCTGTCTGACATCTGTCATCTGGCTGCTGCTCCTGCGTTCTCCTCCTCCTCCTACTGCTTTGCTTTCGTCGCTTTTCCTCTTCTGTGCCGTCGCAGCAGCAGTTGTTGTTTTTGTTGTTGTTGGAATTGACGGGAAACGAGAGTTGTTGTTGCTGTTGTTGACTGATGCAAGCGGGAAAATATAAAACGTAAAAGAAATCTGCCCTGAACAACCCGAATGAATTTGTGTGGTGCATTTGAAAGCTATTGTTGTTATTATCATTTGTTGATTGTTGTTGATGGTTGATTAAAGTTCCTTGTTTCTTGTTGGTTGCCCCTTAACCCCTCCCCCACTCAACGGCTGCGCACACCTTACTGCTGTGTGCTTGCCAGCTGCTGCTGCTGTTGCTGCTGCTGTTGGGGAGTAGCGGCCGATCCATTGCCGGGCGGCGGCGGCGACGGCTGCTGCTGCTGCTGCAATTGATGTGACGACGCTGTCGACGACGCCTGCTGCTGGTGATGCGCAGGTGGCGTCGACGACGCCGACGATTGATGATGCGATTGCGGCGGCAGTGGCTGTTGTTGCTGTTGCTGCTGCTGCTGTTGCTGCTGCTGCTGCTGCTGTGGCTGTTGCTGCTGCGGCTGCAGCACCGGCGACAATTGCTGCTGCTGCTGCTGCTGAGTCCCACTTGGCGCAGCGCCCGTTAAAAGTTGTAGATTCTGTTGTTGTTGTTGCAATTGTTGTTCTTTGGCAGCTTTCTGTTTTTTGGTCACTGGAGGCGGATTCGTCGATAGCATCATGGCCCGAATTCGACGTTGTGCGGACTGTGTTGGTTGTGCCACAAAATATAATCAAATTAAGCAAAATAATTGGATTTAGTTGAAAAATTGAGTTTAGTCAACGAGACAACATTCTCAACAACTCACCTGAACACTGTAAAATTGGCCAATAATGTGCACAGGTGTTTCCTCATCGCCGCCAGAAGGTGGCGCCAGCGCATGCTCTGGCAGCTTAATGACGCTACCTGTCACACGTTGCAGCTCACGCACGTTCTGCCCGCCCTTGCCAATGATGCGTCCGACCTGCACAAAAACAAATCCATCATTTAAGCCACCTCTTCCATCTGTTCCAATTGAAATACTCGAAGAATTTCAAATGGAATTAGTTAAATAGTAATCAGTTAGTTGGGATGCATACCTGGGAGCTGGCGACGAGCAGCTCGACGGTGAGGCGAACATCATCGGTGCCGCACATAAAGCCCTCCTCGCGCATCTTCTCGAATATCATATACTGCGCCTTCCACTGTCCCTCCGGTGTGCCCACAATCGTGACCTTGCGCTCCGTTTGTTGGTCCAACGGCTTGTCGGCGTCGAGCGGCGCAATTTTGAGGGATGCGCTAGAGAAGCGCATTATGCTCCGAATGTGGGAGCCCTTGGTGCCAATGATTGCCCCAACGGCATTGTTCGGTATATACAGATATGTCGTCTCCTGCATATCGTTGGGGAAGGCCGGCGGCACCACGCTGGCCGTCGTTTTGGACATGGCAAAGCTTTGACAGGAGGGGAACGGCATGCTCGTATTGAAGACCATTCCATTGCCCGGTGTCGACATCATTGCCATGGGATGCAGGCCGGGGAACATGAGGCTCTGTGGCGCAATCGCCTGCAGATCGTTCTCATAGCTTTGGCGCAGCTTGGTGCTAATTTGGTTTTCCGCCCGTGACATATTCTCAATCAGCCCCTTCACCGTAATGATGCGCTCCAGATTGTAGCTGTTAATGTCATTGATCGAGCTGACGGTTATCTTCGTGTCCGTGTCCTGCATGATGCGCTTAATCGTGTTGCCACTCTTGCCAATGATGCGACCAATTAGATTATTATGGGCGAGTATCTTCAAGCAGATCTCTCTAAGGGAATCGGAGTTGGTATTAGGATTAGTTTTGTGCTTATTTGGTTGGTTGGTTGGTTGGAATTTTGTTTGTGTTCACTTACCCCTTATTCGTGGATAGCGCCTCCTGTTGCATAACCTCCAATATGCGCTTGCATGCATTGGTGCAGTTATCGGGATTGCCATAGATCGTAATGGACTTCTCGAGGGAGCCAACATTCTCCTTGCGATGCACATCGACTCGGGCGCGACTCTGTTGTGTGATGGTGCGAATAGTGCTGCCCTGTCGCCCAATGATCGCGCCCACCATCTCGCTCTGTACCAGAATGCGCAGCGGAAAGTCCGCCTGGCGTCCGGGTCCCGGCATGCCCGGATACGGATTGCGCTGATTGCGTATGCTTCGCCGTTGATTTTTGTCCAATTGCTCCGCGTGCAGTTTGCTGCCCTCGAACTCGACGCCGTTCAGACCACCGGCAGCTCTAAACGAGTTTGAAAACAACACCAAGTTAAAAAGAAAAAATGAAACAAAAAAAAAACAGATAGAAAAACGAGAGAGATTTTGGTAAGAAAGTGTGCAAATTGAAAAGGAATTATAATTGGATGATATACGTATGTATCTGTATGTATGTATGTATGTATGTATGTATGTATGTATGTATGTATGTATGTATGTATGTATGCATGTATGTATGCATGTATGTATGTATTTATGTATTGCATAGTGTGTTCATTGATAACATTTTAAATTTAAAAAAATACACACACATATATATAAATATAAATATATCTACATATATATTGTTATGTGTTGTGGCACACTTAATTGAATCCAGATCAGATCAAACATTATTACAACACACACACACACACACACACAGGCAAGAGTAGCTACATAAAAAACGCCCTAAGCACAACACAACACACAAGCACAGCCCCGCCCCGACCCAAACCCGCCCATTCCCCACCCTCACCCTCCCCCCACCCCCACACCCCGCACACAGTCACAACAGCCAAGCGATCAACACACACAGATGCGATCAAGCTACTAATTATATATATTAAGAATCAGTAATAAATATATATCAATATGTGTGTGTGCATATATATATTTTTAGGTTAGGACTTGGGTTACACATACATATGCACTTCCACTCGATATATATGTACATATATATAAATATATATAGCTGGAAAACAATCGATAAATGTCGATGATTTGGATGTGTATGTATATGTTTTATAAACAAGAGCCCAATTTGTTTCGAATTTATCGATAGATTTTTTTATCGATAATTTTCCATCTATTACACAGACATAGTTAGAGAATTGTAAATTTGTATTTAAGTTTTAAGTACTTAACACTAGATTTCGAACCATTTCCAAATCACGTAAATCTAGTATTAAGTATGGATTTTGTCATTTTTTTTTTTATATATATTTTGTCTTATTTGATTTATCTATTAGCTATTAGTGTTCTTTATAAGTTATTTTTTAAGTTGTTGTTGATTGATATGTATATACCTTTGCGCCTGCTCAGGATTTTCGAATGTTATATGTACTGTTTGAGTATTTTGATCCTTACTAGAAATAGCCTCACATTGTTTGACGATGCCATAGGGCTTCAGTAGCGGTTCGATGTCTTCGAAACGTGTTTGCAGCGGTATGCCGCTTATTAAGATTTTTGATGTTGTAACACTGTGAAGAAAATAGCGTAAAAACACACACAAAACAAAAGAAAACAAAGAGAAATAAAAACACAAACGAATCAACAAAACAAAAACAAAAGCAAAAAGAAAACAACAAAAAACGTTAAATAAGGAAAGTAAGAAAATTAAAAAAAAAAAAAAAAATGAAAAAATAATACGAAAGTTTGTAGTGAATTGAATTTCAGTTTTTATTTGTATTTATTTTTCATATTAATGTGATAAAGCAAGAAACAAAAATAACACAAAAAATTAATCAAATGAGGGAAAAGAAAAGAAAACAAAGAGAGAGATAGAGAGATAGATAGATAGATATATAGATAGAGAGAGAGAGAGAGAGAGAGAGAGAGAGATAAAGAGAGCAGTATGTCAGTAAGAGAGTCAGCAGCGCAACTAACAGCTAAAGAGAGCGAGAAATAGCGAGCGTGAAAATGAGACTGCGTGAATTCTGCATTTTGCTTGGTTTCATCTTTTTTTAATGCTTTTTTCTTTTAGTATTTACGGGTGAGGAGAAGGGTAGGGTGGGTGGGTGGGGGGGGATGGTTGGTGTGTTGTGTCATACAGCGTTTAAGGATGCAAACATCATTCACATGGGACCCTGTGAAGGCGTTAGACAAAGAAATGACAGAAAGAGAAACAGAGAGAGAGAGAGAGAGAGAGGGAGACAGAGCTGTGCTGGACACAAAAGAGAATGAAAGATCGCGATTTTTAAATGGCAATGTTTTTGGGCACTTTTTTTTAGTAATACTCTGATAAAAAACGCACTTAAGCAATATTTGAAATATTTCGAATTATATTTACAGTCAAATAGTTATGCGGCTATGGGCTAAGATCTACAAAGATGGCAGCAACTAAAGCAACAACAACATGTGTATATGTATGTGTGTGTCATCAGCACACACGCACACACACACACACAGGCAGACAGACAGACAGCAGAAAAAGAGAGCGTCATAACATCCTGTTGCCATAACGGCATCAACAGCAAACAGCAACTAAAAGGAAAATGCGAACAGACAGCAACAACAACAACAACTACTACAAAATGCCGCCGCGCGCTCAACGCTTTTTGGCGCTAAGAGACAAGACCAGCAAGAACAGCTACAAAAACAGCAAATACAACAGTGAAGCGGACAAGACTCGCAAACAAGATCACAACAACAAGAACGACAACAACAGCAGCATTGCAAAAATCTCGATCTGCTGCTCTTGCCGTTGTAGTCTCCACTGGAATGTTGCACATTTAATATCGTGTTTATTTTTCTTGGAAGTAATTTCACTCCAAGTCGCAGCCGCATCGCAAAAAAAAAACGACGACGACGCCAAAAAATCCAAAAAGAAAAAACAAAAAAAAAACAAGAACAAATAATACAAAAAAAATATATATAAAAGAAAAGAGAAATGCATGCGGAAGATTGAATACCCTTTCTCGGCAGAAGCATCAAACATATCTAATCATCATTATATACATATATATATATATATATAAATATATATCGGTATGTATGCCCATTTTGAAGAATCGATCGATTTGCTGATCTTTTTTTTCACTTTTCGTTTTTTAATTAACAGACCTTTCAGCAATTCCAGCGAAAATCGCAGCGTGTAGGCAACTCTATTTTATGAATGAAAGCGCGCGCCGCTTTAGATGGGTATGCATAGACAGAGACAGAGGCGAGAGAGAGACACAAATAGATTGTGAGAGAGTCGCCAAATTGAGTTTACGACAACAACTTCAGTTTCTTTTCACATGCTGGCCGCCTTTGACTTCAGCAGCAAAAGGAGAAAGAGCAGACAAATTTCATTGCCGCTTATCCGTTTCTGTCTGCTATCTTGAGGTGTTGTGTGCATATGTATGTAGATACAGTCAAACATCGCTATGGTGAGCAGAGTTGCACGTGACTCATTAACAACAAAAAAAATATGAAAAAATCGGTGAACTTCTGAATATGGCCATCTTCGTTGCATATAGCAAGAAGTGCACCATAGAGGAGTTGGACTGTAATTTTTGTGGCTTGTTTTTCCTGGAATTGAAGTCAAAACGACCACGAGCAAAATATGCTGTCACTGCTCTTTTCTTTCAATATATATTTGTTTGCTTTTATTTTTTTTTTTATTATTTTTTTTTTTTCTTACGTTTTTTGTGTAAGTTTTAAATTTGAGTAGTTTGTTGCTGGGTTTATAAAATAATTTGCCAACCTTGCATTTTCTTGAGATGACAACAGTTTTGGCAGCACCAGCACAACCACCACTGACCCTCAAACTGTTCCCCAGGCGATTTGCAACTGTTGCTCACAGCTTGACGAGCATTGCGCATGCGTCGCAAGTACAAGTGTAGTCTAAAAAAGGGGGATAGGCATAGGCGTGGGAATGGGAATGGGGATGAGAAGTGGAGAGATGGGCCTATGGAGTGGGGGTGTCAGTCAGTCAGTCAGTCAGTCAGTCAGTCAGTGCACCCTACCCACTTTCATGTCCTGCCTCAAATATATGGGAATGTCATCGTTGCAGTTCGTTGACGTCGGCCGGCTTGTGCACCACCAATAGGAATTTACACCTATACACTCTCTCTCTCTCTCTCTCTCTCTGTGTGTGTGTGTCAGCAGAAATAATTATGCTCTGTTTCAAAAGTGAAACGGCGTATATGGGTCTTTCTATATAGTAGCATTAAATAAAATGTTAACAAATGTTAACAGTTGCGTTTACTGAAGAAATCGTTGTCTCTTTTCCATTTTGCTTTATTTGAAATCTGGTGAGAGAGCAGAGTATTGCTGAGTCGGTAGTTTCCGACTACAATGTTTTCACCGCTGCTTGTTGTTCATGGGTATTTTATTTAACATGTGACTTGACTGTGGCGTCACTACTAACCAATGACCTCTGCCTGCTGCTGCTTGGCACTCTCTTTTATATATGAAAACACATACACACGCACATACATGCGCACCCAGTGAGACACACAGACACTCGAAAGCGCCATCTGTGTGTTGGTGTTGTTATCAATGCACGAGGTCCCTTCTTTTGCGCCTCTCAATCAATATGCAGCAGCGCAGTCGGCGTCTCTGCTGTTTATTTTGGTGTTAAATGTACAAACACACACACACACACAAGCAAGAATGAAAAATGTACACGCATACACAAGGCTATGCACATTTGTACATGCATGCACATATGCACGTATGTATGCATGTATTATCGTTTCAGTAAAGAAAGGCATGCGTGCACGGTCTTGCATATGCTTATATGCAAGTGTGCGTTTGTGTGTATGTGCGTGTGAGTGTATAAGTGCGCACGTTTTGTTTTGCTTGTTTTCCTTCTTTCTTTTTTTGACGAGAAATTTTTATGAATGAAAAGGTAAGAAATCTGTTGCTGCTGTTGTAAACACACACACACACACACACACACGTATATATGTATGCATATTCGTATTGGCAGCAATTTCAGCTTTGTTTGTACACACATACACATATACAATATGACATGCTTGTATCAATGTATACATATGTATGTTTCTATGTACGTCATATCAAATAAAATTAAACAAATTAAAAATAAGGCAATCAAAAAACGATCTAGAGACGAAAACAGATGCAAGCCCCAAATATTTTGTACATCAGGTTTTCTAAAGTCTAGCCAAATACCAAAGACTTTCGTAACTTAATTGGCTAGGATAAGCATGCATTTCATTTCTTTCTAATTAATGTGCAATCAAAATCTTTAAATCTTTTGTTTTTTTTTAATATATACAATATTTGTATCCGTATCTCGTGTGAATGTAGGAACTACTGTTGCTAGCGGGTTTTCCAAAAATGTTCATATTATTACTACCAAAAATTTTAATACATATACTTTCTAGTTATGACGAACTTTTGCAATGTTATAAAATCCGTGTGTATATGAGTGCACATTTATGTGCATATGTTGGAATTGTACAGA
Organism: Drosophila cognata; assembly: GCA_035041535.1. Classification (NCBI taxonomy): domain Eukaryota; kingdom Metazoa; phylum Arthropoda; class Insecta; order Diptera; family Drosophilidae; genus Drosophila; species Drosophila cognata. Next base: position 2,921,291 of record JAWNLC010000831.1, read on the forward strand.
GATACACACACACACACATACACACACACGCAAACTTGTTTCAGACCGGCAGTTGTTGTTGTTGTTGTAGATTTGACCTAAATTGACCGGCTAAAGCGCATTCAGACACATACACACAAACACACATATATATATATATATATATATATATAGTTAAAGCATTATGAAAATTTGATTCAAACTCAATACTTCAATACTTAAGATGGGTAAATATTAAGAGTTGGGATACCTGCAAAATTCTTAACAATAGAATTGAAGTATTTAAATTTAGTCTATTTATTTATGACAAATGAGCCGGTCAAAATAATAATGGGATAGTAGTAGTATATTTCCAAAAACTAGATATGATATTTGGATGTATTATTCAATGTTTAGTGTTTGGCTGCGTAACCGGGGTCCAGCAAGTTTTGGCCTATTTCCAGAGAAATCGATATCCAAAAACCTCTTCACAATCTCCCAAAGTTGGAAATTTTACATTGAATTAACGTTACAAACCCTCTTTTATAACTACACACCGTAAATTCCATCGTTGTCCCGTTGGAATGCCCAGATCAATGGTAACAGATGATAGCATCATTCTACCCGTTATTATAACACATAAGATCCCATCTAAGATTACGTTTTCCAATATTGATGCGACAGCGTAAAAAGAGAATGTGGAATGGAACACGTGTATATAGAAACAGATCATGAGCTGCATACTGTCCAGACACTCGGTCTCCGTATCAAACAGTTTTGGATCCGTTCTACCACTAAATGATCCTCCATTGCTTTAATGGTCAATTAAAATGTTATTTCTTACAATTTAAACTTTTGCATTATTTGTTGATTATCTGTGAGAATTCTGCCTTGGCAAGTTTCGATTGTAATAGTATTTTTAATTATTCCCCGAATAAAAAACCAAAATCGTGTCTAGTTTTGCAGAATTTCATTTTTTTTTAATGTTTCGATTTTCAGCAGTGCAATTTTTGCCACGCTTCATTTTATCAACATAAAATGAGACATATTTTTAAGGAATACTTTTAGATAAGCAAATTAGATACTATTCTATTATTTTATTTATTTATTTTAAAACATTTAATGAAAATAAAAGGAATGGGTAAAATACAAAAGTGGGGTGTGAGGAGATATATCGAAGAGTAAAATTATCGAAGGAATCGAAGGGATTAGGAAAGGAGCTATGAAGCTGCACTACTATTATTTTGACCGCAACTGTATATATGTATATGATTATCTAACCATATGTTGCTGTTGTTGCTGCCCAACAATTGCAATCGCAATTGCATTGGGTGTTATTTAATTGGTGTTTTTGTTGTATTGGCCATATGGCAAACCCATAGTAATAATGCCACACACGATGATATCAACTGCAGGACAATTGCTGAATGCGATAATTAACTATTTGTTTAAGAAAAACACAGCCAGAAAAACCCAACAAAATCTATAAAAAAAAAAGGCGAAACCCAGCTTGCAGTAAATAAAGTAATAAATTCTTGCAACAGCTACCCGAGCCACCTCCCCCACGAGTTTTTTTTAAGGTATGTTTCATTAGTTTTAAGGTTAAAATTTTTTGTTTTAATGTAACTAATTGAGATTAGAGGATACATCAAATAAGTTGAAAATGTAAAAGCACAAACGATTGATTGATTGATGATTGATTCGATGTGTGTTGAGTGTTAGCAAATTTCTTTAATTCTTAGCTGTTAACTAACACTAACAAATACACACACACAGCACTTCTGTAACTTCCAACATCCGTCAAAGAACGGGTAGACACATAGAGAGAAAGAGAGAGGCGACACAATTAAGAAAAACTCACCGATCATAAAAACGTACTAATTTCGTACTCTGTTGTTGTTGTTGTATTTGTTGTTGTTGTTGTTGTGAATGATGGATATAATAATGGTGATTATTATTATGGTTGTTGTTGTTGTTGTTACTGCTGATATTGTTTCTGCTGCTGCTGCTGTTGTTGTTGTTGTTGTTATTGCTGCTGCTGCTGTTTGGGTAATTGCTGCTGCTGTTGCTGTGCATTTTAAGTTTTTGATTTTTTATATTTTGTTGTTGTTATTGTTGTTGTTATTATTGCTATTGTTATTATTGTTGTTGTTGTTTAGGTGTAATATGTTTCGTTGGCTTGCTTGTATGAATTTCTTATGCACAGCAGCAACACCTTTTATATTTGTTGTTGTTCTTTCGTTTCAAACTCAACAACTAAAAAGACAGAGTATGGAAAAATTGGCACTAAAGCACAACACACACACACGCACACACACACATACATACAAACAGCGCGAGTGCGTTAAGTAGAATTAGAAATACATTCGAAAAATGTTTGAACTATACAAGTATGTGATTTAAAAAACGTTGCCGTCATGACGTAGACGCTCTCTCGCTCTCTCTGCTCTCCCACAAAACACGACACACACACATACGCACGCGAGCAACAGAGTGAGAGAGAGAGAGAGAGAGTCAAAGTCGCTCGCTCGCTCAGGCGCACTTGTTAATCACAAGCAGAAATTGTACAACTGATATGATTATGATTTTATATTATTGTCGTCGTTTCTTGTTGTTGCTGCTGCTGCTATTGTTGTTGTTGTTGTTGATCTTTTAGCGCGGATGTTTCTACTTCTTGCTACTTTTTAGTCACGCGTATAGGCTTTGATTCGCTGCTGCTACAACGCGATCGAAAAGTGGAGGGGGGAGGGGGTCGCAGGGCAAGTGCACCGCGCAGCAACAGTTAACTGGCTGGCTGGCTGGCAGGCAGCAAGCAGAGGCAGCAAAAGCTGACTCACAATACAACAAAACTAAAAAAAAATTTGAAAAATAAGGAAAAAACGCGATTTAGAGCGGACTGCGCACGATCTTTATTCAGCATGCATGTATTCAACCTATCGATAGTCGCCGAATGCCTATCGATACTTCAACATACGCAATCGTACACACACATACATACATTAGAATTCCAAAGTTAGATTGAACTATTTCCAGTTTGCACAGACACACACAAACACATAAGCGATACGTGTCTGGCTAATTAGCAACAGACGCAATAGAAAAAAAAATAGATACATTCCCCTCTCTTATATACAACACATCATATACATATATTTATGTATGTATTAAAATATGTTGCGGAGCACTTGCGCCCAAGCAAAGAATGCAGCCTTATTTCGAAGAATGGATTGAAGTGATCTCAATTGCACTGAAAATAAAAACAAGGCTGCTGCAACAGATCAACAACAATGTACATGCTCTCCCTCTCTCCCGCTCTTTTTGCGTATTGCCCGCAGAGTGCAATGTTGAGCGCAGAATCCGATTAATGACTACACACACAAGTCAGAGTCGTGCAAAGTAGGTCAGTTTACTCTGCGGCTGCTGCTAGTTGCTCTTTTTATTTCTTTTTTGGGCTGGGCGCAACTAGTCTAAAGAAAGGCGCACATGTCAAATGTGTGCATGCGAGTGTCTGTGTGAGTGCGTGTGTGTGCCTGTGAGCATAGTGTGCATGTGGCTAGCTTAAATTGATTTTTAATGTCGTTGCTCGTTGTTGCTTGAATTGCTTGCTGCATTTCTCTATGTGTGTACTGCTAGCTAAGCCAAAAGAAGAGATAGATAAAGAGGAGACAGACAAAATCGCAAGGCAAGGCAAGGCAATTGCAAAGGCGGGCAGCAAAAACTGTCACGCATACACACAGTTACGCCGGCTAGTCGTATACTTTATAACGGTACCGCAATGTGTATGTGCTGCTTTTCGCAGTTTGTTTGTCTCTCCTCTACACACACACACACATATATATTATATATATGTAAGCATACTTGTGTGTATTGCATAGATAAAGGAAACGGAAATAAAAACGAAATCGTTGACTTGCAACTACAAGGGAAAAACGAAAAAAAAGTCGTCCACCTACACATACATACGCATATGTATGTACACTCACTCAATTGAGCACTTTTGCTAAACATTTATCACTCACTTTTCACAGCTTGTTTCTATTTGTTGTTGTTGTGTGGCGCTGTTGCTCTAATATGAATATCACTTAAAGCTTTAATTTTCTATTATTTTTTTCTTTTGCGCCCACGACGACCAGAGAGCGACTATTATTAAAAAAAAAATAAATGAAAAAACCAACACGCAGCAAAAAAACAGCACCAACAGAAGGCGTAAAATATTTTGTAATTTTTGCTGTTATTTTCGCGTTGCCGACCCGTTGAAATTATTTGTTCTTGGTTTTTCCAACTACTAGCCAAGCTATCTCCGATAAAGACGACCGCAAAATGCAAAGAGCATTTAACTACTGAAACTAAAACAGGCACGACAAAGAGCAAGGCGCAAAACAACAGCAGCAGCAGCGGCAAATGGAATGGATGGGACGGTAAAGCAAATCAAGTGGCCGTCGCTTTGGAGCACCGTTAACAGAGAGTGAGTGAATGAGAGAAAAAGAGAGCCCCACCAGCCGGCTACGCGGCTGCAAAGCGACAACACCACGTTAAAAATCGTCGCCGTTTTTTTTTTTTGTCGTTCTTTACTTGGGATGTGTAACTGTGTTGGTGGAGTGAGTAAAGGCATGATTAGCGCGCAACACTTGCGAAAATAAAGAACAAAACGACGAGAAGCAACAGCGTTGGGCATAAGGTAGCAGCAATATGCCAATATGCGTTACGTTCAAGTCGTGTATCGGTGTTGCCAGATATGGACAACAGTTGGCAGAGCGTAAGCCACTTTCATTCCAATCCGGCAGCACCTCAAGTATGTTAACGTATTGCTTGCGTTTGCGTTTGCGGTAGTGACTTAACACAGGACGAAGCATAAAATCTCATATTTATGTATGTTATATCATATGTCGTCTTCATTAATGTTAATTTGGCATAGAGCATATATTATCATATATCATATTCTCTTGCCTACATGCTAACGTATGTATGTTCTTAAAGAATAATATTTCTTGACAAAAATGGCAACTCTGTGAACGACTGTCAAGTGTAGCGCGACAAAAGCTTAAAGCACACAACGCAGCACCAGCAGCAGAGCAGCAGCAGTCTTCACAAGCTCCAATAACCGGCGCTGACGAGTCGCTCTCACTCTCGCTCTCTCTCTCTCACTCTCCACGCTCTCTTTAAATTGTTGCGCTTTTTCGAAATCAACTCACACACACACACATGTACATACACAAGTGACTTGCAGATCTCTCGCAAGACAAGTTGTTATTGCGCTCTCACTATTTCGCTTTTCATTACGTATTTACGTTCGCTCTGCACTTAAAAGTGCAACACAATTCAGCCTTGATTACGTCACGCATTCGCATTGCATGCGTAGTGACGAGTAGCATGGAGACGTACAAACTACTACACAGTATGTGTCATTCATTGCGTGTGTATGCGTGTGCTTCTGCTGTGCTGTTTTGGTTTGCCAGGCGGCAGCAGCAGCTCCCCAACTATTTGTTATTTCCGGTCATTTATTGTATATATATATATATATATATATATATATATATACACACTTACATACATGCATGCATGCATCTGTGTATGTATTTATGTAAGTTTTTGTTTACGATGACGTCGACACACATTTGTCGTTGGCGCCAGTTGTCAGTTTTGGGGTCGCAAATACTTTCCGTCAACACTGGGGAGGCAATAACAAACCGAATAATAACAACAATAATAACAAATTATGATTATACGAGATTTGTACATGTTTGTTGCTGAACTAAATATTTCACCAACATTTTTAAATGTGACAACTCAAAATATGTTTATATGTATATATATATATATATAAACATATGTATGTTTGTATGTAGACCGCAAAAGCGAGCAAAACTCCACGTAAAATTAAGTAAATAAAAGAAAAACGGTAAAAACAGTTGTAAGCAGGCAGGCGGGGCAAGCAGGCAGGCAGGCAGGCAGGCAGCAGCAGCTTGAGGTTAATAAAAATTTGGACTTCATTTTGGTAGTTCAATGGCCTCAATAAAAAGCAGCGGCAGCAGCAACGACGCTTACAGCCAGCAGCAGCAGTTAGCAGCAGTCAGCCGGCCGGCCGGCAGGCCGCCCTGGTTAGCTTTTGATCGTAAATTGCTGATAACGCGCGGGGCGCAGTAACAGTAGCAGCAGCAGAGCCAGCCGAGTAGCCGAGCAACAACAACAACAAAAACATGCGCAAGGAGGACGCGTGCTCAAAAGCTCCTCGCCAAACATTGCAATAGAGATCAGTAGTACAGTCCATCGATGTGTGTAACATACAAACGCGGTCAAAATAATGGTACTGCTTTCAATGAAAATATAATTCATTTTACGCTGATCAAAGCGAGACCTCTTCAAATATGATGGCAAAATTCAATTCTGCAGTACAAAAAAAATATAGGGAAAGCGGAGAAAACTTCACTATTATTTGACTTATTATAATGATCTATTTAAATAATTGATTAAATTTAAGGACTTTCATTTTTGAACTTGATATGTTTACTTAAATATTTGATGTATTTTATAAATTGTGCAAAACATATGTGCGCATTACTATTATTTTGACCTCTGCTGTATGTACATTTATATGTTATTCCACTTGTTTTCAATGCAGTTTTATGATTCCCTATCTGTCTCTCTCGCTCTCTCTCTCTCCTCTCTCTCTCTCTCTCTCTGAATGCTGAGCTTTTTACAGTGTGTGCAGCTGTCACAAAACAAAACAAGCAAAGAGACACTGAAGAATTGTATGCATATGGAAGAAGTGAAAGATGGTGGAGGAGGAGGAGGAGGGGGGGAAGATGTGTGTGAAGGGGAGCAGTGCTCAAGAAAATGTGGCAAATTGGCAAAGAAGTTGAGAAAGGCGAAGCGGGGAAAATTGTGATGTGCGCGCGCGCTTGCAACCCTTAGTGAAATGCTTTCTTCCCTTATCAGAGACAGCAGGCTAGGTGACAACACCAACAACAACCAACAACAACCAAGAAACAATCAACAACAATGTTCTACCTGCTGCAGTGCGTGTCGAATGCAAGGAAGATCCTAAAAAAAAAGAAGAGAAAATAAAGGGTTGCCACATCGAATATGCAGCTGCTGCTGGTGAAGAAAGTGATCGCCGCTCAACCGGTGAAATAACGGTAGAAGAAAGTCGGAAGCCAGCGGTCATCATCATTTCTTGGAATGCAAACGGTTCTGAAGCCATTTCTGCATACGATCATCATCAGCAGATCGGCGATTGCGAGTTGCACGTGTCGCACAACAGTTGGTCACCAGCGAATTGGAGAGTGAGAGTGGGAGAGAGAGAGAGAGAGAGAGAGAGCGCGACCGACCGACAGAGAGTGAGTGAGTGAGAGAGAAGCCAAGCTTAAATACCGTTACATTAAGCATATGATATATCTAAATATATAAACGAAGACTAGTTGCAGGAATGCGCTTGCAACTAGAAAATTACTTTGAAGAAAACTCAATTTTCTTTCCATCAAAATACAGCAATAAATACCAATTAAAACCGAGGAAAATAAACGATTATATGACACATATATAGGAGAACTTTTGATGTCTTTTTAAATATTTGAAATGAGTTCAAGTTTATAAAATGTTGCAACAAGGCGAAAAATTGGAATATCTTGAAAATAAGTATACTTTAAAGATAATATTTCATTAGTGGAGATAAGTCGATGTAAGTTTTAGGTTTAAGTTGCGTGGCTGTGAAAAACAACAAAAAAAAAAAGTGTGATTTGTGTTTACCTTAGGCACCCCCCCCCCCCCTCCCCCCCTTAACAAAACGTTACTCCCCCCAATGAAGAAGAAGAAAGAGTCTGTTACATCATTGAGATGTTAACTCTCTTCTCTGGCGCCTAGAAATGTTTTCAGTGTATACATTAATCACATGTACCTGCATATATTGAATATATGTCAAATAAATCACTCATTTACTAGATATTATATTGGATCTATTTATCGAGCGTGTTCTAAAATGAGCTAAGCTGTAAACGAATTCAATTTATCGGGCGTGCACTGTACATCAATGCTGATGACCAAATAACGAGCAGTAGTCGCCAACTGTAGCAGAGGCAGTAGCAGCAGCAGCAGCAGCAGCAGCAGCAACATCAGCAGCAGATGCAGAGGCAGTGGCAGTGGCAGTGGCAACAGCATCTCTCGAGGTACAGAAACTCTCTCGTCGCTGCTTCCTTTGGCCCTGGCCATGAGATTTTGCTGCCCGGATTCCTCAACTCTGCTCTGCTCTGCTGCGCCGAACGCTTTGGCATTCTTGAAAAACTAAGCCAGCAGTAACACGAATCTTGGCATTGCCTCCATCTCTGTCTCTGTCTCTCTCTCTCACTCTCTCTCTCTCTCTATGTGTGTGTGTGTGTGTGTGTTTGTTATGTCGTTGAATTCTTGGAAATTTCTAATGAACACAAACACAAAAAGGAGCACACAAAAATGTAGTAGAGAACAAAAAAAAAACAAAAAAAAACATATAAATACGACAAAAAAAAAAGAAGAAAAAAAACGAAACCGAAATAAAGTGGATCAAACGCACGCTAAATGAGTACAAACAAGCGGAACGTGAGAAGAGCCATGAGAATCAAGTAAGTATATGGGTTTATGTATGCATGTGTATAAACACACACACACAAACACACACACACAAACACACACACGCACACATGTATGATGGAGGGCATGTGCGCCGACGCAGAAGACGCCGCATGATATGCATAGAAGAAGTTTGCTGCTAGAGCAGGAAACAAATGCACACGCAGCGAGAGAGGAGAGAGAGAGGGAGAGAGTTGGTGATCGAGTGAGAGGAGGGGGAGAGTGAAAGAAATTTTTGTTTTTTTTTTAATCTAGCAATTTAATTTAATATTAATCAACCTATTGAAAGGTTATAAAATATTGTTCTGTCGAAAGTATACATAATAACGGGGGATCTAAATATAACTGGTTTTGACATAAATACAATATTACATAACAACAAATATAATATTTAATGTTTAACATTTAATAATGTAACATTTGCTGCACATTAACGTAACAATTAACGTCCAAGCTAGATGAAAATTGAAATACGCTCGAAAGCAAAGCTAGAATCAGTGTGCAATTAACACACACACACACACAAACACACAGTTACACACATACACACACACACACAGTTACACACATACACACACACAGTTACACACACACATACACATACACAAACATTCATTATTGCCTTTTCAAAGATATTCGAAAATGAGGAGTCCATATTTCATGCTAAAAAAAAAAAAAAAAAAAAAAAAAATAAAATAATTGAATCTAATTATAAAAATCATGTGCGACTTTCGCGTTAATTAATTATTATAAAATTTTTTGACTTTGGTTGCTAAACATTACAATAACTCAAATGAAATTTGAAAACTTTGCACTTTTTCCAAGCGTCTTTTTAGCAATTGATTTTTGATGCATTTATTGGATTATAACAATATGCAATGTGATCGATAAGCAGTCGATGCATATGTGTGTGTGTGTGTGTGTGTGTGAAAGAGACGTCACACTAGCCGATAAAGTATAGACATATAGCAATACAGATGTTCGCCTACCTCTCGGTAAATTGAAAGATATGCGCAGGATATATATATATATGTAATGCAGGGATTAACTGCGATCTTCAGGTTGATGCATGAGAGACCCCCCACAAATATATATATATATATATATATATCTTCCGGGTGGTCGATAATATATATAAGATATATTTCTTTAATTGATTATAACTGCATTTGAAATTGTTTTATATTAGTTTTCAGCATAAACTTTGCTTGTCTCCTGCTTGTGATTTGCACATCGTGTATATATATATATATATATATATATGTATATATATATATATATGTAGGGCGCGTTAGGGTTGGGGCAGGGCAGGGAAGGCAAACACAGGAATAGGGAATGCGGCGTTAAATCTAAGTTTTGCTTTACCTGCCTTTGCACACACATCTATATAAATATATATATATATATATATATAATATATATATATTATATATATATAATATATATATATTATATATATATATACACCCGCATTATGGCTACGACAGACTACCTGGACTCGGGTCGGTCGGTCTCTGGTTCTTGTGCTTGGCTTGAATTTGCATCCTGTTTGATGGGGCAGCAGCAAAGCAACTCAAAAACTCGGCGTCCTTCTGCTCTTCCGCTGGGCAAACAACAACAACAACAAACAACAACAACAAGCAACAACAAACCACAAACATTTTAAGTAGAGCGCAGAGCGTGTGGCTCTTTAGACGCCCCCGTACAAAATATGCTTGTACCTTCCCCTTCCCCTTCCCCACCCCCTCATGTAGTACTACCCCGCCGCTCTCCTATCGGTCTAGCGCTGCGAGTTTCCTGGCTTATTCTGTACTTGATTTCATTCAAATGGCGATTTGATCGTGATTTGCTTTTTTCTACAACTCTTCGTTTGATCATTGCGCGAAACGAGTTTGGCTCTGAATGAAGAGCGCGATTAGGTCGAGGGGGTGTGTCAGGGGAGGGCGTCACTTGAATGGAGCGCAAATCAGCAGTTAAACACACACACGGCGTATGCGTGATGCGTACTTGCCCCGTAAGTGGCAACAAACCCGGGCGCTACTCCCTTAAAATACAAAGTACAAAAAAGAGACAGAACCAACTACTAATTTGACTGTCAAACACACAAGATGTGTGTGTGTATGTATGTGTGTGTGTGCGTGCGTGTGTGGCAAGGACACAGCAAGAGGACGAATCAGCGAATCGATGGGAATCAAATAGAGTAGGCAATATCAAGCTTGAGGCACCGATTGCGGCCAAAGATTAGAATGCAATACAAATGCCTATGCCAAAAGATACAAAGATACACACACACGCACACACACACACACACACGCACACAGAGATACATGCATGCTGCTGTTGACAGGCAAAAAAGAGCAGCAGCAAATGGGGTGAATACTGTCATTAGAGATATCCTCTTGGCACAGTTCGGTGGCATGGCAAAGGGTGTTGCCTCTGCTGCCATTCCATTGCCACCCAATCACCTCACCTCCTCCCTCCTCAAGGCTCTAGAAGTCTAGGCAAAACAAATTTGTAAACTCGCATTTGTGGCTCGCATTTCGCATTATATATCAGATCTCAGATCTCAGAACTCAGATCTCAGTTTTGAAGTTGTTTTTGCAAGTGAACAAACATTAGAAAAAAGGCAGCCAAATTCCAAGTATAATTAAAAATGCCGAAATACAATTTTCAGCCAGTGAATGGTAAGTAGGTAGGTGGGTGAAGGGAGAGCGGAGTGCGGCGAGGGGTGAGGGGGGAAGAAAGGGGGATTGATGCGCTGACGGAAATGTGAGAAACTTGTTTCACAATTTCGACAGTCAAAGGAAATGAGGGAAAACGCTAGGGGCCCTAAATATCTAAGGCTCAACGCCAACTCTGCCAACGAAACCTGATTACAAACACACACACATAGACACATACACACACACACACGCGCGCGTACACTCGATCTCTAGTTGTGGCGTTTGGCCAACCCTTTTTTTATTTTTAGCATTTTCTAAGCGGTCTCCTTGGGCAAATGCCGCGGCATGTTTTCTTTGGCGGATTAAACGAAATGCGACAGAAAAAGATTTCGACTGCCTCTGGAACGTTGTGCGTGTGTGTGTGTGTGTGTGTATGTGAGCTTCCTCTGGGTTTCTTATATATTAGAAATTAGTAAATTATTTTTTTCCCCTTTTTTTTATCTATATATATATATATATATCTATATATATATATTTATTTTTCCATTTGCGTGCGCTTTTGGCCATAGATGCTGCCTGGCATTGCTGGGAGCTTAGCCGTTGTCGCAACAAGCAGCTTATCAACCGCTGACAAAAGCTCATTGCTGTGAGCCTCCTGCGCGCGCAGAGCGTGAGAGTTGCCAGCGAAGATCAGCGATCAGCTACAGATATCAAAAGATATTGAAAGCAACAAAAATAAGCATAAGCATGATCGAAATGTGTTCATGGCTGCAAAAAGCCCCCGATTTCAGTCATGTTCCGAAGAAGAATCCGGGGCATATTCGAAACTTTTGCGAAAACTATCTGGAAACTGAAAACAAAATAAAAAAAAGTATTGCAACACAGATGCAAAGCGATAAAAGCATCAACGGCTATTTGGTATTTGTTTATTATCTTTTTTGCTGTGAGTTTTTAAGTTTTTAATTGGAAAAAACTATAAATGAGTGGGCAACAAATGGGAAGGAAGCAAGCAAGCAAAGCGAATACAAATCGAAAGCAAGGCTTTCCTGAGAATCTCAAATTTGGTCGATTAAGGGAATTGCAGGAATGTGTATCAGAATCGCAGAAAACTAAACTAACTGATGCGATTTTTCTATTCTTTTCCTTTTTTGGTTTGTCGGTGCGATAATATCTGGGGAGAGGGGGCTGAGGATGCTAAGGTCGATCCTTGCTTGTGAGACAGTGTCACACGCAATGTGTGGCAAGTATATCAATTTATGTTTGCCATATCCTGCCATGCAGGCCTGCGCATGTGTGCGTGTGTGTGTGTGCGAAGGGGTGCAAAAGCCCAGTTAACTGCTGGCGAGCTAGTAGATCGCTAGATGGCAGCTCCTAGCTGCTGCCCCTGATGATGATGCATGCGACAATGATTATAACTATGCGTCGCTGCTCGACTCAACTCCTTTTCTTCTCTTTTCATATTTGTGGATCTGTTTTTACTTACACCACTTGAGCTTAACTCGCTTAACGGCAGCCAGCGCGACCAGCAGTTGATGAGGGTCGCCTTCGGTTGAGTTGCGTTGCGTTGCGCGTTGAGTTGGGTTGCTTTGGGTGGGGTTTTTGGGCATTTTTTTTTCTTCAAGATTTCACGATTCTTTGGGTTGTTTTTTGGGTATACATCTCGAGGCGCGACTTTGGGTCTGAGAGCTTTTTTTATCTCCTTTTTTTTTTTCTTTTTTTTTTTGCATTTTCTGCGATATGGCCAATTTATCGCAGGAAATTAGCTGCTATTTAGCAGCGTTGTATGTTCGAAGGAGGGCTATGGCAAGGGAAAGGGCAACGGCAGGAGCAGTGGCAGTGGCAGTGGCAGGGGCAAGGAGGCTGGCTGGCTGACCATCAAGCAGGAGGTAGGCGGCTATATATGGCTAGACAAAAGTCTTGGCCAGCCACACACACACAGAGAGACAGAGAGCCTCTCAGGGCAGCGGGTGTGCCACATGGTGAGGCAAGCTTCTTGTTATTTGGCGTGATAATTTGTGCAATTGTGGATTGATGCTCGCAGCAACCCCTCCCCCCTCAGCTACCCCCTCCCCCCACCCATACCCCAACACCCTCCTGCCGAGCGATCCCCTACGCGGCACAACTGACTCTCCTCTCCTTGGTAGAGGGTCGCCTTGCCTTACTGGTTTGCTAGGTTTTAGGTTTTAGGTTTTAGGTTTAGGTTTAGGTTTAGGGTTACGGGTTACGCGTGAGTAGGGCGTAGCTAAAATGTTGTGGCGCCATTTTGAACAGACTTCTTGAGCTGTACATATATAAATACTTATATACATATTTGTATAGCTATAAATATATATATATATATATATATATATATATATATATTATATGTATTGGACACAGGTGGGCCAATATCAGTTCGATTGATCTGAAATATTTTGCAGCCAAGAGGAGGCATCTGTTTTTGCTACTTTGGCAACTATTTTTTGCAATCTGCCAGTGCAAATGAATTGAGTAAGCAGAAAATATGCAAATTTGAATATCGACTATGACAAAACTCAAATCAACAACAAACAAAATCCATCCTATTAGAAATATGTGGCTCACTTTATGGGAGCTTAGGTTAAAGTTGAATTCATTTTTGATTTTCCTTTTAGATTCAATGCTACAAGGCAGCACAACAACTACAGAGTGGGGAATGGGGTATGGAGGGGGCTCGGTTATAATACTAAAGACTCTACAAGAAGCTTATACACAAGTAACTACAGATTTATACACATATTAAAAACAATATCAAAGAGGTGAGAAGACTGAATTGGAAATGATGAAAAATTGGAATATTGCATGGCAGTTGAGAGGGGTTTGGGGGTGTTGTTGGGTGGGGGGGGGGGGGTGTGGAGTGTTAAGGTAATGTGCAAGTGTAGTTGTTTCTCTTTAATTCATTGTTTTTCAGGGTTTCTCGTTTTGTTTTTGGGTGTGGTGTGGATTGAAATCAAATAGAAAAGAAAATGGATAAATACCTTGAGGTGCCAGCACCTTCCAATTGCTGCCGATCCAATGGCGGATCAAAGATTTGCTCACGATCCTCTTTTGATAATTCCAAATCGGCGAATTGATCCAGTTCGGAAGCCATCTTTAAAGCTGTACTCTCTTCTGCTTCTTCTTGCTGCGGCGTTTAAGAACTTTTAATTGGTTGTTGCTTGTTTTTGCTCGATTCTCTTATTTCTCTTTTTGTGTTTCGTTTTTTTTTTTTGGTTTTTTGGTTTTTTTTTTTCTTTTGCAGGGCTTGGTGGGAGGAGGTACTTTGCGCAGTGGTCGGCTCAAATTCGTGCAAAAAAAATATATATATGCTCAGTACAAATACCAATTTGTTTGATCTATCACGTTTTGCGGTTGTTTCGAGTACTGCTAAACAGACGAAAAAAAGCTCGGATTACGTTTCACTGTGGAAAACACTTTAGAATTTGGTGATTTAATTTTATGTGTCTGGCGTTGTAATTTCTTTTCTTGTTTTAAGTTTAATATTTCGGAATTGGATATTTTTCGTTTTTTTTTTTTATTATTTGTTTTTGGGCGTGGAATGCTTCAAAGAGGACGTTTCTTTATTTGAATTTTGATGCTTAACTTTTTTCTTTTGTGTTTTTTGCTATGACTCGTGTTCTTGGCTCATTGATTGCTGTTTTGGTTTTAGGTTGATACCGAAACGAATTTTGTGGATTTGTTTTTTATCGAGAAAAATTGTCGTTTACAGCTGGTTGTTTGTTCATTAATTATTGTTGCTGTTCTTGCATTGTTTGAGTTTTATTAGTTGTAAATATATATTTTAAATTTAGCTTTTTACGCGCGCGTTTTTTGTTGTTTTTTTTGTTTTGTTCTTTCTTATGTCTTTTCAATAAATTTCGAAATAAATTTTGTTGCAGTGGTGTCCAATACAAAAAGAAATGGTATTTGTGTCAATTTGGCCAAATTGGTGAAAATCTGCAACGTGAGAAGACAGTATTAAGTATTAATCAGATTTGAAGAGCAAAGAATAACACTTAAAACTAAGTTCAACAGTTTGTCAAACAACAAAAAAAGCTCTTGCTACTTGTTATGTGTGTGTCTGTTTGTTTCTATGTGTGTGCGTTATTTCGATCATCATCATACAAAAATGTCAGACTAGTGTATAGAGTATATATTTATATACATATATATTGGGACTCTAAATGCATGCGTATGCATTGGCTATATTAGAACATAAAAAGCTCAATAGAGCTTAACAATGAACCCATTGGCCACCCCACCTCACCGACTATTTTAACTACTAGCGCCATTTACAGCCGGTGAGTGAGAGAGGGATAGAGAGAGAGAGTAAGGGCCGTTCATAGCGCAACAGCTGTTTGTTGTTGCAGCGGCCAGTGATCAGAGACCGGCCGGCCGGCAAGCAAGCAAGCAACACGTTGCGACATGTTGCTGCTTAACAGCCAACCAGTGAGCAGAGTAGAGCAAAGGCAAAGCTTTCATCATCATCATCATCAACATCGCTGACAGCGACGACGTTGAGTGGGCGCACGCCTGCGTCGACGCGTGAGCGGGGGCCGCATTCGAGTTAGAAAAGATTTATGCGATGCGTGAACGTAGCGCGGAAGAGAGAGAAAGCTTTGCTGCTGCTGCTGCTGGTGCTGCTGCTGTTGTCGTCGTCGTCATGTTGACTTTGATCTTGGTCGGTGTATTTGCGAGTGTGTGTGCGTGCGTTGCTGTTTCTTTTTTGGCAATTTTTTTTGTTGTTGGCATTTTTGTTTGTGTGGTGAATAAGTAGTAGGCGCAAAGCAAAATCACGAAAACCGAAAAAGAAGAAACTACAAAAAAAAACACAAAAAGAAAAAGAAAAAAAATGTGCCCAAAAATGGTGAAAATTCTTGTTGCTCTTTTGTTTGTTTGTTTGTTGTAAATGCGGTTTTAGTGCTCATATTTTTTTTTTTTTTTTTTACTACTTTTTATTGTTGCGCTTGCTTCCCGCTGATTGCAGTTTGTCGTAGTTGTTGTTGTCGCCTGCTGCTTATTGTTTGTTGTTGTTGTTGTAATATTAGCGCAGATGATGTCAGAGCGCCTTTAAAAATTGTGTTTGCGTTGACTTTGTATTTGCATTTGTTTGACTTTGCCAGCAGCTCGCTATGCTTTATACGTTCGCATACATTTGTAAGTGTGTGTGTGTTTGTGTATGGATTTTAAAAATTATGTAAAAATGTGTTGTAGTTATTATCATTAAATATATGATAATGTTTGAAACTATTTATTGTAACACTTGATTAATATTTTGCTTATGCAAACATTAAACAAAAAACAACAAAAAAAAAAGCATCAAAACTCAGAAAAAGCAAAAGCACTTTGTTCACATTTTTTTGGCTACTTTTTGTGAGTTTCGAGTTGTAAGAAAAAAAAGAAGGCACCAAAAACACACAAAGTTGCGGGGCGGCAAAACACGCGCACGCACGCACACACACACGCACGCAAAAAATATGCCACGAAAAAAGAAAACAGCAGCAACAGCAACGACATAAAAAAAAAAGCAAAAGCTTCTGGCCGCACCGCCCTCCCCCCTATGCTGCTGATGAGTCCAACTATACCCCGCTATGCCCCACCCCCCGCCGGCCAACGCGACAACTATTTATTTGATGTTCTTTTTGCTGCTGCTGCTAGTGTTGCTAATTATTTGACGACGTCGATTAAAACAAACGTAACAAACATAAAGCACAAGTTGAACGCTTTTTTTACTTTCTTTTTAAAAGCGTTTGCCAACTTTTTTTTTGCCAATTGTAAAAACATTGCTTTGCTTTAGTATTGGAATGCATGCCTCGTGTGCGTCTGTGTGTGTTATTGGCTTTGAATGATTTTTTTTTTTGGCTTTTCTATTTTATGTTCGGTTATGTGTGGGGGATTTCGTAATTTTGAACGATTTCTGCGCGCTCTTTGTTTTAAATTATTTCTTTTTATTTAATTTTTTTGTTTTTTTTTTTTATTCGTTTTCTTGCTTACGTTTTGGAACGAACGAACGAACGAGCGAGCGAAGAAGAAGAAGCAACAGCAGATCAAGATCACTTTGCGGTTTCTCGAACAACTGAAAATAAAACTATTTACGAACAAACACAACAGAGGGAAAAAAAAACAATGAACAACGGCGGCGACGGACGACGTTAATGCATAATTTTAACTTTTCTTTGCGTTTGATTTGATTTTTGTTTTTTTTTTGCCTTTTGCCGAAAATGTTGTGCCAATAAAGCTTTTTGACGACCTTCTTTCTGCTGCGGCGTTCCAAATACAAATGACGGAAAGGAATTGAGCTTCCAAATACAAAAATGACCGACGTGCATGCCGCAGGCATTCTGGTGTTCGCAGCAGCAGCAGCGACAGCGGCAGCGGCAGCCGAAGCAGAGCGAAGAGAATGAGAAAGAACGAGAGAGAGAGAGAGAGAGAGACGAGGCATAGAAAAAGAGCTCAACGCGCTGGCTAACAGAGCACTGAGTGCGTAACATTTATCACTTAACAGTTACACTCAAGCATTTTTTGGCCGCCAACGCTCTCTGCCTTCGCCCAAATTCCTATGCTTTGTACACACACAAACACACACACACACATGCAGCGCAAGCAAGCAGCAGCGCAAGCAAGCAGCAGCGCCAGCAGCAGCAGCGCCAGCAGCAGCAGCGTCGACGACCGCAGCGAAGCGAAAGACAGCACAACACAAAAGCAATGTGCGATGTTTTTGTGTATGCCCCTCTCTCTGTATTAGTGTCTATGTGTGTGTGTGTGTGTGTGTTTTTGTGGTTTTTGCCGAAATTTAATGAGTGTGAGTGGAATGAGAAATGAGTCCCGCCAATTCAGCGAACTGAGTGACTTTTGGTTTACGACTGAATGCGAAAGCTTCGAGTTTGTCAAATTCTAACTCTAAGCAAAAAAGAAAAAAAAAAACAGCAAACAAACCAAGTTAATGACATTTGATAAAAGTTTGAGCCAAACAAAAGCGGCTTTACTGATTTAGCTATTAATATATGCATACTTATGCACAAAACAACATAAATAGATGTAGCACATAGTTATCAAGATCGGTTTGGTAACTATTGGCCCACAGTTGAGCCCAATAAGACACTCAAAACTCTGACTCAAATTCGGCAACGGAGACAAAAAGAAAACAAAAAAAAACTTAAAAAGAAAACGGCTCAGAAACGGGGCGCGCGCTGCCTGGAACTGGAACCGGGAGCTTTGGCTACGCTTGTGTGTGTGTATGTGTGTGCGTGTGTGTGTGAGTGTACGTGTGTGTGAGTGTAAGAGTGAGTGTGTTGTAGTAAGTGAGCAGATGCCAGGATAATGTTGCGCTGCGTCGCTGTCGACGTTGGCGTTGCCAAAAAATTGAATGCGGCGACGACGACGACAACGACAACGACAGCGACAACGACGGCGGCGCTTAAGCGCTAAAAGGAAGAAGGAAGCAGCAAAGGAAGTGAAACTGCGAGCACTGTGCTCAAAGCTGTTAGCACCGAAGGCAAATTGAACAGAATTACTCACACACACACACATACACATACTCAAATACATACGTGTGTGTGTGTGTGTGTGTGTGTGTGTGTGTGTGTGTGTGTGTATGCATGTAGACACAATCCTTAATGTACATAAGAGAGAAAATTAAAACAAAATGAAGCTCTAATCAAGAGCACTTTGCTAGCCGATAAGATAATCGGTTTATTTATTGCAAATATTTATTTTTTGTTTCCATTTGCATTTTGCAAATATCCAACAGAATTCTATAAAAGAAAAACACAACTTAACAACACTAAACAAAGCTAGTTCAAATAAAGTGTTGTAAACGACCAGATGAAAATGTTACAACTCAATTCTGGATATAAATAAATAAGAATAAATATTTCCAATGCATTTCGATTTTGATCCAATTTCGATTTCTTTAAATCGACATCTTTAATGGAGATTTAATGCCAAGCCTAAACTTATTTTATCTCTGGTATTTATTCAAATCGAGTCTGGTTGGATGCTAACACAATTAGTGAATGATGCCATTTGGAATATATCCGATTATATCGATCGAAAGATGCGTTTTTGGATGAACAACTTCGCTGTTCTCAAAGATATGCGAACCAATCTCCAATTTGCTATGAAACTCAAATGTAGCTAGTTGAATTAATCTGTGGCATATACCAGATTAAGATGAATTCAGGCATAGATATATCCAAGTGAGTAAGTTAAAGGAGTACCCCGATCAACCACATCATGTATTCAACTGAATTACGAACTTAAAGACAAACATTTAATAAACTCGACTTTAATGTTAAGTGATCCGATATGATAGATTATTCGATAGGAGTTATTCCTTTAGCTTTGATTGGGTAAAAAAAGAGAAAGATCAAAAATGGTTGAGGGAAGGAGCAGGTGAGGATAGATGAGGACAGATGAGTATAATTCTATATAGACACATATGGAAACTTAGAAGTATAAAACTCAACTTTGGCTGAGTTTGCTCAAAGGAAAACCTAAGAACATGGAATTTAAGTGAGGAGATTTGAATTCAGTCGAATTAAAAAGTCGTTTATTGATAGTACACACTTCATGAATAAATTGTGCATATAATTATTCTATATAAAGCACAAGGACAGACACACATACACACACACACACCAAGACACAGCTACACACGGCGCCGTAGCTCAATCAAAGCAACAGTGGAATAAACTCAAGGACAGACCAGAGCAAAATGCAGGACACTTGTTGCACGCTGCACTCGACACTCGCTGCTCTTCTCACACACACACACACACACACACACACACACTCACTGTCTGGCTTGCCGTCGTCGTCGCCGTCGCAGTCGGGACGAGGTGCGACTCAAGGAGAGAGAGACGCCAAGTGACAGCAACGCACGCGTCGCAATCAAAACAAAATCAGCGAAGATTTGCCAGCAGCAGCAGGGACAGGGACAGGGACAGGGACAGGGGCAAGGAGCAGTGGCAGTGGCAGTGGCAGCGTCCAGGGGTTGCCTTACACATAATTATTGCTGCTTGCTGTTGTTGCCGCAATTGCAATTGCAGTTGTTGAAGGTGACATTAATTGACGTTTAATGGGCAACAGCGACAAACGAGGGGTGGCCGCACTGAATGCAATGCAAGCGACAGAGAGAGCGAGCAAGAGAGAGAGAGTGCTGGCAAGAGAGAGAGAGAGAGCAAGAGAGAGAGCGCAAGAGAGAGAGAGAGAGAAAGGGAGAGTGTGATTGCAGCTTCATTTGTGGCAACAAGCCAATTAAAGTTGAAAGCTTTTCATGCCTTTTTATTTAGCAATTCAATAATTCAAGCACCAAGCAAAAAGTGCATCCTTTGCTGCCACAAAAGCCTCGCGCCCCGGGGTGAAAGGTTAGCTTGCCAACCAAAAATCCCAAAAGGGGGTTGGACATTGGTCAGTTGTTGTTGTTGCTGTTGTTGTTGCTGTAGCTGTTGTTGCTGTTGCTGTTGTTGTTGTGGTTGTTGCTGTGCTCTGCTCTGTGCGCGCCTGCAGTGCTCGTATACATTATATCCTTGCATCCTTAGGGTTTGGCTGGTCGCAGAGGGTGCGACGCGGTGCGCAACGAGTTG
Source organism: Drosophila cognata (assembly GCA_035041535.1). Classification (NCBI taxonomy): domain Eukaryota; kingdom Metazoa; phylum Arthropoda; class Insecta; order Diptera; family Drosophilidae; genus Drosophila; species Drosophila cognata. The sequence continues at coordinate 2,942,094 of JAWNLC010000831.1, forward strand.
TGGGCGTGCAATTTGCATAGTCATGCAGCGAATGGTAGACGCTGGATGCGTTGCAAAGAGAAACGAGGTACGAGCTGTGCGAGCTGTGCGAGCTGTGCGACTCGCGCTGCTTGTGGCACGTTGCAGGCGCTGCTGCACTCGTTACCAGTGAAGGGTTAACACATCCGTTGTAGATGTGTGCGTGTGTGTGTGTGTGAGCTTGTGCTGCAAACAACAAGTGCAACACAAAAATGGCGCGCGCAGCAACTGCAGCAGCAACCCTGCAAAGTATGCAATAAAAAAGCTGAGTGTTGAGGCTCAAAAAAGCTAATGCCAACTGCATGTGCGTGTGTGTGTGTGTGCGAGAGAGAGAGCGAGCGAAGGAGAGAGCGAGCGAGAGAGCACTAGGCCTGCAAACACAGCCTGCG